>LR738709.1:611954034-611975261 GCA_902687465.1 Secale cereale | reverse complement strand
TCCACTAGGTTGAAGACTCTACTAGGCGATGGCGACATACTCAAATAACGAGAGTTATCGAAAGAGAAATGTAGACCGACAGGCTGGCGCCAGGGATCCAAGAAGTTCCACAGGACATACACAAGTAAGTACCTCCTCCTGTTGGAAGGCTGACATATGGGACATGGAAGAAGAAAAGGTATTACTTCTATCAGCATGAAACATTGCAAACTTATACGATATATAATACTCCCTCCGTCCCAAAACAAATGACTCAACTTTGTACTTTAAGTTGAGTCATTTTTTAGTCACTTATTTTGGGATGGAGGGGGTAGGTATGAATGTACAAAAATACATATGTTGAAGATGCATCAGGATGCGATGTATGTGTAAATTGTTTACGAACAAGCTCAATATCAAATCGGATATTGTTGGTTATTTTAAAACTATTGAATATTACGTTTACCGACAAAATGTTTATCACTTAAAATGGTTTGTTTATTGAGAAATAGTTTTTGCGAAAGGCATGGGTAGAAGGACAGTGCAGCTCGACCAGATTAGTGAATCTCCGTCATCAGGTCAAAGCAATTCAACGTCCAAAGTTGTTTCAGAGTTCCCCACTGCGACTGATATGGAAACCCTTCTATGTAATGTAGAAATTTCAGTCAAGCATCTAATAAGAAACACAGCAAAAGAGAGCCAAAAATCATCAGATAGACAAATCGTTTTGCACTGCACACTGCTCCACAAGTACAGCTGATGCAGATTTAACAGAGGGAACAAAGCAGAAATATTAAACACACGCACATGCCCCGCAATCAGGTGGCTGCTAGGATGGCCGTGGCCTTTAGCTAAAGCCGCCGTGCAATCCGAGACACAATGCTACAGAAAAAGGCACATGACAAATGGAAAGATAGACACCATGCCCGGCTGGAGAATAGCGAATGGGGAAACGAATAATCAAGGAGCTGCGCATATGGTTGGGTGGCTTCATCATATCTTAATGATTCAAAGGCAGTTCAAAAGAGCATAGATCACCCGCGAAAAAAGAAAAGTAAAAAAAAAAAACAGAGATGAGCTTGTGGATTGGATTGGCCAACTCCAATGCACGACTTCAAATGAACGTCCGTTTTGGTCCGCTTTTCGTTCGCTTGGGGTGACAATGGGGTTGTGTTCGTCCGGATTTCTAAATGCGGCGGCCGTGCACCCAGCACACGACCGCATTTCGACCGTATCTCGTCTGCTGTGCATGCAAACAAAGAGATGTAGCTCATAATTTACGCCAGCGGCCGCGTTCACGCTAGATCATGCCGGCCGGCAACAAAGCGAGCGGCCTACAGAATGTTCACCCAAAGTTTGACATCAGCAACAAAGTCAGCGGCCAGCACACAAGCCAGCCTTCAAAATGGACAAGTTTTTGGGCCGCAAAACGAAGCCAACGGCCAGCACACCAGCCAGCCTTCAAAATGGACAAGTTTTATCGCCGGCAACAAAGCCAACGGCTGGCACACCAGCCAGCCTTCAAAAAGGAGCGCCATTGCGTCCATCGCGGCCGAGGTCTCACCTAGTTCAGGCCGCCGCGGGCGAACATCTCCTTCTGTCGGTTCGTGAACCAAGCCTTCCTCTTCGGTGACATGTTGTTTTTGTCGACGCTCATCAACCCTAGTGCCACCTCCTTGGCTTTTGTGTCGGCATTGGTGGCCTCAATCTCTAGCTTCTTGCATTGAGCGGCCTCCTCGATGTCAAGCTTCCTCCTCTTCACGGCTTCCTCCATGCCAAGCTTCTTCTTTTGAAGATCTAGGTATATCTTCATTTGCTCTACCTTTCCTTTGCTTTTTCTCTCCTTTCATTTGCCTTATTCTCCATCGCGACAGTTCGCCGGTTCCTCCTCTTGGCCGATTCAGCGTCGAGCTTGGCGGCCTTCGTTGGCGTGAGCTCCGACCGAGGCTTCTTCACTGGCTTCCTTTTCTTCGCCACGGGGCGGCCGGCCGATGGTGGGTCGCCGGGAAGGGCGGTTCCTTTTCTTCAACAAGGGCGCGCGTCCCGCCTATCCGTGCAATGTCCGTTCAGTCGCAAGTTCGGCTTAAATTTGGGCCGAAAATGGGTCGAAACTAGACAGAAAAGCTGCTGGCACAGAGTTAGCCGATGCTTATTCCTCAGATACCGTCATTGTTTCTTCTCTGAGAAAAGAAGTTGACGACCCGTAGGCCTTCCACCTCCACACGGCATTGCTCCGTCAGGCTTTCGCCCATTGCGGAAAATTCCCCACTGCTGCCTCCCGTAGGAGTCTGAGCCGTGTCTCAGTCCCAGTGTGGCTGATCATCCTCTCGGACCAGCTACTGACGATGGTCCGTTTACGACGCTCGCTGAAAGGCCTGCTTTGTCCGTTTACCATCAAACGGACACGGGCGGACCATTTGGGTCGTGTGTTGGGATTAGCCTTATGGCCTTTAGAGGGACCAGCCGCTGAATCAATTTCAGACAGGGCAAAATACCAAATCGCCACGAATCTGCTGATCGCGTGATGAACCGGGTTGGAACATCGACAAAAAGAAGACGTCAAAGAAAACATTCCAGAGCATAGATACTGACGGTTCATCTTTTTTCAGCGAGCCGTGTCCTTTAGCAGTTGGCATCACAACTGCTCCTCCTACTTTTCTACCACTATCACGTTTTGCCGCACAATAAGTTGGGTCTGTTTTGCTTCATCATATCTTAGGCCCTGTGTGGTTCATAAGTCCTAAGACTTATTTTAGTCTCAACTTATAAGTCATAAGTCCCTAAAAAGTCCCTACATGTTTGGTTCCTGGGACTTAACATGTACTAGTACACCATATTACAACTATAAGTCCCTATAAGTCCCTCCTTGAGAGTCTTATTTGATAAGTCCCAAATGCCCACTTTAAGTCCCTATAAGTCCCTCCTGTTTGGTTTAGATGGGACTTATAGGGACTTATTTAAGTCCCTAGACCAATAAGTACCTGGAAACAAACACCCTCTTAATGATTGAAAGGCAGTTCAAAAGAGTAGAGATCACCCGAAAAGAAAAGAAAAAAAAACAGAGATGAGCTTGTGGATTGGATATTAGGCCAACTCCAACGCACGACCTTAAACAGATGTCCATTTTGTCCGCTTTTCCTCTATTTAGGGTGGTAATGGGCCGTGTTCATCCAGATTTCTGGATACGGCGGCCGTGCGCCCAGCACGCGGCCGCAGTTCGGCCGTATCTTGTCTGTTGTGCATGCAAACAAAAAGACGTAGCTCATAATTCGCGCTAGCCACCTTGTTCACGCTAGATCATGCCGGCCGGCAACAAAGTCAGCGGCCTACAGAATGGTCACTCCAAATTTGGCGTCGGCAACAAAGTCAACAGCCCGCACACGAGCCTTCAAATGGACTAGTTTTTGGGTCGGCAACAAACCCAGCGGCCGACACACCAGCAAGCGTTCAAAATGGACAAGTTTATCGCCAGCAACAAAGCCAGCGTTCGGCTGTAAGTGAACGTGACAGAAAATAAAAATTTCGGTAGCGAGCACGCCCAGGACCTGCTAAGGAGATTGCATACAAGGTTTGATCTGTTCCGTACCGACTCGAAGCGCAGCGGAAGAAGAGTCGGTGGAGATCGTTGGTGCAGATCCCCGCAGCTAGGATTTAAATAACCTCCCAACCGCGAGGATGTACTCCCTCGTCGGACAGCCCTCCGGGAGGCGGTCGGACAGTCCCTCGGACGATGTCGCGGACAGCCCTCCGGGAGGACCCTCGAAACTCGAACGAAGACTCGGACAGCCCTCCGGGAGGACACTCGAACAGCCCCTCGGGCAGAAGACCGAAACTACGACCTCTCTACGGGGTTGCACACATACGGTGTCAGCTATCCGGCAGGGCTTCGCCGTCCAGAACTAGTTCCTGCCGGAAACTAGACAGCCTTTCGGCTCTACGAAAAACTCTTTTCGTGGGAGGGAGAGAGAGAGCTAGCAAAGCTTAGCATGTGTATGAGAGCAAGGATGAGGTTGGGGCTGCCCACCCCTCCTCTATTTATAGGAAAGCCAAGGGGTAAAAAAGGTATTCAAAATACCAAAGTGCCCCCACTTTAAGTCACTCACAAAGGGCATATGGGAGAAAGGGAGTGCCATGTGGAGGACCATGAGGCCCTCCCCACCTTGGCCGGCCACCCCCTTGGGGGCCCCCCATGAGGAGCTTGCTTGCCCCCCCAATCCCTTCTAGAAGCCCTTTGAAAATATCCCAAAGGTGACTCACCAAAAAATATATCCAAAAAGCACTTTCACTATTCACGACGACATTTTTCGGCGTCTGTTCGAACTGAAAAAAAATCATGTGGGCTTAGAACATTTCCAGTACCCACCATAATTATTTTCAACGCGTTCTGGAACAATTCCAGTTTAGTGATTTTCATCTGCGAAAAGCATCTGAAGCGGTTCCGGCAGCTCCGGGACATTCCCGGTTTTCATCTCCGAAAATTCCAGAAAGTTTCCAGAACGTTTCTGGCACCCTCCAAGAATTATCAGACACATGCCGAAACCATTTTGACTTAATGGTATACCCCGAAACAACTTTTTCGGTTTCACCGAAACTCATCCGGTGACCTCTCTCGTCAGAACTTTTCTGACGTTTCCGAAAAACTTTTTCTGAAAACTTTCTCTCAGACTCCCTGTCTAGTATTCAGCAGATAGATGACCCTTAAGCGTGTGACCCTATAGGTTCAGTGCAGTATAGACATGACCCGGAAACCCTTCCGATCAATGATCAACATCGGAGCCGTGGACACCCATATTGATCCCTATACCCACATGAATAAATATTCGAGTGAACCTCCAGTTGCCGTGAGCTATTCCTGTTGCCTCGCGATATGTCACAAACACCTGAGGTGAGATTAATTGCATCCCCGTGGGACAACACATTGTCCACTATGCAAGTTACCTCATTACCGGTTTTGTTCTCTTTTCTCGTTTTCGTGTTCCGGTATCCCAGTGATCAAATCACAAGGTGTCTGCGCAGACGATGATGGATACCGTTACACCGAGAGGGCCCGAGTATATCTCTCCATCGTCGGAGGAGCAAATCCCAATCTTGAGCTATCTCGTTACTAGCCATACTTTTCCGTGAACCCGTAAGCCGCCGTAATAGCCACCCAGTTACGGATGACGTTTAACAAACCCCAAAGTTCACGAAGCAAGTACGAAGGAACTCGATACTCTCATGGTCTAAGGAATTATGCAAACATTAACTTCCTGTGTTATAAACCAAAAACTGGTGACGAACGTATCTCATAGCATAACATCAAATTGGTTCGATTCAACACAAGTGTTCTACTAACATCGTGCCCTCAAAATTGCTGGCATAGCCATGCCCATGATCAGGAAAACAGGATCATCATGCAATACTTGAGCCAGTCTTAGAGGCAAGACTAGGAATACATTTCATCGTTTATTATACCACACGTGCACATGAGTTTCCCTCCAAGCCTCGTTTTATAGTAGACTCGAGAATCATTGCAGTTATAGCATGGAACATAAACTTTCATTACAAACCAGGAGATACAAAATAACTGTTGTTACAGCCTCTAGGGCATATCTCCTACAGACTCCCACTTGCACTAGAGTCATAACTCAGTTACATGGCTTCCCTAACACCAATGGCTATCCGGTGTTGCTCATGCTTTTCTCGTGGTAGAGGCTTCGTCATCGGGTCTGACACATTCAGATCCGTGTGAACTTTGCGTACTTTCACTAAACCTTCTTCGACATGATGTCGAATGAGTTTATATTTGCGTTGAATATGTCTTGTCTTATGGTGCGAACTTGGCTCCCTTGCCTGAGCCACGGCGCCACTATTATCACAATAGATCTCCACCGGGTCCAGAGCACTTGGAACCACACCAAGGTCTTCAAGAAATTGCTTGATCCATACCGCCTCCTTGGAGGCTTCTGAAGCAGCAACATACTCCGCCTCCGTCGTAGAATCCGCCACAGTCTTTTGTTTGGAACTTTTCCAATCAACTGCGCCACCGTTCAATATGAAAACATAACCTGATTGAGATTTGAAGTCATCTGGGTCAGTCATGAAGCCTGCATCAGTGTAACCACTTACAATGAGCTCTTCATCACCTCCGTACACAAGGAGTAAATCCTTGGTCCGTCTGAGGTACTTTAGAATACCCTTGACTGCTGCCCAGTGTTCCAATCCTGGATCACTTTGGTACCGGCTGCTAACACTTAGCGCATAGGAAACATCCGGTCTTGTACATAGCATGGCATACATAATAGAACCAACTGCCGAGGCATATGGAACATCATTCATTTGTACTCGCTCATCGAGAGTTCGAGGACTCTGATTCTTGCTAAGCACTGTGCCAGGTGACATGGGGAGTAGGCCTTTCTTAGAGTCCTCCATGTTGAACCTTTTCAACACCTTGTCAATGTACGTGCTTTGGCTAAGCGCTATCAGGCGTTTTGATCTATCTCTATAGATCCTGATGCCCAATACATATGCCGCTTCGCCCAAGTCTTTCATTGAAAAACTTTTCTTCAATGATTCTTTTATCTCGTTAAGAAAATTCACATCATTTCCAATCAATAATATGTCATCCACATACAAGATTAGAAATGCTTTTGCGCTCCCACTAAACTTCTTGTAAACACAAGACTCTTCGTCATTCCTGATGAAGCCAAACTCTTTGACTACTTCATCAAAACGAATGTTCCAGCTCCTTGATGCTTGCTTCAGACCATAAATGGCTTTCTGAAGTTTGCATACCTTTCCAGCATCCTTATGAATGACAAAACCTTCTGGCTGTATCATGTATACATCCTCTTTGAGGTTTCCATTTAGGAAAGCCGTTTTGACATCCATTTGCCATATTTCATAATCAAAATAAGCAGCAATTGCTAGTAATATCCGAACAGACCTAAGCATAGCTACGGGCGAGAAAGTCTCGTCGTAGTCCACTCCTGGAACTTGCGTGAACCCTTTCGCGACAAGTCTAGCTTTGTGGATAGTAATGTTACCATCCGCGTCCGTTTTCCTTTTGAAAATCCATTTACAACCAATCGGCTTTACGCCTTCTGGAAGTTCTTCCAAGTTCCAAACTTGGTTTTCGTACATGGATTCCATTTCGGATCTCATGGCCTTGTGCCATTCTTTTGAGCTGGGCCCCGCCATCGCTTCCTTGTAGTGCGCAGGTTCATCGTCTTCAAGAATGAAGATTTCGTTATGAAACCATTCAGGTGGCTGGATAGCCCTACCTGATCTGCGCGGTTCAGTTACAACATTGTCTAAAGTCTGTGCATCACATGCAACAACTTCCGGCTCAGTTGTAGGGATAATTAGCGGAATTTCTTCCGGTTCCTTAGCCATGTCAACAGTTGCCGAAGATTCACTAATCTCATTAAGTTGTACCGTCCTCCCACTTACTTCTTTAGCGAGAAACTCTTTCTCGAGAAAGACTCCATTTCTAGCGACAAACACTTTGTGCTCGGAGGGAAGATAGAAGGAATACCCAATGGTTTCTTTGGGGTAACCTACAAAATAGCATTTGTCTGCTTTGGGATCGAGCTTTGTTGGCTGTAAACGCTTTACGTATGCCTCACAACCCCAAACCTTGAGATGCGACATATTGGGTTTCTTCCCATACCATAATCCATATGGCGTCGTCTCTACAGACTTTGATGGTGCCTTGTTTAGTATATGAGCAGCAGTTTGTAGTGCGTGACCCCAAAAAGATATCGGAAGATCTGTAAGAGACATCATCGACCTTACCATGTCCAACAAGGTTCGGTTACGTCGTTCCGATACTCCGTTTCTCTGTGGAGTTCCGGGAGGCGTAAGCTGTGAAACAATTCCACGGTCACTCAGATGCTGGCCAAACTCATGACTAAGATACTCGCCTCCGCGATCAGACCGCAGAAACTTAATCTTTTTGTCACGATGATTTTCTACCTCATTCTGAAAATCTTTGAACTTTTCAAAGGTTTCCGACTTATGCTTCATTAAGTAGATATAACCATACCGACTTAAATCATCAGTAAAAGTCACGAAGTAGAAATATCCACCCCGTGCGGCTGTGTTCATTGGACCACATACATCACTATGTATTATTTCCAACAATTCACCCGCCCGTTCAGGATGACCCGTGAACGGCGTCTTGGTCATTTTCCCCATCAGACAAGCTTCACATGTGTCAAATGATTCAAAATCAAAGGACGGCAAAACTCCGTTTGACTGGAGCTTTTGCATGCGTTTCTTTCCGATGTGGCCAAGTCGACAGTGCCACAAGTAAGTGGTGGTGGTGTCAGCCTTCTTAAGGCGTTTAGCATTCACGTTAAAGACATCATTTCCACATTCAAGATTTAGTACGAAAAGGCCCCCAACAATGGGTGCATATCCATAAAACATATCCTTACAATAAAGTGAACAACCATTGTTCTCAGACTTGTACGAATACCCATCGTGTACTAAACATGATCCAGAGATAATGTTTCTACACAATGCCGAAACAAAATAACAGTTACTAAGTTCCAAAATAAATCCTGAAGGGAGACGTAGAGGCATAATGCCGACGGCTTGAGCGGCGATCCCAGCGCCGTTCCCGACACGCATCACGACCTCATTCTTTGCCAGCCTGCGCACCTTCTAAAGTCCCTGTATCGAGTTGCAAATGTGAGCAACCGATCCGGTATCAAATACCCAAGACTTAGAATTTTCGCTAGCAAGCAAAACGTCAATGACATTAACTTGTATAACAATTATACCTTTGCCGGTTTTCCCGGTCTTCCTATCTTCCAGATACTTGTTGCAGTTTCTCTTCCAGTGTCCTTTGCCCTTGCAGTAAAAGCACTCAGTTCCATCCTTGGCACTGCCCTTAGATTTGCTTTGGGAGCCGGTCTTACCGGCGCCCTTGCTTTTCTTTGGCTTGCCTTTCTTTTTGAAACTGGCGGTTTTATTCACAAGCAACACTTGCTTGCGATTTTTCCGCAGGTTTGCTTCAGTGTTTTTCAGCATGGTGAGCACCTCTTCCGGTGTTTTCTCCATCCCTGTCATGTTGTAGTTCATGACAAAACCGTCGTAAGACGGGGGGAGTGAAGAAAGCAACATGTCCATCATATGGCCAGGTGGAAGTGGAAATTCCAGGGTTTTAAGCCTTTCAGCATAGCTGATCATTTTGACCACATGCTCACCAACTGAACTACCCTCAGCCATTTTGCATTCCATCAAAGCCTTCATGATATCATATCGTTCAGACTTTGCGGATTCCTTGTACAGAGCATCCAACTCCCGGATCATATCACGGGGTTTGTGGAATTCAAAACGTTTTTGAAGCTCTGGACTCATGCAAGCTAGCATGAGGCACTGCACTACATTATGATCATCATCATTAGTGGCCCAGACATCTTGTTCATTTTCCGGGGCCTCTGCCGCCGGTTTAGCTGGAAGATCATTTTCAAGCACATACAGTTTCTTAGCGCTCCTGAGGATGATCCTCAGGTTGCGGATCCAGTCCGCATAGTTTTTCCCATTCGCAGCTAACTTCTCTTTCTCTAACAGCGAGCTTAAGTTGAACGCGTTGTTGCGAGCCATTTGATCTACAACGGAAAACACAATTCACTTAGACTTTGTTTATAATGATATTTGGCACTAGTGAATAAACATTTTATTCTAAAGTGCTCCCACTCAAATCAATATCTCTCATAATTGATTGTGAGTGATTCAAGACCCGAGTTTTGATTATTTGTCATTGATGTTAGTCACCACTGATGACAAAAATCTCAACCGGTAGGCAACCTGCCAATCACATCTCTATGTGACTCTTGTTCATCTTTCGATGCGTGTGTTCCGAGCTCATGACGGTCATGCCTGAACGTCAAGGTAACCAAGTGATCTTGCTGCGAGGTCTGACCTCACCCGCCTCACACTTCTCAATTCGTTCGTATCCATGTTAGTCATGGCGCACCCCGAAAAGATAGGTGCCGTGACGGTGCTACACTTGGGAGAACACTAACTACTTGATATTTTTAGTGAGAGATCACCCTAATAAAAGCGACTACCGCGCAATCAAGAAGGGTGCATCAAGAGGGATAAACATCTCAGGCAATTCATAATAGCATGATATGGTATAGCCTCTTCTGACGGAGAAGCCAAGTATTTCTTCGTCTTCGGCATTCGCGTCGGTGTTGACCTTTGCGAAGATTGCCACCACCTTGTCGATGCACCAGATAATATTGCTATCTCCATAGCAAAATAAATTAAATGCATTACTTAAGGTTGACACGCAGGTCATTAAAGTGCAATCATATGGCTCCAGCCATCATGCCGAATCATGACACGCAGGTCATGTTAATTTACATTATATAGCCATCTCATACACAATCAAATTGAATAAGAGCTTTGCTATACCACATCACATGCAAACCATCCTGCAAAACCAAGTTAGACCCTTCTAATCGGTTTATGCAAAATTTTATTTTACGTGGCTTCTAAGGTTTCGAAACAAACCGAAGCTACCAACGTTATTCATCAAGTATGATTATTCAAGTCGCTAGATTAACTTTCCAGGGTGTATGAAACACGAGATAATAAAATCTCGAGCCCCATACTAAACTTCGTCACACGCGTGACCCCCGTGTAGATCATATCTGCATTGCCCTTTCATATGTGAATTTCATCTTTCCTTTAACTATGATGGAACCCAAAGAACTGATATCACTTCTTTGATCAATCAGGATCGCAGATTGCCAGAACTTTGTGAAATTCCACCATGCCGTTTCGGGATCAGAAATACGCAAATTCTAGGGAAGCAACAAGAACATCGGGTAACAGATTTCATCTGCTACCCGCATAAATAATTTTCAGTAATAGATCTTATCTACTACCTAATTATATTATGCAATACCCATACATCTCCATGTATTCTAGATCGTAACCTGCATCTACGCATAGCACGGCTCTTGATGCCACTGTAAGTGAACGCGACAGAAAATAAAAATTTCGGTAGCGAGCACGCCCAGGACCTGCTAAGGAGATTGCATACAAGGTTTGATCTGTTCCGTACCGACTCGAAGCGCAGCGGAAGAAGAGTCGGTGGAGATCGTTGGTGCAGATCCCCGCAGCTAGGATTTAAATAACCTCCCAACCGCGAGGATGTACTCCCTCGTCGGACAGCCCTCCGGGAGGCGGTCGGACAGTCCCTCGGACGATGTCGCGGACAGCCCTCCGGGAGGACCCTCGAAACTCGAACGAAGACTCGGACAGCCCTCCGGGAGGACACTCGAACAACCCCTCGGGCAGAAGACCGAAACTACAACCTCTCTACGGGGTTGCACACATACGGTGTCAGCTATCCGGCAGGGCTTCGCCGTCCAGAACTAGTTCCTGCCGGAAACTAGACAGCCTTTCGGCTCTACGAAAAACTCTTTTCGTGGGAGGGAGAGAGAGAGCTAGCAAAGCTTAGCATGTGTATGAGAGCAAGGATGAGGTTGGGGCTGCCCACCCCTCCTCTATTTATAGGAAAGCCAAGGGGTAAAAAAGGTATTCAAAATACCAAAGTGCCCCCACTTTAAGTCACTCACAAAGGGCATATGGGAGAAAGGGAGTGCCATGTGGAGGACCATGAGGCCCTCCCCACCTTGGCCGGCCACCCCCTTGGGGGCCCCCCATGAGGAGCTTGCTTGCCCCCCCAATCCCTTCTAGAAGCCCTTTGAAAATATCCCAAAGGTGACTCACCAAAAAAAATATCCAAAAAGCACTTTCACTATTCACGACGACATTTTTCGGCGTCTGTTCGAACTGAAAAAAAATCATGTGGGCTTAGAACATTTCCAGTACCCACCATAATTATTTTCAACGCGTTCTGGAACAATTCCAGTTTAGTGATTTTCATCTGCGAAAAGCATCTGAAGCGGTTCCGGCAGCTCCGGGACATTCCCGGTTTTCATCTCCGAAAATTCCAGAAAGTTTCCAGAACGTTTCTGGCACCCTCCAAGAATTATCAGACACATGCCGAAACCATTTTGACTTAATGGTATACCCCGAAACAACTTTTTCGGTTTCACCGAAACTCATCCGGTGACCTCTCTCGTCAGAACTTTTCTGACGTTTCCGAAAAACTTTTTCCGAAAACTTTCTCTCAGACTCCCTGTCTAGTATTCAGCAGATAGATGACCCTTAAGCGTGTGACCCTATAGGTTCAGTGCAGTATAGACATGACCCGGAAACCCTTCCGATCAATGATCAACATCGGAGCCGTGGACACCCATATTGATCCCTATACCCACATGAATAAATATTCGAGTGAACCTCCAGTTGCCGTGAGCTATTCCTGTTGCCTCGCGATATGTCACAAACACCTGAGGTGAGATTAATTGCATCCCCGTGGGACAACACATTGTCCACTATGCAAGTTACCTCATTACCGGTTTTGTTCTCTTTTCTCGTTTTCGTGTTCCGGTATCCCAGTGATCAAATCACAAGGTGTCTGCGCAGACGATGATGGATACCGTTACACCGAGAGGGCCCGAGTATATCTCTCCATCGTCGGAGGAGCAAATCCCAATCTTGAGCTATCTCGTTACTAGCCATACTTTTCCGTGAACCCGTAAGCCGCTGTAATAGCCACCCAGTTACGGATGACGTTTAACAAACCCCAAAGTTCACGAAGCAAGTACGAAGGAACTCGATACTCTCATGGTCTAAGGAATTATGCAAACATTAACTTCCTGTGTTATAAACCAAAAACTGGTGACGAACGTATCTCATAGCATAACATCAAATTGGGTCGATTCAACACAAGTGTTCTACTAACATCGTGCCCTCAAAATTGCTGGCATAGCCATGCCCATGATCAGGAAAACAGGATCATCATGCAATACTTGAGCCAGTCTTAGAGGCAAGACTAGGAATACATTTCATCGTTTATTATACCACACGTGCACATGAGTTTCCCTCCAAGCCTCGTTTTATAGTAGACTCGAGAATCATTGCAGTTATAGCATGGAACATAAACTTTCATTACAAACCAGGAGATACAAAATAACTGTTGTTACTGCCTCTAGGGCATATCTCCTACATCGGCACACCAGCCGGCACTCAAAAAGGACCGCCATCACGTCCATCATGGCCGAGGTCTCACCTAGGTCAGGCCGTCGCGGGCGAACATCTCCTTCTGCCGGTTCATGAACCAAGCCTTCCTCTCCGGTGACATGTTGTTTTTGTCGACGCTCATCAACGCTAGTGCCACCTCCTTGGCTTTTGTGTCGACATTGGTGTCCTTGATCTCTAGCATCTTGCGTTGAGCGGCCTCCTCGATGTCAAGCTTCCTCCTCTTCACGGCCTTCTCCATGTCGAACTTCTTCGTTTGAAAATCTAGGTATATCTTCATTTGCTCCTCCTTTCCTTTGCTCTTTCTCTCCTTTCCTTTGTCTTCTTCTCCACCGCAACAGTTCGCCGGTTCCTCCTCTTGGCCGATTCGGTGTCGAGCTTGGCGGCCTCAGCCGGCGTGAGCTCCGATCGAGGCTTCTTCACATGCTTCTTTTTCTTCACCACGGGGCGGGCGGCCGGTGGTGGGTTGTCGGGATTGGCCTCGTTAGCCATGGTGGATGGAGGAAGGGGGAAGGGCGGGGCGCGGGAGAGTGGATGGCGGGACGCGGGAGCATTTTGGAGGGAAGAGAGGGAAAGTGGCTGCCTGTCCCACCGACAGACGGGCCAGGGGAGGACAAGGGCGCGCGTCCCGCCTGTCCACGCGCTGTCTTTTCGGCCGCAAACTCGGCTCAAACTTGGGCTGAAAATGGGTCGAAACCAGATAAAAAACGGACAATGGTCCGTTTGCGACCGCATGTTGGAAGACCCATTTTGTCCGTTTATTTCTAATCGAATGCATGTGGACTATTTATGGTGATGCGTTGGAGTTGGCCTTAGAGCCTTTAGAGGGACCAGCCACTGAATCAATTTCAGACAGGCCAAAATGCCAAATCGCTTCGAATCTGCTGATGGCGTGATGAACGGACGAGACTTGCTTGCTCCCCGCGCGTGTGCCCATCCGTGCTCCCGCGTCCGTGGCTTGATTTGATTGGAATAAAATAAGATCCGGCCTCACCCCCATAAAATCAAGGGGGAGATGACTAGATTTAAAAAAAAAGACAGCCGTAGAATGAAGTGGGAGCACGGATGGGAACATGAGGAGGGAGCAGGCAAGCCGGATCCATGATGAACCGGGTTGGAACATCGACAAAAAAAAGGCGTCATGACGGTTCATCTTTTTTCAGCGAGCCGTGTCCTTTAGCAGTTGGCATCACAACTGCTCCTACTTGCCACTATCACGTTTTGATACTCAAAATAATTTGGGGCGCTTAACTTGTATTCATTCAGCAAAAGGAACAGGAAAAACACCCTGACCATGGTCAGCACGAAAGACATTCTGATCTGGCTGCAACTTGTATGGCTCAGCAAATCCCCACAGTTTCCTGAAGAGAAGATCGTGCAACTGACAACAAAACATCAACGTCGGAAATTTGACTGAAAAGCTACGGTAATGATAACTCCCGAACGTTCGGGATTTAAGCATGGCAATCCAAACGTTTGAGATGGCAAGTTTAGTTTGCGTGAGATTAAGGAAACATGGCAATTTTTTGACAAAAAAAACGAAAAAGGACAAAGTTGCCATCCCCTATGAACTAAAGTTGCCATGTAAAAACGTTCGGGACGAAATGCTCAAAATACGAACGTTCAGGAGTTATTGGATTTCAAAAGCTACGTTCTGATGCAAATTTCATCGGAACTTGTCTAGTTCGCCTGACAGCTGAATGGCCTTCAGGCGAATGAGTAATTCATTCCATGCTACTAGGTGAGGCCAAAAAAGGTCTCTACGGAAAGAAATATGAGAGTTTTCTTGTCCCAATACTTGCTTGATCATGACTAATTTATGTATGACGATCCTATACAAACTAGGATATTGCACCATAAATGAAGTTGCCCCTAGTCAGATGTCTTCCTAGAATTGAACCTAAGAACTATCCCTAATCGAGAAAGTACCAAATTAAAAAAAGGATTCTTTGTCCTTCATCATGCCACTTCAAAAATGTGGATCACTGGGTTTCCAAAGAACTTGAGAAATGGCTTTGGACCACAGGTACTTCTTAGGAATGATTTCCTATCATACTCCATTCTCAGTGAGTAGTTTGTATACCCATTTACTCAGAAGAGCGATGTTTTTAATCTTCACATCCTGAATTCCAAGGCCCCTTTGACTCATAGTTTTTTCATATGTCGAAAATTGCCGACAGAGATCGAGCTACAGGGATCTCATTTTCAAAGGAAAAAAAATTGATTTTATTTAACACACATACACATGTATACTACGTATGTGTAAATTTTAACAACAGTATACTTCAACGTGGCGTACACAAAACAAGGACAAATATGTATTTCCAAATGGGCCCTTTATTTTTTTGTTGGGAGGAATTTTTGTTTTTGTACAGCCTACAAATCACAATGTTTTTTTTTAAATCACTCATTTCATGTCGAACACATATTTGTTTTCATGGATTTCTCTAAACTTTAAACACGCATTTTGATTTTGCTGCACTCTGTCATATGCCGCTTACTGCGTGCAACAAGGTCCTGCCGCCCACACAAGCATACATATTGTGCTGGCCCAGCCACCCAGGCAAGGGGCGGGTTTCTCACGATTTCTATTTTGGTTTCCTTTGTTTTCAGTTTTCATTATTTCTTTCTGGTTTTCGTTTTTTCTGTCTTATTTCTCTTGTTTCCCTACTTTATTTTCTAATTAATTCATTTTTTATACTTCTATGGTTTTTTAAGCAAATACTTCCAAGCAATATATAAACTTTTGACAAATATATGAACTTTTTTAAACATGTGAACTTATTTTAAGGCCACAAACACGTTTAAAATTGCATGGCATTTTTATGATTGCATGAAAATATTTTAAATTATACCAACACTTCAAAAAAATATGTGAATAACTTTATATAATGAATGACCACTTTTTTAAAACATTTTATCACATTTTTTAAATTTCATAAACACATCTTATTTCATGATTATTATTTTCAAAAAGCATTAATATTTTTCTATAATATATTAACACTTTTTGGGTTATTATGAACATTTTTAAACATACTTTCTGAATTACCTAAACATTACATTCTAACTAAAAGTGAAATGAAGAATTAAGCGAAAAGGGAAAGGAAATAATCCGGCCAACCACATGTAGTCATGGGCGAGCGAGCGCTTTGTACAGCTGATTGCTAGTCGCTCGCGCCATGCTGACATCGAACAATCCCCTGAGAGGTCTTTGCCATCAAATAAAAACATACTCCAACAAGGAGTCTGAACTGTCAGTATCTACGAAAATGCAGTAGTAGATATCGACGGTTCATCTTTTTTCAGCAAATCGTGTCCTTCAATAGTTCGCATCACAACTGCATTTCTACCGCTATCACGTTCTGGCAATAATTCAGCAAAAGAAAAAGGAAAGCACTCTGACTTGGTCAGCACAAAAAACGTTCTGATCTGGCTGCAACTTTCCTGAAGAGTAGATCGTGCAATTAACAACAAAACATCAATATCGTCGTAGTATCTACTCACTGGCTGTGTAGTTCAACTTTTGGTAGAAAATGAGACAAAATTACAACAATGGAAGAATAACAGAGTGGAAACATCAATTATTCAAAGTGCAAAGCAGAGTGGAAAGACTAACAGAGTCTTTCAGTTACTGGGCAATTATTTCAGGTTTGGAACTACAAGTGCAAATGATAGAATGAAGACATCACACCCAGCCCATGGGATGATAAGCTGCATGACAAGATTCAGAGAACAATTCAAAATAAGTCTGCGTCTGTGGCTCCATTTCATAGAATGAAACCGACGAGTTATACAGCGCTAACAGGTTCAAATCATTCACAAACTCGGCGTTACATAGCATAAAAAATAAGGCCTAAAATGCGAGCCAAAAGAAAGAAGGTTTGAGTGAGAGGTGAACAGCATGCGCGTGCTTAAGATTTCCTCAACAAGGGTGTCATCAGTCCTCCACCAGACGCCCGCTGAGGCAGTAGTGTTGTTGCTGTGCCGACGAGTTATACAGCGCTAACAGGTTCAAATCGTTCGCAAACTCAGCGTTACATAGCATCAGAAATAAGGCCAACAAGGTGAGCCAAATGAAGAAAACAAAACAGGTTTGAGAGGTGAACAGCATGCGTGTGCTTAAGATTCAGTAACTTCTTCATCATCATCATCGTATACCATCACTCCTCTGGGCAGGCGCGCACTGAGGCAGAATGGTTGCTGTGACGGCTGGGCGGTAGGTTTCCTTGTCGGCTTCGGCACCAGCCCCCTCTTCAGCGCCACGTCAGCCGAAGTGTAGTTCTCAGGTCCTCCGTTAACCGGCCTCCGAATCGGTCTAAGTCCACCACCTCTGCATCTTTGAACGGCACTTTCCACTCCCGTGTTGACGCGAGGATGTGCCTCCACACCTGTCTCATATTCAATCAAATCTTATGGTTAATGATCATATCATTCCGCAAAAAAAAAGATCATATCATTCCAGAACACCCATAGGAGCCGAAGTGATGATATTAAAGATTTTAAACCTCTTTTCACTAGGCCAACATCTAGCAAGGGACTCAAAGTCAGTACTCCCTCCGATCCAAAATAAGCGTCGCAGTTTTGAGCTAAGATTAGTTCAACCTTTAGTTCAAAACTGCAACACTTTATGGATCGGAGAGAGTAACATTTTTCCACCAAACATATCAAAGCACCTCTTTCGTTCTTCCTACACATATACTCATGAAATCAGCTTGCATTGCCCCAAAAAGGAAGTTTCCATCTTGATTTTATTAGGGGTATATAACTGATCAAACATAACATAGAATCTGCGACTTTAATGTCTGCAAATGGTGAGCAGGTAAAATTGACTAAGTTTACGATAGAGAATACAGTTTGCTTCCTTGGAACAATTCTCCAGTCTTATCGTATATAACAAAACAACTTTAGGGGATTCAACATTCAAAAGAGAATTCCAAGTTCCATCATATAACAAAGGAAATATTTTAATTTAGTTCAAATATGAACTGCATAACCATTTTGGTATGCATAGAGTAAAAGTAATGCCAAATGCTTAGAACGGTGTACAGGTCAAATTTTGGCACGGTCAGAGCAGAATGTCAGAACAATGTGCAATTTAGCTTCACATGCTCTGAACAATGTGCAATGTAGCTTCACATGCCATTGTCCATACGACTGGTTTGCTAATTAACAGTTCTAGAGGCAATCGTCTTCATGTTTTGGTATCTCTGCTGGGCTATGCATTTCCAGTTTGCACTACAATGCAGATTCCTAAGGTCATACATAGTTATCACCTCATTAATTTGCTTGAATTATATTGCCCACTGACTAATCAAATTAGACTTTTAGAGGACTTTAGAGGATAGCAATCAGGCAGGGCCTGAATATTAGGGCTGGTAACAGTCAAGTAGATAAACCTTTATGACTAGACTTGTGAACTGAATTAGTTCTAATGCAATGCAACCATTTTACTAATACCAATACTTCTCATCCTGTGTCTCCTTGACATTAATATCAGTGCATTAAAATCATTTGCAGTGTTACTCAGGCACCGCACTTAACTGGCCACCCTGAATCCGTGACAGAACGGACCCTGTCATTGTAACACATAACATGTGCCAGATCGGACCCCGTCATTGTAACACAGAATATTTCATTACTTCATGGAAAATTGTGCAATGGAAAGTACAAGATGAAGCAAAGGAACATACCTTTCTGATCGTCTGGCTTGTATGGCTTGCCCTTGTGATCGAATGGTTTCCTCTTGTACTTGCTCTTCTCCTTCTCTTCTTTCCTGTCCTCCTTCTTAGGACAACCAGCAATGAAATGATTGGGATCACCACATTGATAGCAATATCTCTTTGATTTCCTCATCTTGGACTTGTCAGAGAAATTGCTTCTTGCTTCGTAGCCTTTCTTTCGAAGCAACCCACCATATTTCTTCCCCAAGAGAGACATTTCTTGCATTCTTTGTTGAATTTGCTCTCGATCTTGATCATGGTCTTTTTCATCCTCGCTTGATTCCTCAACTTGCACCTGCTTGGCCTTCAAGGCAGCATTGACCTTTTTGCTTGATCGTGGCAAAGCATACCCACTCGACAGTTTGGATTCTTTCTGCTCCATATCGTAGAGGAGGAATGTTGCAAGCACATCCTGAGGGGTGAGTAGTTCAAAGTTAGGCTTCTGACGGATGAGGAAAACCAAGTTTGGGTTCATTGGTTTCATGGCACGAAGCATCTTCCGCACAAGATAGGAATCGGTCATCTCTTTGCACCCAAGGCCCTTTATCTCATTGGCCAAATTGTTGAGCCTTGTATACATGTCGTCGGGGGACTCATCTTCTCCTAGGACGAACCAGTCCATATCTGTCCTCAGTGAGCTGAGCATTGACTTACAACCTGCTTCACTAAATTTTCGGAGATCATCCCAAATCTCCTTAGCACTCTTATATGGGGAAATCCAGTTGTAGGGAACATCATCCATGGCACAATAAAAGGCGCATATAGCTCCGGATTCGTGCTGCACATTACTCTCTTCATTTGCTTCATCTACACAGGAGAAACCAGTTTCCACAGTTTTCCACACAAGAGGGTGCATGCTAAGCAAATGGAATTTCATCCTACGCTGCCATGATAGAAAGTGTGTGCCATCGAAGCGAGGCGCTTCTCTGGAGCAACCTGCATCGTGGGCAGGCTCGCTCGGCGTGACAGTGTCCACCTTCGCCCTCGCGTACCCGCGCATGCTTCTTCTGGATTGTTCTTGCATTTTGTCGTAGATTTGAAAATTATGGACCACATCCAGAGGGGTGAGTTCTTCAAAGTTAAGCCTCTGACGGATGATGGTCACAAAGGTGGAGCTCCTTGGTGTGATGGCACGAAGAATCTTCCTCACAACATAAGAATCTGTCACCTCCTGGCATCCAAGGCGCTTCATCTCACTGGCCAGATTTATGAGCCTCGAATACATGCTAATGGGGTGTTCCTTCTTCCCCCACGCAAAAAACTTCATCTTCTCCCTCATCTGTTTGACCTTCAACTCACGGACGATTGGGGTGTCTTCATGTATAACCTGGAGAGCGTCCCAGACCTCCTTAGCAGTATCAAGGTGCCAGATCCGGTAGAGCTGATCATCACCCAGGGCACAGTATATGGCGTTCATGGCTTGGGCGTTGTAGTGGATGTTCCTCAGCTCGAGAGCCGTCGGGTTTGCTTCATCCACACAAGAGGAGAGACCGGTCTCCACAATGCTCCGCACACGATAGTGAAAGGCCCCCAGGTGGAGCTTCATACTGAACCGCCATGATTCATAGTCTGTGCCATTGAAGCGAGGTGCTCCTGCCGAGGCGGACCCTCCCTGCATCAAGAGCGTTTCCAGCCTCGCGTACTCATACTCGCCGCCTCCCCCTGCACCGCTCATGGCACACACGAAATCAGCAGCCGTGAGGGGAGTCCATGGCTGTCGACCACCCGCCGGTATAATGACTGATAGAAATCGACCGAATACTAGCAATAGAACTGAATCGAATCGGACGGAACCGAGTGGAGCATAATAAAATCTTTGAAGTGCAGGGAGAGGGGAGGCGGACGAACCGGTGGCGAGGAGGGCCGGCTGCTGCATCGTGGCGCGTGGTCGCCGGATCTTGGCTTCCGGCCTCGCCACGCGGCGGAGTGAGGGGGAGAAGAGCGCCGGCGCCGGCGGAGCAGGGCAGGGGCGGCGGCGCTTCGGAATCGACTCTGTTTTCGTGTCAGTGGCACTGGGGTTGGCCGGGTGATTTGAATTCGTAACGTTGGTCGGGGTAGCCGGACACAGAAAAAGGAGATAGAAATGGGCCGTCGCTCAGCCCAAGGAATGGGCCGTCGCTCAGCCCAAGGAATGGGCCGTCGCTCAGCCCAAGGAACGGGCCGTTGTTCTTCATGAATAGGACCCTTGAAATGATTCTGAATTACAAATCCTCAAAATTGCTAAATAAAACCAAAACCCTGAAAAACTGTCCAAAAAAAAAAATCATGATGCCGCCGCAACAACACATCGCCGATCTACTTTCATCCTTAGGGCATCTCTGGCCGGTCCATCTTAAAATTTCAAAATCACTCTCTTATCCCATTTCTCTAAGGAAAAAAATAGGGATTAAATGTTTCTTTACCCGGCAGATACCA
>LR738709.1:611778725-611948905 GCA_902687465.1 Secale cereale | reverse complement strand
GGGGCTGGGAGAGGGGAGCGCAGTTTGGCTTCGAAATCGACTCTGTTTTCGTGTCAGTCAGTCCTCAGTAGCACTCGCTCGGGGCGGGTGGTTTGAATTCCTAACGTTGGCCTGTGGTGGGGCCAGACGAACAGAAAAAAGGAAAAAGAAACGGGCCGTCTCTCTCGGCCCAAGGTCTGTGCCGTTGTGAAAAGACAAGCCCTCAAAATTGCACAAAGAAAAACCTAAGAAACTGTTCTAGAAATATCCTGCGAAAATAAGTTACACTGATTTGTCACAACATAAAAAATGACGTACTCCCTCCGTTCCTAAATTAAAGTCTTTTTATAGAGATTTCAATAAAAACTAAATACGGAGCAAAATGGGTGAATCAACACTCAAAATGGGTACATCTGTATTGTAATGCCCCGGATGTAATACTTTCCCTTTTGGGCATATAATATATCTCCGGCTTCATCTATTTCCATTCCGGGTTCTTTGTCTTTCGGGTTTTCGTCGTTTTGTTGTGTGAGTGTGTGGCATTCATTCATATCATGTAGACATGTGCACTACATTGCATTTGTGTTGTCGGTTGCATCCGGTTCCACGCGTTCCTTCCCGTTGTCCGTTTCGCGTTCCGGAGCTCCCTCACGTGTCTGTGACGTCCCGTAGGCCTACTTTGTTGTTTGGGCGTGTAACGTTACCGGTGTGCCGCGAGGTTGTTGTGTGTGTTGTTGTTTTGTTGTGTGCAACCCGCCTCTCAAATCTCGTCGCGTTTGGACTCCGTTGGCTATCCCATCAGTTATTCGTGTGGGTCCAAAGTGTCTTCTCTTTGTGTCTCAGAAACACCCCTACTGCAGTCTACTACCTTCTCCTAGGCCCATCTAGACTACCCCGCGATCGGATCCGTCGGATCGCGATCGGAGGGCTCTAAACACACCTAGATCCCCCAAACCCTAGAAAACTGCTATATAATAGACCCCTATGTCTATTTTTGGCATCTCTAGCTTCTTCCTCCTCCTTCCCCTCAAATTTTGGATCTGGCCTCCCCCTCACAGCCACTTGGCAGCTCCTCCCGACGGAACCAGCCGATCCAACCAGTTCCTTCGAACCAGCCGAACCAGCCAGCCCCTTCGATCCCCGGGTCAACGCCCGAGGCTTCTCCTTCGATCGGCCAGGCGAGCCGACCGCGCCGACCAGGCCTCCCCTCGTCGCCTCGTCGATTCCCTCCGTCCCTCCGCAGGCGCCAGGGGCCCAGGACCACTTCGCCGGCGCTGGGCCTCGCCCTCCGCACCGGCCCACTCACCTCCAGGCACCGCAGCAGCCAGGCTCGCCGCACCGCGCCGGGTGGGCCGAGCCCAGCCAGCCTCCCGCTCCGCCCCGCGGGCCACCCCGCACCGCCGCCGCGGGCCGCAGCCCAGCCGCCTGCCTCGCCTCCCGCGGGCCGAAGTCGCCCACCGCGGCCTCCCGCCTCCCGCCGCTCCAGGCCGGCCCGCCTCTCCACCTCGGGCCACCCGAGCCAGATCGGGCCGAAGCAGCGCCTCCGCAGTCGGGCCAGATCGCACCGGATCCGCCGGGCCCGTCGTTTTTTTTTCAGATCTGGATCTGAGGTTGTCTCCCCAAATCCTCTAAGTCCCTGTTTTGCTTATTGTCTGATGCATTATTCTAACTGTTGTAACTTCTAGTGTGGTGCTCCGTTTCGCGCATGTAGCATGTCCAGACGTTCGTGGGATCGTGCACTACGTTTTATCTTTTGGTGTCATGCATGTTAGAGATCATCTAGGTGCTTATTTTGCTGTTGCAAGAGTGCATCATGATATAAACTGCCGCTATGTGATGTTTTTATGACATCTTTGCCATGTGATATCTTTTAGCTCGTTTGTCCGAATGATGCAAATGACATGTCCACGTGTTCGTCTTGACATGCTCTACATGTTGTATATGATAGGTTGCATGATAGATTTATTCTTGCCATGTTTATCATCGTTGCAAAGTGCTATGTGGCTGTGATGTTGTTTCCCTTGTTATGAAATGCCATCTTGTTGAGCTCGTTGCTATCGTTGTGTTTACCTCAATGATGCATGCTTGTATGTTTCAGAATCACCTTCATGTGTACTTTGATGAGGTGCTTACCACTTGCCATGTTTAGATTCGAGGTGACTTAAACTTGCTCTTTTAGATGCCATGATGAAATTGCTGTTTTAGGACTTAGTGGTTTTTCACTAAGTCTGAAATCTGTAACGTTCCGATACCATGTTCGTGTAATGTTCTAGGACAAAGCATGATAGTTTTGGAGTGGATCTTGATTGTTCCTTGTAGTATATATTGTTGTCTTTCCATTCATGTCCTCACATGCCTATTTAAGCGGCTGTAGCATGTTTATCTTTTGCTCCAAAGTTTCAATAAAATTCTGCTGCCAGAATTTTATTGTCAAGTTCAATATGTCCAAGTTCATTGCTATTGAACCGTGACTCCTTTGGGGGTGCACCTTTGGACTTAGTTGTTGTAGTATATGTCTAGTTTGTGTTCTAGGTCCTTGCCATGTTGTTTGAGTGTTGTAGCTTAATTATTTTGTGCTCCGAAGTTGCTATGTTGCTGTAATTTTCAGTTTTCGCTCATTTCTTGTTTCGGGCATAACTTTTAGCCCGTAACTCCGATTTCAGTGAATCTTATATGAAACTTGATTGATTTTCTGTGTAGATTAATAATATCAGATTGTTATCATGTTTTGAGGTGTTTTGCTTGAGTGATATTTTACGTGCTTCGTGTGCATCCTTAGTGTATCCATCATGCATCCATCAATTTTCGAGTGCGCATTGCATCTTGTTGATTTATGCTTGGTGTGATTGTTTTGTTTAGAGCCGGAAGCAGAGTCCGAGTTCGAGTACGAGCACGAGGTTTTCAACGAGGTTGAGCACGAGGACCCTTCTTACGATCCGAACGACTTCTCTTCAGGCAAGATGACCGAACCCCGATAACATTACTATCTTTGCCTATTGCTAGTAGTTCCGCTCTATAGTTTTGCCTCGATGCCCATGATCTTCTTGTCAGCCTCCTACTTGTAGCCAATTGCCATGTTTAACCAACCTACCTATGCAAACCGTTGCTTGGCTAAGTACGCTTCGCTCAGCCCTTCTTATAGCGTTGCTAGTTGCAGGTGAAGATCGAAGATGCTTGCTTCATGATGAAGTTTGGTTGGGTTATATCACACTATATAAATGCTTAAAATGAAATCATCTATTAAACCCATTAACAGTCGCGCAATGTGCGCCCTCTCGTTATCTCCACGTTGGCAAGGGAACAGTAGAGGGAGAGAAAACACGTTGTTTGTGGGAAAAAAAAGAGAGAACAGAACGCTGTCATCGCGTCTCCTTCTTTTCTCCCCCCGACTGGCGGCTAGGGTTCCCACCGGCGACGCCGCAGCCGCCGCCACAATCCGCCACTGGAGAAGGCGGCAAGGCGCCCTTCTGAGGCGCTCTTCTCCTCCAAACCTTTCCTCTTCGCGGCAAGGTGTCGTTTCATCCCGTCACCATGGTGGTTGCAGAGGAGGGGAGGAAGGGGATGGCATCGAGGTGCCGGCGAAGCACCTAGGTCGAGGCGGCAAGATGCAGAGGTGCGGGGTGGTGCGAACGGAGAGGAAACTCCATACCCGCGCGCAATCGCCTGCTCTCTCCTTCCTCCTCTCTCCTCTGCCTTCCTCTCCTCCAGTCAGCGCCGCCACCACTGCCACTCCTCGCCGCTACACTATTCCTACAGCGGTGACCCGAGGAGGAGCAATCGACCACAACGGTTTAAAGTTCTCTGCTAGGTTTGGAGCTACTACTCCATCTTCGATCCCAGCCATCTCACACCTCCCTAAAAATTTCTGGGTAGGTACAAGGTGCCCTCCCCATCTCGTGTGTTTATGTTGGATTCGATTCGAATTGAAGAACAATACATCAGCTCATCTCAGTGAATTTCTTATTAGAATGTAATAAATGTAGCAATTTTCAGATTACAAGAAGCCTGTTGTTGCAGCACATAAAGGGAGAATTAATCCTACTTAAATTCAGAGACAACAAGACATGAACTACAGATGGACTCGGGCTGCCAGCTGAGGGAGAGGGGGAGGATAGCTGCCGCTGCTTCTCTTGAGCCCTTGTTGCTCGGGTGGTGTGCTCCGAGCCCCTCAAGCCACCCATCTTCAAGGTGATCACTGCATCCACATTTGATCTTCCTGACTTGGAACTTCATGTATTTTTTCTTATATAAATGTGTGAGACACTTCATTGGCTTATCTAAATGGAGTTCGAAGTATATCTATTTCCATAGTACAATAAGCAAACCCCACAATGTTCGATTTAGTGCTAGATTTCATATTATTCACATATACTTTTGTTTACTATCTGCCCAGAAAATTACAATATGATGAATCTGAAAGGAGAAGAGAAATGGCAAAGAACTCCCTTAATATACACATTATTATGAACAATGGACAGCCAATCAGTCAGTAAGTTATGCATTGTGAAAAAGCAGCATGTACAGATTATTGCTAGGATTCAAAGTGACATTTTGTACTTTTTGAAGTGGACAATTATTCTGTTAGCTTAGCTGGGTTTGCCATTTTTTTTCTTTTGGTTTGGCATCCTTGCGTCATTTTTGGTGGACGAATAAAGGTAATGCACTTCTGCTATGCGCAGAGGATAATTCTTAAGAAATTTTAGGTGTTAGTTTTGAACTGCCTGAGATGATAGAGTTCTTCTAAAATGCAAATTATGGAGGATGTGATGATAGCAGTAGTGAAGAACACGACAAATAAGATGAATTCTCTCTTACACTGGCAACTCTGAGTACTTGCCTCCTTTGATGCTGACATGCTTACTTCTAGCAAAGACCCACCATATTTTACAGTCACCGCTAAATGGATGGATGGGCATAGTGTTTCTCAATTCTTTTAGTGCCTGCCACCGGTTCGACGGTTTGCTCACCTCGTTTCAGTTTTTCTCACTGTAGATTGTCGCAAGATTGAGACTAGAGTCCAACTCTGAGCTCCAGGGGAGTGACCAACTCATGGTGTGGTGTCTGCTTGCTGCAGGTATACTCATCCTCAATACCCAGCTCTCTTCTCGTGCACTACTTCTTGATCATCATGTCTCTGAATCCCGCATGTATGTTCTCTCTTCCTTCACGATCCTTCTAGGAGTATTCGACAAGTAATCTCTTTTTCTCAAATATCCATAGTTCACAAGACTGGTAATTGCTTAGTAAAGCATTTGAACAATTTAACTGATGCTCATGATTGTAAACTGCATGATACAGAGCACCCTAACAAGTTTATATATGTCATCATTGAAGAAAATGTGATCAGCGAAGGAGTTTCCTTTTATTAAAATAAATTGGAATATAACTTTGATTTTGTAATACGCTCTTCATGATTTATTTTCGTATGGCTTCAGTAGAGCAATGAGCACTGGAGGTTTCATGGCCACTCTTGAGTTATTGCTGACCTTGCCTAAAAAATGCCCACGTCCCATATAGGCCAGTATTATTGAATATCCACATGCTTCAACATGTACAGTGCACAGTTACTTAGAGAAGCAAACCCTCAGCTCAGTCTTACCTTTTGTTGTCAAATGTAGGAACTCCAAGGTAACTCACGTATCAATCCTATTTTCCTGCAACTATTTTAGGTGCATCTACTTGATTTCTCCTTTTGGTTTAGGGAAAGTTTCAAGGATCACTACTTTTGGATTCTTAATTGATGTTTTTGTCTGGCAATCAAACGAGAGAGTATCCAATTTCTATTACCTACATTGGAGGCCAGATGCATTAGATTTCACCATCTTCATCTATTTTGTTTCAAGATCATTGTTATTTTGATTCAAGATATTTTCTCATTGTGGCAGATAGAAAAGGATGGTTGTAGAAAGACAATTATTTTACTTGGAGTTTTTATTCTTCTGTGTTTGCATTGAAGTAATAATGTTCAACAACAGATATAGCTTGCAGTCAAGATACCACACAAATAGAATTCAGTTTTACTTAAAGGAGCTTGCCAACCTAATTTTGGTTCTGGCCGCAGCACAATGCATATTTTGATTTGGTTTGCTTGCAAGAGATTTGTTATTTTGATTATTTTATTCCCTATTCCATATGATTGTCCTTTACTTTGGAACTAAACAAGCTCCATTTTCTATCTTTTACATTGCATTCTTTCTTGGGTAACTAAACTTTTCTGTTCTCATTTCTTCCATTTAATGACGTGAATATTTTTGATGAGACGATACATGTTCTTTCGGTCTTCTTGGTTAACTGAACTTCTCTTTTCTTCATGTTTGGCCACAATTAATACTTGCTCATACTGAGTTATAATTGCAAATGATTTGCCCATGAACAACAAGGAACTGGAAACGAAATTGGAAGACAGCAGGTCTATCCTCTGAACTTTTTTTATTTGTACCAAATCTTAACAATTTGAGATGTGTAAATCTTATGTCTTTGTTTACATGACAGTTGCATGTTGATATAAAGCATCGTTTTTTATTTTATACCATCTTCCCCGAGTCAGTGGAAACCTAAAGAGCTGTGATTTTTTAACAGACTGTCATATTAAGCTATTGTCCATTGTTTATATTGGTAAGTGGCAACATCATCTATCTTATGGTTAGTGCCGTTTTTGCTTCGCAGGGAGTGAGTTGAAGGTACCTGAACAAGTCACCTGTATGTATTGTCCCATGTGTTGTCTGCTTACATAGCTCTTTTGCCACAGAAGGTACGCACCGAAATATACATTTTACTGATATCACATGCTATTTGTAGTAGTTTAAGCACCCTGTCAGTTTGCTGTTTGCTTGAAATGACCATCTTTCACAAAAGAACATAAAAGTACTACTAGCATGAGTGTCATATGGAGTTCATCAAGTAGCTCACACTTTTCATATTCTTGTTAATATTCACCTGGTAGCTCAATAACTGCACAGAGTACAAAAGTAAGCAAGTCTGTCTTGCTTTCGGCAAATGAAAGCTAGCCTTACAGTGAAAATTGTCACCTGTGCAGGATGCAAACATGAGTTCTGCATGAGATTGCCACGTACATTTGCTTGACCAGCTACACGTCGGTGAACCCCACAGGCGCTATTATCGTGCCCACTCTGTCGGCACCCGATCATCTCGTTGTCATTCTGCACGACGAGCCCAGCGGTTTCCTCGGACTTCACCGCCCCCGGCGACCAGGCCATCGAGCTCCGTTGTGGCGCTGGTGCCCACATGCTGTCGATGGGCTTGATGAGAACGGGATGATGCTACCGTTGGTGCGGAGCCATTGCGCCATCGTCAACAATGCATGGCAGGAGTAGCTCTTTGATGAGATTGAGACTGAGGATGACGAGGAGTTGAACCAGCACGATGCCGATGCCAAAAAGTCACATGTCGGCAACTCTCGCGGGTTGGCGCTGCCGCCAACGACGACAAGGCAGGCGGCTTCGACTTGGGGCGCGTCGAAGTAGTCTTTATTCTTTGGCTTTTAGTCTTTATTCTTTGGCTTTTAGTCTTTATTGTGCTCGCTGTCAACTTTTTGCGTTGTAGAAAGCCTTGCATACACTTGTGCCAAGAATGGACAAGCAAGAAAGTGAAAGGGGCGCTATCCCACTTGGCACCGCCGAGGTTCGGCTCAGGCGGCGCGCCACGGGCGCGCCCCAACCACTAGTATATTGGCAAGGGTGGAAGGCTAAGCCTTTTGCTTGGTGATTTGTTCCACTTATGCCGTTAGGAACCGTATAAACCGGTGTTATGTTCCTTGATTATGCGTTCCTAACACGGTTGGGGTGTATGGGACCCCCTCGATAAACCGCTAAGTGCTA
This sequence comes from Secale cereale, assembly GCA_902687465.1. Lineage (NCBI taxonomy): Eukaryota > Viridiplantae > Streptophyta > Magnoliopsida > Poales > Poaceae > Secale > Secale cereale. The sequence goes on along the minus strand of LR738709.1, from coordinate 611,941,088 downwards.
AGTCTTTTCCAGCAAGTCCCAACATTGGTACTATTTGCCTAATAACAAACTAAACTTGCATAGGGAGCAATTAACCCTCTTTCTTAATCAACAACCCCGGGCCAGTGCTCCACATGAGTGTTGGTCCGAAACGGGGAGCGTGCGGGGCCGCCTTGAGGCAACTCGAGGTATCTGGCATACACCCGTAGCTTCACCCATCCGGACGTGTCCTGAGGCTTAGATACGCGCGGCTACTATCAGGGTGTCGACACGCCGGGAGGATTTGCTGGATTAGCCTTACCTTAGTTCGGTATATCTTGAGCACGGGATTCCGAGAATACTCGGGTCTTCCCACTTTGGAGTTGCGACTCCGCGGATCGTGGGCTTGTAATGGGTCAAGTTGGAACACCCCAGCAGGGTTTTGAACTTTCGAAAGCCGTGCCCGCGGTTATGTGGCAGATGGGAGCTTGTTAATATCCGGTTGTAGATAACTTGACACAATGTTTCTAATACACTACCAGCGTGTGTTCCGTGACTGTCAATTTCCGGATAGGGATTCGGGAGTTGAACACGGAGGGGTTATGTTTGATGAGCTTGTAGCTAGGATCACTTCGTGATCACTTCTCGCCGAGGTTTTCTCTTCTCGCTCTCACTCACGTAAGCTAGTTGCTAGTTGCTGCTGCAAACACTTATTCTTTTCTTCAGCCTTATCCTCTCCCAAGGCTTAAATAGTCTTGTTACCCGGGTACGGGATTGCTGAGTCCTCTGTGGCTCACAGTTACTTCACACACCAGATGCAGGTCTAGCTGTGAGCTATCCAGGTGATGGCACCGAGCTGGATTGGGAGTACGACGAGGAGCGTAGTCGATACTATGTTCGCTATCCGGATGATCAGTAGTGGAGACTTCTACTAGGATTCGATCCGCCTGTGGTTTATTTATTTCAGTTTGGTATCTTGACATTTGGTTTTTGCCCTTAGAGGGTTGTGATATTCTTAATGTATGATGATTGAGACATGTTATGTAATTGTGTGACGTGGCGAGTGTAAGCCAACTATTTATGTTTACAATCCCCTCTTTTACATGAGATGTGCAAAGATTACCAAACTTGAGATCATTCTAGGATGGACTTATGCCTTTAAGTCGTGAATCAACACTCAAAATGGGTACATCTGTATGTAGTTCGCAGTGAAATATCTAAAACGACTTAAATTTAGAACCGGAGGGAATACATTCTTTTATGTTGTCAAACTGGTCATAACTAGCAAGCTCTGCTGCCCGCTTTCAAATTTTTATTCATCACAAATCAGTTTCTAAATTTTCGAGTGTTGTTCCGTAGGTTTTGTCAAACTTACAGCAAAACTAGAATTTCAATTAATTTAGAATGGAGGGAAGTACTCCCTCCGTCCCAAAAAGCTTGTCTCAAACGTCAAAAACTCAAACCCGCAAAAAAAAATTAGTCAAATTCTTCAAATTAGTTGCATGTAAGTAGAACATACTCCCTCTATAAAGATCTTATATTTCTTTACAGGGAGCAGTTGTTTTCCCAACGAGACGCAAAGCAAAACAAGACTAGAAATATTGCCACGGAAGACAGAAACTCCTGCACCAACAGAGCCAGTAGTGGCTCAGACTTCAGCACTTCCCCTGCAGGGCTGCAGACAGGGCGACTCCCAACTCCCAAACGACCCCCCAAGCAAATTCCATAACCAAGCAGGGAGGCAAGCAGAAACAAACATCATCCAAACAGTAGCTCCTAGACGCAGGAACACACTACTTTCCAACAGCAAAAACATATCAGGAAGCCAAGCAACCAGGATTCATCCACTTCTTACAATCAGAATCATGCAAAAGCAGATGACCACGGAGAAACAAGAAGCGTTTAAATGGTCACGCATGGCAACAAAAGCAAGTCGGCATATGAAGCAATGTTCCAGGGAGCTAGGAACAACGTTCATACAACAGGTTATAACAGCTACCATATGTAGAATTACATTATTCTCATTTCAATTCTCGGGATGCGAAACAGCATGGGCTGGTCCATGATCTACACAAGTCTGATACAAACTCAAAGTGCAAAGCAGAGTGGAAAGACCACTCGGTTACAGCTTACAGAGGGGTTGGCATCAAGCAAGACTTGCTCTCTCACCTTGTAATCTGGCTGCTTGGTGCTTGCTATTGCCTCCTCAGTTTTCTGTTAAGACAGGGCAAATCAGAATCTTATTCTTTACATAAGACACATAAAACAACTCGCCAAACAACTAGACAGTAGATTGATAAAGAATAACATAGGCAATACCAAAGGGGGATACGGGCTGAACCAATGTTACGCTGAACATGTTATGGTGGGATGCAGAATATGAAAGAGAACAAACGGTATGTTCAGGATGGTTTTATTTCCTTATGTTCAATCAAAAGATAAGCATCTAAGAAGACAGGGCCTCAGGGTGTGTATACCCCGACTAGTAGGTGTTTCAAGTCTGAGCATCTGACTTTGTGTGGAACAGAATGACAATACTCATTAAATCAAGAACTTGCACTTTCTAGATGATGCCACCTGGATATGTCGATGTATCTTACATTCACAGTTATTATCAGTTTGGAACTACAAGTGCAAATGATACAAGGCATTACTCCTATCCCATGGTTCAGAGCACAATTCAAAATAAGTCTACATCTACCTACAGGTAATTCAAAGACATCTTTCATTCTTCCTCCACATATTCTCATGAAATCAATTTCCATCACAAAAAAGAAAGAAGTTTCAATTGTAACTTTCCCAGGGATATATAGATGAACAAACATAACAGTAACTAGCAGGTAAAATTCACTAGATCTACAAACATACAATACAGTTTCCATTTGAGACTTTCAATTTGATTACTTGCAGCAATCCTCCATTCTTATCAGGTAAGAAAACAACTTAGCACATTTCATCAACATACAAAAGAGAATTCAAACCTCCATCATTCAATGATGAAAACAGTTTAATTCCATTCATAAATGAAGTGCATATCTGCTAGGTATGCATAGGATAGATACTAGTAGTGTCAAATGCAACTAAGCAACAGCATACAGGTAAAATATTTGACTCGGCCAGAGCAGAACAGCAACACAATTTGCAATGTAGCTTGACAGGCCATTGTCCGTACAGCTGTTTTGCTACTCACAGTTCCAGAGGCAACCTGTTTAGTGTTTTGGTATTTTCGCTGGGCTATGCATTTCCAGTTTCCGCTATTATACATATTCACTGGGCCATTCACTGGACTTCTGTAGTGAATTAGTCCTAGTTAACTACTGCCTCCGTCAGAGTTTATTAGTCCCCATCGTATCTTGGATCAAACTTCAACCACATATATATATATATATATATTTTTGCATGGTAATACGTGTCTCGTTCATATCATAAAGAACAAAGTACAATTCGCGTAAAGACCGACATGACAAAACTGAAAAGATAGCAGAACATCTCTGAGCTTGACACTAACGCTCGTCACCTGCCTCCGGCACCGCCACAGTAACCACCGAAGAAAAGAATGACGAATCACCTTCTCACCCGAGCTCGACACAGCTCCATCGCTGATATGCAGCTTTGCGGACCTCCAAGGTGGCTCACCAAAAGTGAAGCCCTTACCGTTGAACGAATCAGACCGGGGCAACACCCCAGACACGCCATCGAACTCCAGATCTAGCACCCCACCACGACTAAACGCCGAAGAAGGAAACCATATCTGCCATCCATGAACCACGAGCCCAGCGCATGCTCCGTCTTCCAGATGTCGTCGATGTAGACAACAATCTGCATCCGCTCCTGGACTACCTCCCAAGCTCCGCGCCGACGCTGGAGCAAACGCCGTCGCAACGGCGGAGCCCGAGGACACAGGTCCACCACGAGGATGCCGCCGCCACGCCATCCTTGCTTGAACAGTCTGGTTTCCAAATCCATCCCCGACCATAGGACCGATGGCCTCGTCAGGGAAGGATCCGAAGAATCTTTATTCAGCGTTGTCATCGTCGCCGCCGAAGCAAAGACGATGAACAACCTAAAACCCTAGACTACGAGAGTAAAACGATCCACACGCGTGGATCCGGTGGCCCCCCTCACCACCGACGACCGAGGTCGCCGGCGGAGGGGAGCCGCCGAAGAGCGGCGTTGGAAGATCGGCCTCCCCTGGCGGCGGCTAGGGTTCCAGCCGCCAGGGACGAGAGGAAAACAGGGACTACAGCGGGACGTCTTTGCCCACTTCAACCACATATTTGATTAGCAAAATGTTAATGCATGACCAAAAATTATATTGTTGAATTCGTATTTGAATGTAGTTTCCTATGATATTATTTTTGTTACATATAACTTATGTTGTATTAATTACAATTATGGTCAAAATATGACCCAAAATACGAGGGGGCTAGTAAACCCGGATGGAGGTAGTAATAGCAACACTCTTCATCGTGTGTCTCCTTCCTTGCCATCACTATCAGATATTCAGATGCATTCTGACCATTTTCAGTGTCCAAAATTTTATTTAATTTTTCTGAATTAGCCACCCTGAACCATATCACACAGAACATTTCGTTACCTACTTCATGGCAAACAAAGTACGAGATGAAGCAAAGGAACCGACCTTTCTGCCCCTCTGGCGCCTCATGGAACACCACCTCATTCTCAGGCACCGTCCGCAGCTCATCCCCCACAGAGTCGGCACCGCCCGCAGCTCCGGCGTCATCAGGGTACCTGACAACGACCACAGGGCAGACGCAGTGGTGCACGCAGTAGTCGCTGACACTCCCGAGCCTGCCATTGCCTGCCCTGCGGGAGGCGCCGAAGCCGCGGCTGCCCATGATCATGGCGGAGAGGCCAAGGCGCTCGGCCTCGAGGCAGAGGCGCTCCTTCATGTCGTGGTCCTTGACGATGTGGATCTTGAAGGGGATCTGCGCGGCGACGAGCGGCTGCGCCAGGTCCTGCGACTTGGTGGAGGTGAAGGCGTCGAAGTCCTCCTCCCGCTTCTTGCGCGCGTCGTCCTCCGGGTCCTCGGACGCCGGCGCCGCGCCTCCTCCCCCCTCCGCGTCGCCGTCGTCGACGGAGACGGGGATGGAGCCCCAGTCGGCGCCGTAGAGCACGGAGGTGGGGCGCACGTGGAGGAGCACGACGGCGTCGCCCGGGCGCAGGTAGTTCTGCACGGCCCACTTGACGGCGAAGGCGGACTCGTCGGAGAGGTCGACGGCGATGGCGATGCGGCGGTGCGGCGAGGAGGAGGCCGCGAGGGAGGAGAAGAAGTAGCGCGGCGAGCTGGGCTGGATCGCCGCCACCGCCGCCGCCTGCGACGGCGCCAGGCGCACGGCCGGCGGCGGCGTGGGGGAGGAGGAGGGGGACTTGCCGCCGGTCGGGGAGGCCGGGTGGTGCGGCGCCGCCATGGTTGGTCCTCCGGCAGCTCGATCCGAATGCGGAACACTGCTGTGGAGCTCTCGATCTGATTGAGAATGGGATCTCACGAGAGAATGGGGGAGAGGAGACGGGGGTTTTGCAAAGATTGAGATTTGGGGCTGTGCAAGTTGCGGTGGACTGATGAGGAACTGGAACTGCTGCCGGTTTCTTGTGAAACTGCGGCGGCGCTGGCGTATTCTGGCCTAGACACGTAGCCGCTGCATGACTGCGGGTTTTGTCGCTTTACGCTTTCTTTGATGACCATTTGTACAGTATGGGGCAACTTTTCATGTTTTGACCTTTTTGATATAAATTCCGGATCTGACCCTGTTTGAATTTATTTCGGGATCTGACCTTTTTCTTAACGTCAGGTGCTCTGGCGGTAGGGTTAGCCAGCAGAGACGAGCCGCCGTCCTCCTCCGCCGCACCCTACCGCCAGGGACACCGGCGGTAGGCTGTGTAATCCTACCGTCAGGAGTCCTGGCGGTAGGGTGCGAGCAGTTATATCGCCCGACCCCCGTCCCTGCCCATCTCCCCACCCCTCCCCCTCCCTCGTGCGCAGTTTCTTCTTTCCCCCCTCGCCCTTCTCTCCCTCTCTCATCTCCTCCACTTTCCCCCCTCGGATCTTCACCGCTTCTCCATCATTTGAAGGGATCAAGATGGCCGTGAAGAGAGCAACGTAAGCTCCTCCGATCCCTTCAAGTAGTTTTTGCAAATTTGCTTCCGATCCGACGCATTATTTGCTTGAAATCCCTCATCCTTTTGAACTTAGATTGATTTTTTTTCACCTAGGATTTTTTTAGCTTGATTGCAATTCTAGTTCTTAGTTCTTTAGTAACTAGTGGTATTGAATATGAACTCTAATTAGCTTTAGTTAAATGTCTTTGGATTAGATTTAAACTTTTTGAACCCTAGTTGTTAGGGTTGTTTGAAGAAGAATCCTAGTTCATTTTTTTAAAAGAATTGTTTGTTCTTCATACGATGCATGTTGATATGATGAACCCTATTTAATATGATTATTGAAGTGAAGTTGCTCTTATTTTCTAGGGTACGATTTTTTTAAAGATGATGAAAATTTATTTGATGCATCTATATGTTTAGGTACAGAACAGTGGCGCAAGCACCACCCACTCCATCACCGCGCGCTCCTCCCTCTCCTCTCGAGCACATTCCGAATCCCATGCTGCTCCCGTTCGTGTACGAGGCCTTCCCCGAGCTACTGCGACCGGTGGGATGTGTCTCAGACGAGGTCCTAGAGGCGACGAGGGCAATGCGGTGGTTGCAGAGGGCAGAGCAGATCCTCGATGATGTCCAGTCTTGGTCTGAGAGCGTGAAGGAGTGGAGGGAAATGAAGGCAGATCCAACTATCTCCCGTGTCCGCCGGGAAGGGTGCATTGAAGTTGCCAAGAAGCACTGTGACCGGGAGCTGCGCAATTTGGCCCGAAGAATTTACTTCGAGAGCAATGCGGAGGAGAGAGCCAGGATGCCGCCACCAACTACAGCACCATTCGAGATCATCAACTGGGGTAGGGCGGAGGCGAGAACTCCAGCGGGCAAGGCAAGGTGGGAGTGTTTGAATGGTCGGATGCCGACCAGCGTTCCCCCTTCGCCTGAACCTGTGGATCCGCTGTCGCTTCTGTCTCCGCCGCGAGGGCTAACATACGAGGAGATCAAGGAGCTCTATTGAAGTTGACGGCTATCTGAATTTGTCTTCTACCTTTTAATTATGTTCTCGAAGTGATGTTGAACTTGCTAAGTTAAAGTAGTTGTCTTATGTTGAACTATTCGGTCGTGTTATTGCTACCCATGTTACTAGTTGAACCTATTTGATATGTTTAATTTAATGGATATATCAATTTTACTATTTATGAGTGTGAGGTTATCATATTTTTCATATTTCAAAGACTTTTGATATGTTGTGATCCATCATTGCTGTGATATTGTTTTTCAAAAAGAAGCAAGCAATTAAACTGAAAAGAAACACATGGCCCTACTGCCAAGGACCCTGGCGGTAGGTTCAGACAGCCTACCGCCAGGCCATTGCGATTTTTCGTTACAGAACCTTTCGAAGTGGAAAACCCATAGCCACCCTCTACCGCCAGGGGCTCTGGCAGTAGGTTAAGACAGCCTACCGCCGACGGCCCTGGCGGTAGGGTACTAATCCATGTCAGCATGCGGAGACGGCCTCCGTCCCCCTCCGTCACACCCAACCGCCAGGGTCCCTGACGGTAGGCTGTCTAACCCTACCGCCAGAGCACCTGGCGGTAGAAAAAGGGTCAGATCCTGAAATAATTTCAAAAAGGGTCAAATCCAGAATTTATATCCAAAAAGGGTCAAAACACGAAAATTTGCCCAGTATGGGATGAGATTTAACTCAAATAAAATGAAACAGATTAATTCTCCCCTACTAGGGGTTTAAGGCAGAGGGCGCTCTCTCTTTAGAGCATCTCCAACAGGCGCCTAACCACGCGGCGCCTTATTTTTTTTATAGTGTTGAAATAAGCTTTTTTCGCGCAGTAAAGCGTTGGCTGCAGCGACTGCTGCAAATTATTGCGTGCGCGAGCAGCTCCAACAGCCGCGCTAAATTTCTAGCACGCGAGCATCCGACGCTTGCAAAACACCCCACCAAACACACAATATGATGATGTTTTAAACATTAAACGAGTGTGCAAAATAGCATAGCACAGTTCACGTCCAAAATCACCCAACCAAATTCATGACAAATAAAAATTCACACAAACAAATGGCACATCAACAATCATGCCACATCATTATCCTCCTCCTCTTCCTCATCATCCGAAGACAACTCTTCCTCCTCTCCATTTTCAAGCGTTGCATCGTCATCGGGAGCTCGAATGGTGTTCGCAAGATCTTCAACGGCAACATGCGAATGTATGTGAGGCACACCGGAAGCCATTTGTCCACCATGTCACCCGGAGGTGTTCCTATGCCTCCCATGAGAGACCCTAAACTCTGCCTCCCATGGTAGCTCTGATGCCACCCATGCCTCTCGTAGGTGCTCCCATCAGTGGTGAATCTCCTGGGCAGGCTTAAACAGGCTTGAGCCTGCCCTCCAGCGATGCCAATTTGTTTTTTAGTACTAGTTTCAAACTTCAAGGCCTAGCCCAGCCACTCGATAGCCCTTTCCAGCCCTCAATTCCCAGAGCAGAGAACCGTGCGCACGCTCCTTCCATCATCTCGTGCAGTCTCTCGCTTGTCCCACCTGAGCCGCTCCCTTTTGGTAGGTGCCCTAGCCGCCGCCGGTCGCCAAACCCCTCCTTCACGCCGCCGCCGGTCGTCGGACCTCTCCTTCGCGCCACCATCGGCGGCCCACCTCCCCAAATCGGCACTTGAACTGCTCTCCCCTAATCTGGTCACTTTCCCCTCCCCAAAACGGTGCCAGACTACATATCCATCTGACCCGTGCCCTCCCCAGCGTGGTCGTGGATTAGAGGATGGGGGCTTAGTTGGTTGTTGGACGCATGGGTCATCCAAGCTGCTGCACCATCCGGCTATTGCTCACTTCTCTACTCGACAGCTCCTGAACCTAAAGGTTGAATTATGTAGTCTGAAGTTCTGTACTCTATAGTTATTTGTAGCTAGCTATTTGGTTTCCTATTTGGCTACTAATTCATGCTAATGAACTAATGGTAGCTAGTTGTTAACAATGGTTAGTTAAACTGTTCAAGTACTAGAGAAGAGAACCAATATAGCTAGCTGTGTATATAAGATTAACCCAGTACTAATCGTCATTCTTGTCTATAGAAATGAAGAGAAAAATAAATTTGCACAACTGGTTTGCAAGCAATTCAAATGCTCCCCTTGTTGTTTCTGAACCCAATACTCCTCCAGTTGATGTTGTTGTTCAATCAGCCCCCATCGAGAACATAATTCATCATACTCCAACAAATGAGAGCACTAATCCCTCAACCGATGTCGATGAGAGCACTAATCCCCATGCAAATGAGAGTACCAATCCCCCAACTAATGATAGCACAAACCAACCACCAAAGCATCATATACTGGAATTCCATCCATGTCAGATTTTTGGTGATCCGGCTGATCGAATACCAATAGATGATTATGCCCTTGAAATTCAAAGTGAAGTGAGAAGAGATTATTTGTTGAAACAAAGAAACAAAGCTACGGGGCACAAATTTGAAGTGGGATTGGACGGTAAAATTTGGAGATTCTTTCAACCACAATGGCTAGATAAATTTGATTGGTTGGAATATAGTGTGAAAAGGAGGTTGCCTTTTGTTTCCCTTGTTTTCTTTTCAAGAATCCATCACAAGCGGCTAGATTTGGCAATGATGTATTCACAGTAGATGGTTACAAGCGTTGGAAAAATGCTTTGGAAAATTTTAAGAAACATGTTGGTGGTCCATCTAGTTACCACAACATTTCTATGGGCTTATGTGTGGATTTCAACAATCAAAGGGCCAATGTGGCTACCAAACTGTAAGTTTACAATAAAGAGGCTGATATAAAATATAAAATCTGTTTGACTGAAGCATTGGATTGTGCAAGGTATCTCATAGCTCAAGCGGAAGCTTTTCGTGGACATGATGAATCCTCCATTTCCATCAAGAAAGGCAATTTCAGGGAGTTCTTGGACTGGTATAAGGACAAGAATAAGGATGTGAAAGATGGATTTAGGGGCAAGGCAATGCACTTATGACATGTCCAGATATTCAAAAGGACCTTACTACATGTTGTGCATTGGACATATTCAAAAAATCAGTAAATACTATGTGTGCCCAGCAGTATTCTCAAAAAATATGTGCTAATTTGGGTTTCAAGATTTAAGACATTGGCTATTTTGCTAAACAGAACCAATTTTTGGTTCAAAATTTCATGTTTCAAAAATTTCTGGCAAATTTTAACCTTCTTTGGGCAAAACAATTAGGAGTTAGTGGCTTTTTTCTCCACACCGTTAACTTTGAGCCCGCCCTCGATTTTCTTCCAAAATTCGCCACTGGCTCCCATGCCTCCCATGGTAGCTCCAAAGCCACCCATGCCTCCCATGGTTGCTCTGAAGCCACCCATGCCTCTCATGTCGTTCATGGTAGCTCTGAGGCCACCCATGCCTCCCATGTCGCCCATGGTAGCTCCGAGGCCACCCATGCCGTCCATGGTAGCTCTGAAGGCACCCATGCCTCCCATGGTAGCTCCCATGCCTCCCATGGTCATGGCTCTTTTTTGGACCAAGACTTCGTCATGGGAAAGATTAATGTACTCCTTTTACCTATCATCGAGGTCAGATGTGTCCATGAAGAACAAGTACTTCTCTCATTCCAATAATCTTGCTCGCTCCTCCATGGCCAATTTCTTCTCCTCTAATGCCACCTTCCTCTCCTTGGCCGCCACCCTCCTCTCCTCAGCCGCCAACCTCCTCTCCTCGTCCGCCGCATCTTGGCTCCGTGCCATCATCCTCACCTCGTTTGCTTCCTTTCGTGCCTTCACAATAGCTTACATAGCATTATTACCGAAAAAGGCTTTCGCCACGCTTTATATATAAAGCACCGATCCACAAGCATCACGATACAAACTCACGCCACCACCACACACGACACACACATCCAAGGCAAGATACAAGGGGCCGAGCACCACCACACCACCCCCAACGATTACTGATACGTCTCCAACGTATCTATAATTTTTTATTGTTCCATGCTATTATATATCATGTTTTGGATGTTTAATGGGCTTTATTATACACTTTATATTATTTTTGGGACTAACATACTAACCCAAGGCCCAGTGCATATTGATGTTTTTCGCCTATTTCAGGGTTTCGCAGAAAAGGAATATCAAACGGAGTCCAAACGGAATGAAACCTTTGGGAGAGTTATTTTTGGAACGATACCAACACAGAAGACTTGGAGTACACGCGAGGGAACGAAGGAGGGGGGCATGAGGGTCTAGGGCGTGCCTCCCATCCTCGTGGGTCCCCTCTGGCTCCCCCGATGCCCTCCTTCCTCCTATATATATCCATGTACCCTGAAAACATCAAGGAAACAGAGAAAACACTAAATCCACCGCCGCAACCTTCTGTTCCTATGAGATCCCATCTTGGGGCCTGTTCCGGAGCTCCGCCGGAGGGGGGATCTACCACGGAGTGCTTCTACATCAACACCATTGCCTCATCATGAGTTGTGAGTAGTTTACCATAGACCTTCGGGTCCATAGTTATTAGCTAGATGGCTTCTTCTCTCTTTTTAGATCTCAATACCAAGTTCTCCTCGGTCTTCGAGGAGATCTATTCGATGTAATCTTTTTGCGGTGTGTTTGTCGAGATCCGATGAATTGTGGGTTTATGATCAAGATTATCTACGAGAAATATTTGGTTCTTTTCTGAAAACTTTTATGTATGATTATAATATCCTTGCAAGTCTCTTTGAATTATTGGTTTGGTTTGGCCTACTAGATCTATAGTTCTTGCAATGGGAGAAGTGCTTGGCTTTGGGTTCAATCTTGCGGTGTCCTTTCCCAGTGACAGCAAGGCACATATTGTATTGTTGCCATCGAGGATAAAAAGATGGGGTTTATATCATATTGCTTGAGTTTATCCCTCTACATCATGTCATCTTGCTTAAAGCATTACTATGTTCTTATGAACTTAATACTCTAGATGCATGCTGGATAGTGGTCGATGTGTGGAGTAATAGTAGTAGATGCAGAATCGTTTCGGTCTATTTGTCATAGATGTGATGGCTATATATAATGATCATGCCTAGATATTCTCATAACTATGCGCTTTTCTATCAATTGCTCGACAGTAATTTGTTCACCCACCGTAGAATTCTGCTATCATGAGAGAAGCCACTAGTGAAACCTATGCCCCCCGGGTCTATTCTCAACATATTAATCTCCTATCTACTTTACTTTGCTTCATTTACCTTCTGTTCTTATATCCAAAAATACCAAAAATATCACACTATCCTATCTATCAGATCTCACTTTCGTAAGTGACCGTAAAGGGATTGACAACCCCTTATCGCGTTGGCCGCGAAGTTCTTATTTGTTTGTGCAGGTACGAGGGACTCACGCGTGGTCTCCTACTGGATTGATACCTTGGTTCTCAAAAATTGAGGGAAATACTTACGCTACTGTGCTGCATCACCCTTTCCTCTTCGAGGGAATACAACACAAGCTCGAGAAGTAGCAAGAAGAATTTCTAGCGCCGTTGCCGGGGAGGCTTTCACAAAATTCATATACCAAGTACCTATCACAAACCCTTATCCTTCGCATTACATTTATTTGCCTCTCGTTTTCCTCTCCCCCACTTCACCCTTGCCGTTTTATTTGCCCTTCTTTTTGCCGTGTGTTTACCGTTCGCTTGCTTCTTGTTTGCTTGTGTGTTGGATTGCTTGCTTGTCACTATGGCTAGCACACCTATCATTATCAATACTCCCGAGAGTGTGGTTCTTAATTTTAAACAAAGGGAGGAGGAAAATCTGAAAGATGCCTGGTATATAATTTGCAATGCTCAAAATAGATCTACTAGGAAGCTTTCCACTTCCGTGCTTCTTCGCAATTTTTATGTTGGCATAACTTCATGGAATAGATATATTGTTGATACCATTACCGGAGGGAATTTCTTGGGTAGCCATACTTTTGATTCTTATAATGCTATGACTGAATTATCTGACTCACCACCTTTTCTGGTTAATGGAACTATTTTAACTCTGGAACATGCTATGCAAAGGCTTGAAATAATTGAAAACAAAGTTGCTACTATAGAGTTGGTTAAAAATTTGGATAGGAAGATCCACAACCCAATTACCCAATATGGATCCAAGGTAGGAGTTATTGGGAATTTTTTTAAAGAAAAGGAACCCATAGTTAAAGAGAAAATAGATCAAGATTCCACTAGAATCGATAAACTTGAGGATATTATTACTAATGTAGGGTCTGCTCTTTCTGCTATGAAAACTACTTTGAATCCTTCTACCACTAAATTGGCCAAGTTTATGTATGTTCCTAAAAATAAGGGTGAATCATCTAGTAAGGAAATTGCGAATCTTAAATCTATAAGTGTTCATCCCAACTTTCTCACTTTCGCAAGAGAACCTTTTGATAAATGAATTTCTTGATTTCTTGCCTAGAAGTTTGATTATCAATAGGAATAAAGAAGTTCCTAAGAATTATCAGTGCTTAATTGAAGAATTGCCTTCCAAAGATGGCAATACCTAGATCTTCCTTGTATCGTGCCTAGCTAGGGCCGTTAAACGATACCGCTTGTTGGGAGGCAACCCGATTTTATTTTCTTTGGTTTTGCTTCTGTTTAGGAATAAATATTGCATCTAGCTTCTGTTTAGATGTGATTTTGAAAGTGCGTTATATCGACTAGAGGGGGGGGGTGAATAGGCGATTTTTATGAATTCTTCACTGAGGAATTTGCGGGTGAGGAAATTCCTTAGCGAAGAACTACTTGCAGCGGAATAAGTACTCAGAAGTAAACATAACAAAACACAAGCATGGTCATCATGATGAAATGAAGACAAGCATAGAGTACAGAAAGCGTAAACACAGGATAACACAGGATGAAGACAAACAGACTGAAGAAATTGAACTAAGGAAATTGAGAAAGTCTTCAAATAGATATGAACAAGCACACAATACATATATGAGGAAATAGAAGAGTTGAGAAAATAGAACCGGTAAGCTTGGTGAAGACAATGATTTGTTAGACCAGTTCCAACTGTTGTCTGAGTTGTACATCTGGTTAGGCCGGCTAGGTATTTAAACCTGAGGACACACAGTCCCGGACACCCAGCCATGGACACACAGTCCCGGACACCCAGTCCTGGACACACAGTCCAAGACACCAAGTCCTCACTGTATTCCCCTTGCGCTAAGGTCACACAGACCTCGCCCAATCACTCGTGGTAAGTCTTCACAGGTGACTTCTGAACCTTCAGAAACTCGGTCACTCGGTGATCCACAATTCCTCTTGGATGCTCTAGACCACGACGTCTAACCGTCTGGAAGAAGCACAGTCTTCAAAGTTAACAAGCATCAGATCCACTCAGAATCAATCTCTTCAGTGATGCTCAATCACTTTTGGGCTTGTAGGTGTTTGGGTTTGGTTTTGGGTTTTTCCTCACTTGATGATTTTCACTCAAAGTCCTCAGAGGATGGGTTGCTCTTATGACAAGTGTCAGTTTCTCTCGGAGCAGCCAACCAGCTAGTGGTTGTAGGGGGCGGCTATTTATAGCCTAGGGAGCAGCCCGACATGATAAGACATAAATGCCCTTTAATGATATGACCGTTAGGTAGGTAGATATTTTGGGACAGCTGGCGCGTAGCACAGCAACGGTTGGAAATTTGAGTATCAAATTCCTCAGGGCTATCATGTTCCTCACTATGTAGGCAATCCGCACTGGCGAATTCCTAACTCCTCAGTCAGAACAAATTCCTCAGAGACCAGAAGAACTTCGTCTCTGTCACTAAAGAATATGACTGAACTGTATGAGATTTACAATGACTTCACTCGAAGGGATTGGTAGGTGTAGGATTTTGAGTTGAGCATCAAATGGAAATTTTTCCTTAGTATTTCCTCGACCCCCTTTAACAGTACGGTGTTTCCTATGACTCAAGAAAGAGAAAATGAAACTATGAACACAAAAGTCTTCACGCTTCATGTTCCGCAAATGAATACCAAGTCTTCATGGTCACACCAATTTCTTCACTGTCAAAGTCTTCAGAAATCCAAAGTCTTCAGTCAAAGAACTCCATTTTTAGGGGTCAACTTTCTCTGTAAATATCAAACTCCTCATAGACTTATAGACATGTGTACACTCATAAACACATTAGTCCCTTAACCTATAAGTCTTCAATACACCAAAATCACTAAGGGGCACTAGATGCACTTACAATCTCCCCTTTTTTGGTGATTGATGACAATATAGGTTAATTCAACGGGGATAAACATATGAAGTGTAAATACTGATATTGAGGAATTTGATTGCAAGATATAGAAGAACTTCCCCCTGAAGATGTGCATAATGAGGAATTTTCTTTTGAAGCAATGCACACTTGAAGAGTAGAATCATGGAGATCTCCCCCTATATCTTGTAATTCATACACGTATTTGACATATAATATGAAGAATTTGAAATGCATGATGAAATATGGTGACTGATGTAATTCAGCATGCGTGCATAAGCATTAATGAGGAATAAGCATGCATAAACATCACAACAAAAGTATGAGGTCACCATAGAGTTTAAGTTTACAACTCGATCCAGCAAAGTCATCAGAAGAACGAGAGTTGTAACTTAGCAAAAGAAACGCCCATATAAGTAGACCCGCTTGAAGACTAACTCAAATCCCCCCCACCTTTGCCATCGAATGACCAAAAGGATCGAAACTGAGGACTAACGCCCCTGAAGAATCTCAAGATGATGAAGGAGCACCAGCGTTGTTGGGGTCGATAGTTGATGTAGGGCCTACCGCAGTGTCGTCCAAGTCTTCATACTCGTCGGTTTCGCGCGATGAAGAATAGGAGCTGGCCACCAATGGAGGAACCTTGTCCTTCTTCTATTTCTTCGGAGGAGGAGCAGACCAGTCAAAGTCATCCTTGAGACCCATTTTCTTCAGATCTTCTTCGCCATAAAGGTGAGACAGAACAGCCCAGGTGCGGTTGAGGGTTTCATGGAGGTAGTAATGGTTTTTCTTCATTGCATTGTGTGTAGAAGTCATGTTGTGAAGAATTGAACCAAACTGACGCTTGACCCATTTGTGGTTGCAATCAACCTTCTGGTGAAGACTGAGGAGAAGCTCATGATCAGTCATCACCCTGGGAGCTGTGCCTTGAGGATTTTTCTTGGGAGCGTTGGCGACAGAGTCATGGGTGGCAGAGTCATCATTGGTGGAGTAGGATGCAGCTTTGCGAAATTGACCATCCAATGGACGAATGCCTTCATCAAGAATAGAAGAAGCCTTGCCCTTGTCATCAACTGAGGAATATGTCCGTTTGAGGACTTCAATCGGGGGCAAGTAGCTGCAATGATTCAGTGTGTCAGCTTTGAAGTTTACTGAAGACCTTGTCCTGATGAATCTCATAATCCACGAAGCATAAGGCTTCAGGTTGAAAGGGGACAAAGAAACATTTGCCATAGTCCTCATGAAGAAATCATGGAAGTTGACAGGAACGCCATGGATGATGTTGAACAGCAGATTCTTCATGATGCCAACAACTTCTTCATCATTTGAGTCGTTGCCCTTGATAGGACTCGATGTCTTCGTCAGAATGCGATAGAAAGTCCGAGGAAGAAACAACAATTCCTTCATGAGGAATTTGGTCCTTGGGGCTTGACCTGGCTTCAAAGGCTTCATCAGGACTTGCATGTAATGATCTGTAAGTTAAGTTTCTTCATACATGCAACAAGCTGCTTCAGTGGGAGGACTGAGAGGCAAAGCTTGAAGTAATTCAGAAGCTGGTGCCTTGTAGTGAGTATTTTCGGTCATCCGGTCCAGCACCCATGAATTTACATCCTCAGAGTTTCCGGTGATGTGCAGCGTTGCATAGAATTGAAGAATGAGTTCTTCATTCCAATCACATATATTAGTGCAGAAACCCAACAGTCCAGCATCGCGAAGAACACTGAGGACTGGTACGAAGCACGACAGAGATTCCATATCCATGTGAGGAATGTGCTCATGATCGAAGACTTTGTCTTTGTTGAACAACACTGAGGAATAGAAATTTGCCTAGCTGGCAGTCCAGAAACGCCTCTTCCTAATGCGAGCAGAGTCATAGGGGTTGTATTTAGTGAAGAACACATGCTCGTTGAAGAAATCAGCCTTCTTGAAAGTTTGCTTTCGTGAGAAAGGTTCCTTTGGCTTGGGTTGAGGAGTGTCAGTCAATTGCATCACTACCTCAAGATTCACAATCTCAGTTTCTTCAGGCCGAGGAATTTCTAGTTCCTCTTCCGTGGCAGTCTGAGTCTTCATGGATTCAGCAGCAGCAGTTTCTTCAACACTAGTGGCTGGAATGTCTTCATGTACAGATGGTGTGGGATGAATTTCTTCATAGCCCAAAGGAACAGTGCGTGCTGGAGACTAAGAAATTTGTTGTAGTGGCGTGAATAGAGGGGAGTTGGGATGCTGACTATCCCAAAATTCATCATTCATCACTAGAGTAGCACTCCCAATGTCCACGTCCGAGTCTTGTTCATCCAATTCTTCAACGCCGGCCTCTTTAGTAGTGAACTGAGGCATAGGCGAGGAGATGATTGGGGTTGAAGGGATTGCATCCACTTCAATTTCTTCACCCGTCTGCTCTGAGGAAGCAGCAGAGGGAATGTCTTCTTCTGATTCACTTGTAATCACATATTCTTCATCAAACGGAACAAGGTCCTTTGATGGCATGGATGAAATAGGAATGGCATCAATTGGGTTGTCAACTGAGCTTGTCAAAGGTTTCATCTTCTTCGGAGCTGAAGAATCTGATGAAGTTGATGCCTTTCTTTTCTTCACAGCTGCACGCTTTGCAGCCTTGGTCTTCTTCACATCTGATGCAGATGGAAGGATCGGAGTTGGAGTAGGCGCAAGAGGAGAAGAGGAATATGGTTGAATTTCTTCAGGCACAACTGTTGCAGTTGCCCTGACTTCTTCATTGTCTTCAGGCATAGCTTTTGAAGCTTCAGCTGTCCTGACATTTTCTTCAGGCGCAACACTAGAGGTTGCCCTCGCAATTTCTTCAGCGGCTGGAATGCAGTCATCAGCCATGGTATTTTCATTTTCTTCAGCAGCCTGATGTTCTTTAGCGGTGCTGGCATGTTCTTCAGTAGACTAAACAGATGCTTCAGCCTCAGGAATTTCAATGTGCGTTGGACGAGCAGCACTTGAAGAAAAACCTTTTGTCAAATTCACAAATCTGACTTTGGCGCCCATCCAGTCTGCGTGATATGCGTCAAATTCATCATTGAGGGTTCTGATTTCACCTTGAAGCTTCACAAGTTCATCAGTTGTCACGTTGACAACATTTTTCTTCAGGTAGCGCTCCTTCTTGTACTGCACTTTCTTCGTCTGCCTGGCCTTTTCAAATTTCCATTTTTCTTCGCCTATGAAGGTGGTCAGCATGTGACTTTGGCCAGGAGTCAAATTGAAGTCAGGCATAGGAGTGTTGGGATCTTGATGCCAGAGATCAATGAAGTCGAGGATCACTTTTGGATCCAAAAGCAGTGGCACAGTGCTTCATTTGGCTCTAGCGGCCATTTGTTGCCTGTCTTTGATGATTTGAACTAGTTCTTTGAAGGAAATATGCCCTAGAGGCAATAATGAAGTTATTATTTATTTCCTTATATCATGATAAATGTTTATTATTGAAAGAGCTGTATATCGACTAGAGGGGGGTGAATAGGTGATTTTTATGAAAGTCTTCAAAACATGGAAGTTTCGAAGACAAACGATAGAACTGATCCTATTTATATGCAGCGGAAGGTAGACTACACTAGACAAGCCATAGTCAAGTATTCAATGAAGTGAAAGCATAAAGACTAATAGCAGCTAGGCAGTATGGATCAGGATGGAAGATTGAATGAAGCCAATTAGAACAAGTGGTCACACAGTGAAGTCAAACATATAAGGCAAGCAGGCAATGACTTCACGAAGACAAACAGTAAGTAAAGAGAGGGAAGGGATAGAACCAGTAGCTTGGCGAAGACAGTGATTTGTTAGACCAGTTCCAGTTGCTGTGACAACTGTATGTCTGGTTAGGGAGGCTGAGATTTAACTCAGAAGACCGCGTCTTCACCTTATTCCCCTTGAGCTAAGGACACCTAGTCCTCGCCCAATCACTCTGGTAAGTCTTCAAGGTAGACCTCCAAACCTTCACAGACTTCGTTCACCGGCGATCCACAATGACTCTTGGATGCTCAGAACGTGACGCCTAACCGGCTGGAGGAAACACAGTCCTCAAGTGTAACAAGTCTTCAGGTCACGCAGACAGAAAGACTTCAGTGATGCCTAACACTCTTTGTCTCTGGGTGTTTGGGCTTTGTCCTCGCAAGGATCTCTCTCTCAAATGCTTCGGAGGTGGGTTGCTCTCAAAAGACAAAAGCCGTGTAATAACTCTGAGCAGCCACCAATTTATGGTGTAGAGGGTGGGCTATTTATAGCCACTAGGCAACCCGACCTGATTTGTCCGAAGTGACCCCGGGTCACTAAGGAACTGACACGTGTTCCAACGGTCAGATTTCAAACACACACGACAACTTTACTTGGGCTACAAATAAAGCTGACTCATCCAGCTCTGGATAAGATTTTCTCTCATTGTCTTCGCTCGAAGACATAGGATTTGGTTGAGCATCACTTCAGTCACTCTGACTTTGTTCACTTGGACCCCACTTAACAGTACGGTGGTTCCTATGACTCAACAAAGAATAAAATGAAACAACGAAACGTCTAAGTCTTCGTGCTCCATAGTCTTCGCACAATGTCTTCTGTCGTCATAGTCTTCAATATGAATATCTTCATATACCACCATTGTCGTCAATGTCTTCCTACATTTTTAGGGGTCATCTCCGGTAGGTAAACCGAATCAGTGAGGGACTACTACCTGTGTTATCCTGCAATTCTCACAAACACATTAGTCCCTCAACCAGGTTTGTCATCAATACTCCAGAACCAACTAGGGGTGGCACTAGATGCACTTACAATCTCCCCCTTTTTGGTGATTGATGACAAACTGGTTGAAGTTTTCAACGGGGATAAAAGTATGTGAAATTGTAAGGATAAATGTATTGTCTTCATAAGTAGCAAAATGCTCCCCCTGAAGATGTGCATATAATTAATTTGCTTTTGAATGCAAATGCACATGGCAGGTTGTACTTGTGGAGATCCTCTTCAACTTATGAAGACAATTCATCATGCACAATTGATATTTTGAATATAATGATATGCATAATGAGAAATGGACGTCTGCAGAATGAATAAGTGCGGAATTTATCGTCGCACATGCGGAATTTATCATCGCATTACAGAGTATCAGAAAACGTAGCAGACGACCATCAAGTTCAAGTGTTACAACTCAAAGAACCAAATGTAGCAAAAACGAGAGTTGTAAACACTAGGTAAAATATAAAGCACCCGCCCATATGGACCCGCTTGAAGACTATCAACTCATATGCTTCTCCCCCTTTTGTTAGTAAGGACCAAAAAGGTTTGAAGACATAGAGCCTCTACTAGTTCCTAGTTGGAGTAGGAGAAGAAGTAGGGTCGGCGTTGGTGTTTGGTGGTGCAGAAGAAGTTGGAGCAGTGTCGACACGCGCCGAAGGAGGAGGTGGTGAGGTAGCATCATCTTGATCATCGATCACTCTGGCATCCACCGTTGCAGCGGAGGAGGAATAGTCAGAGTCTTCAAGAGACGGAGTTCGACGCAGAACATCATTCCTTGGGGGAGTGTGGTCAAACTTGAATCTTTCAGTGAAGCCATCGTCTTGAAGATCTGCTTCAACACTCAGCAATGTCAAACTCTTCCATGACCTCCGACATGTTTCATGAGCAACAAAGGCATTCTTGGTGGCAAGGTTGCGAATACGATTGACATCCACCAAGAGGCTTTGCATCTGACGCTTCAGCCAGTAGTGATGCTTATCTTGTTTATGATGTAAGGCAACGAGAAGTTCTCGGTCATTGAGAACTTGAGATCGCTTCTGAGGCATTTGGGCAATGGTGCTCTCAGTAGCTTCAGTCTCTGTATGGCGAGGTAAGCGAGTATGTCCAGCCAGAGGATAAACACGAGTAACCGCTAGAACTCCATCCATGGGCTGAGTGAAGGTTTGGTGATCAACATTGTGAAGATAAATATGCTCTTTGGCTGGCTCTTGGTATATGGCTTTAGCTGCCACATCAACCTCTGGCAAGAATATGTGATGGTTGCGAGCAGAAGGCTGATAGTTGATAGCAGAATGAAGCTTGATGAGGCACATGATCCATGGAGCATAGAACTTAAGTCCAAAGAGATCAGAGCCTGACACAACCAACTACATGATAAAGAAGTCTTGAGCATTGAAGTTGATGCCATTGAAGATATAGAAGACCAATGTCTTCATTGTGCCTTCAAGTTTGGCTGATGAAGAGTGTCCTTTGACAGGCCATAGAGTTCGCCTGATGATATGATATATAGTGCATGGCAGATACTCAAGGTCTTCAACAAGAACTCATTTGGATACTCAGCATCGAGTGGCAATGGCTTCATCATGCTCAGCATTTGGCTCATGTTGAGCTTTGGCTTCTGAAAGATGCTCTCCAAAGCTTCGCTGTGTCGTTGACAACCAGGTTCATATAGTTCTCCTGGAGTGGGCAGGCCAGTTAGCTCAATGAGGTCAAAGGCTTTGGCTTCATGATGGACATTTCATGTCATCCACTCAAGGACCCATGTCTTCGGATCCCTGCTGTAGCAGCGAATGTGGAGGGTTGCGTAGAATTGCAGAAGCAGCTCTTCGTTCCAGTGCTCTTTATCAGTCACAAAGTTCAGCAAGCCAGCATCACGGAAGCAATCAAGGGCTTCTTCAAGATAGGGCAACCCAGTAATGGATTCAGTGTCAAGACGCATATGTGGGAAGATGCACCGTTGATCATAGAGAACTCGTGAATAATAGCTGCACTATTGATAGCTCCATAACCTATCTGATGAAATCCTTGGTTTGGAGTAGGGGTTCTTGGTGCTATCAGAGAAAGTGTTGTGCGCAATGAAGCCATTAGCATTGAAGGATCCTGGCGAAGTGGCAGTACCTAGGAACCTGGGCAGTCTTGGCTTTGGCTTCTGAACCTGAGGCCTGTGCTCGACGTGGTAATCAAATTGAGGACCAGCAGCAGGAGGATTAGCAGCAGGTGGAGGAACCAGAATATGCCATTTAACAAAAATGAGCTGGTCATCTTTGTCGTATGCTTGCTCGATAGTATGGGGCCTTGGAGGCGGAACAGGAGCAGTGGCATTGACTTCGGGCTGCTGAGTGGCGTCAGGTGCAGCACTGGCTTCAGGTGCCATCACTTTAGGAACCACATTGACTCCAGGCGCCACATTGACTCCAGGCGCCACATTAGCTTCAGCCATGACAATGTCATTGGCTTCTGTGGAGGTGTTGGTGGCAGCCTCAGAATGTGTAACCTCCACTTCAGGAGCTGGAGGGTCGGACACGTTCTCCTCGAGAACAACTTGGTCGGCAGGGGGTGTGGCAACATGTGCTTCTTCTTCTCTTGTTTCTGCTTCATCGGCTGAAGCAGCCGGAATATCTTCAGCCGCTTTAGCTTCAGACTCAGGGACGTTCACAGTAGGAGAGGCTTCAAGAAACACTTGGCGTGAAGCAGATTGGTGCTCATCTCCTTCTGGAACACTTGGTGGATCGACTTGAGGCCTTGGTCCTTTGCAAAGCCTGCGAAATACTGGCGACGCTTGTGGTGATGGAGTTGGTTGGGCCTCAAAGTCTTCGTCGTCAACCACTGGAGTGGTGACCTGTGTTGGGGAGTAACTGGTGTGTCTTGTGAGTGATCAGCCCATGAGTCATCCTGAGCAATTAGTGTCAATGGACGACCAATGCTGATGCGTTCGCTGTTCATGAGAACAGGCGACGATACCACATTATACTCGATCTGAGGAAGGACTTCATCATCTTCAACATTGTCGTGATGAACAATGTCTTCAGCTGCGGTGGGGTCAACAGCTGGAATGTCTTTAGTAGCCTCTGTGAGAGCAGGCTCATGAACAGTCAGGCGACGTTCTTGTTGTGCAGACGCAGGACGAGCAACAGAAATTGGCTCGACGACAAGGGGCTCTGTGGGAGCAGCACGGACCTTCTTGATCTTGCGCTTCTTGGTGGGTGGAGCATCATCAGTGGTGTTCTTGTGCTTGTGGGCTTCAGCTTAAGCCACTTTCGTCTTCTTGAGCTCTGAAGCAACTGTGGGGACCTTAGGCTTCAAGCATGTCATGCTGGCAGGGAAGACAATGCGAGGTTCTTCCTGCCTTGATTCTTCAGCTGGGGCCACAATTGGCTTCTTCTTCTTTGCAGCCATCCTGGGGTCGATGCTTGGACGCCCAAGGGCCTTGCGCTTCTCAGCTTCATTGTAAGCTTGAACACACTTGGCAGCCAAGGCCTTTATGCGCTCACAAGAACCTTTAGCTTCTTCACGCTTCTTGTGAAAGGCTTCCTTGAGCTCATGCATCATGACTTTGAAATTCTGGATATCTTGGACGCTGAGCTTGGCCATATGCTTCTTGAACTGAGCCTTTTCAAAATCAATCTTTTGCTTCAGCTCAACAATTCTCTGAGCAAGAGCTAGCTCAGAAGCAATGGCGCCGTTGAATGAAACGCTTAGGCCAATCGGAAGTTACAGATCATCGAAGCTGAGGTTGGGGGGTGTCAAACCACTCATCAATGAAGTTATTGATGACTGCCACGTCAAAGAGAGGCAAGTCATTGAAGATTTCTGCATCTTGCTTGCTCTTTATCAATTGCTCAAGAGTGTCATCAGCAAGATCTTTATCACTTGAGAGATCAATGGCTTCATTCTCGTTCCTCAGAATAGCAGCAGGAGTCAGAGCAGGACTGGGGTTGTGCATGGGCTTCTTCTTGAGCTTCTTCGGCTTGGAGATGCGAGAGTGATCTTCGATTGCACACTTGGTGTAGGTGGAGCAGTGGCCAAAGGCTTCACTCTTGAAGCTATTGGTGGAGTGGTCTTCGAAGCCTTGGATTTCTTCTTCTTCTTTGGCTTCGGAGATGCAGGCGCTTCATCAGAGTCAGCGTCATCTGCAGGTTGATCCACATCTTCCCCTTGAACCCTTATGTGAGAGATGAGACCTTCTAAGTTGTAGAAGGGCCCAACCAGATTTGGTTCTGCTTCGCGTGTGCCATCGGCAGGAGGCCAGGATTGAAGTCTAATCCCCAAGTCTTCTTGTTCTCCTTGGCCGAGTTCTTGGCATACTGGAGGTTGCGCTTGAACAGATTGTCATCACGACACCATAGCAATGATGATGGGTCGGCATCTGCTGGTTGTGGCCCTCGGACCATGCAAGTGTTGGGGAACGTAGCAGAATTCAAAAAATTTCTACGCTTTCACCAAGATCAATCTTAGGAGACATCTAGCAACGAGCATATTAGAGTGCATCTACATACCCTTTTGTAGATCGCGAGCGGAAGCTTTCGAAGAAGCGTGGATGAAGTAGTCGTACTCTTCGCGTTCTTCGTCACCGATGATCTAGTGCCGAACGGACGGCACCTCCGCATTCAACACACGTCCGGTACAGCAACGTCACCTCCTTCTTGATCCAGCAAGGGGGGAGGAGAGGTCGTCGGAGATCCAGCAGCACGACGGCGTGATGGTGGATGCAGCGGGAAATCCTGCAGGGCTTCGCCAGCGCCCTGCGTAAGGAGATGGAGGTGTGACGGGAGGGGGAGAGGCGCCAGAGGATTTGGTGCGGCTGCCCTCTCGCCCCCCACATATATATAGGGGGCCAGCGGGGTGCGCCAGTCGTGCAGATCCCATCTGCAAAGGGGGGCGGCGGTCTGGGGGGGAAACTTGCCCCCCAAGGCATAGGGGGCGCCTCCCTCCCCTAGGGTTTCAACCCTAGGCGCATGAAGGGAGGGCCCAGTTGGGTGCGCCAGCCCACCAGGGGCTGGCCCCCCTTTCCCCTTGCGGCCTAGGGGCCCCACCGGGATGGGTGGCCCCACCCGGTGGACCCCCGGGACCCCTCCGGTGGTCCCGGGACACTCCCGGTGACCCCCGGAGTTCACCCGATGGCCGAAACTGAACTTCCTATATATCATTCTTTACCTCCGGACCATTCCGGAACTCCTCGTCACGTCCAGGATCTCATCCGGGACTCTGAACAACTTTCGGGTTTCCATGTGCATGTATCTCTACGACCCTAGCATCACCGAACCTTAAGTGTGTAGACCCTACGGGTTCGGGAGACACGTACACATGACCGAGACCACTCTCCGGTCAATAACCAACAGCGGGATCTGGATACCCATGTTGGTTCCCACGTGTTCCTTGATGATCTTCATCGGATGAACCACTGTGTCAAGGATTCACTCAATCCCGTATGTTATTCCCTTTGTCCATCGGTACGGTACTTGCCCGAGATTCGATCGTCGGTATTCCCGATACCTTGTTCAATCTCGTCATGGCAAGTCTCGTTACTCAATCCGTAATCCATCATCCCGTGACTAACTCCTTAGTCACCTTGAGCTCATTATGATGATGTCTTACCGAGTGGGCCCAGAGGTACCTCTCCGTCATACGGAGTGACAACATCCCAGTCTCGGTTCGTACCAACTCAACAGACACTTTCGGAGATACCCGATGCGTACCTTTATAGCCACCCAGTTACGTTGTGACGTTTGGCACACCCAAAGTATTCCTACGGCATCCGGGAGTTGCACAACCTCATGGTCTAAGGAATAAATACTTGACACCGAAAAGCTTAACTAAACGATATCGTGCTATGCTCAGGATTGGGTCTTGTCCATCACATCATTCTCCTAATGATGTGATCCCGTTATCACTGACATCCTATGTCCATGGTCAGGAAACCGTGACCATCTGCTGATCAACGAGCTGGTAACTAGAGGCCTACCAGGGACTCAATGTGGTCTATATATTCACACATGTATCGCTGTTTCCATACAATACAATTCAAGCATGAATAACAGACAATTATCACGAACAAGGAAATATAATAATAATACTTTTATTATTGCCTCTAGGGCATATTTCCAACAGTCTCCCACTTGCACTAGAGTCAATAATCTAGTTACATTGTGATGAATCGAACACCCATAGAGTCCTGGTGTTGATCATCTTTTGCCCGTGGATGAGGTTTAG
Source organism: Secale cereale (assembly GCA_902687465.1). Taxonomy (NCBI): domain Eukaryota; kingdom Viridiplantae; phylum Streptophyta; class Magnoliopsida; order Poales; family Poaceae; genus Secale; species Secale cereale. The sequence goes on along the minus strand of LR738709.1, from coordinate 611,914,847 downwards.
TCAACGGGTCTGCAACATTCAGATCTGTATGCACTTTACAAATATCTATGTCTCCATCTTGAACATAATTCCGGATGGAGTTGAAATGGCGCTTGATGTGTTTGGTCTTCTTGTGAAACCTGGGCTCCTTGGTAATGGCAATAGCACCAGTGTTGTCACAGAAGAGAGTCATCGGGCTTGACGCGCTTGGAATGACTACTAGGTCGGTGATGATCTCCTTCATCCAGACTCCTTCCTGTGACGCTTCGCAAGCAGCTATGTACTCCGCTTCACATGTAGAATGCGCCACGACGCTCTGCTTGCAACTGCACCAGCTGACTGCACCACCATTCAAAATATACACGTATCCGGTTTGTGACTTTGAGTCATCCAGATCTGTGTGGAAGCTAGCATCGACGTAACCCTTTACGACGAGCTCTTCGTCACCTCCATAAACGAGAAACATATCCTTAGTCCTCTTCAGGTACTTTAGGATGTTCTTGACCGCTGTCCAGTGTTCCATACCGGGATCACTTTGGTACCTCCCTACCAAACTTATGGCAAGGTTCACATCAGGTCTGGTACACAGCATGGCATACATGATAGAACCTATGGCCGAGGCATAGGGTATGACACTCATCTTTTCTCTATCTTCTGCCGTGGTCGGCGACTAAGCCTTGCTCAATCTCATACCTTGCAAAACAGGCAAGAACCCCTTCTTGGACTGATCCATATTGAACTTCTTCAATATCTTGTCAAGGTATGTACTTTGTGAAAGACCGATAAGGCGTCTTGATCTATCTCTATAGATTTTGATGCCTAATATGTAAGCTGCTTCTCCAAGGTCCTTCATTGAAAAACTCTTATTCAAATAGGCCTTTACATTTTCCAAGAATTCTATATCATTTCCCATCAGCAATATGTCATCCACATATAATATGAGAAATGCTACAGAGCTCCCACTCACTTTCTTGTAGATACAAGCTTCTCCATAAGTCTGTTTAAAGCCAAACGCTTTGATCACATCATTAAAGCGAATATTCCAACTCCGAGATGCTTGCACCAGCCCGTAAATCGAGCGCTGGAGCTTGCACACCTTGTTAGCATTCTCTGGATCGACAAAACCTTCCGGCTGCATCATATACAACTCTTCCTTGAGGAAGCCATTAAGGAATGCCGTGTTGACGTCCATTTGCCATATCTCATAATCATAGAATGCGACAATAGCTAACATGATTCTGACTGACTTCAGCATCGCTACGGGAGAGAAAGTCTCGTCGTAGTCAATCCCTTGAACTTGTCGATAACCCTTAGCGACAAGCCGAGCCTTTTAGATGGTCACATTACCATCCGCGTCTGTCTTCTTCTTAAATATCCATTTATTTTCTATGGCGTGCCTATCATCAGGCAAGTCCACCAAAGTCCATACTTTGTTTTCATACATGGATTCTATCTCAGATTTCATGGCTCCAAGCCATTTATTGGAATCCGGGCCCGCCATCGCTTCTTCATAGTTCGAAGGTTCACCGTTGTCTAACAACATGATATTCATGACAGGGTTGCCGTACCACTCTGGTGCGGAACGTACCCTTGTGGACCTTCGAAGTTCAGTAGTAACTTGATCTGTTTCTTCATGATCATCATCATTAACTTCCTCCCTTGTCGGTGCAGGCACCTCAGGAACAATTTCCTGCGCTGCGCTACTTTCCGGTCCAGGAGGGGTGACTGTCACCTCATCAAGTTCTACTTTCCTCCCACTCACTTCTTTCGAGAGAAACTCTTTCTCCAGAAAGGATCCATTCTTGGCAACAAAGACTTTGCCTTTGGATCTGTGGTAGAAGGTGTACCCAGTCATTTCCTTTGGGTATCCTACGAAGACGCATTTTTCCGATTTGGGTTCGAGCTTTTCAGGTTGAAGTTTCTTGACATAAGCATCGCAACCCCAAACTTTCACAACGACAGCTTCGGTTTCTTGCCAAACCAAAGTTCATACGATGTCGTCTCAACGGATTTTGACGGAGCCCTATTTAAAGTGAATGCGGCAGTCTCTAAAGCATAACCCCAAAAAGATAGCGGTAAATCAGTAAGGGACATCATAGATCGCACCATGTCCAACAGAATACGATTTCGACGTTCGGACACACCGTTACGCTGAGGTGTTCCGGGCGGTGTCAATTGTGAAACAATTCCACATTTCCTAAGGTGCGTGCCAAATTCATGACTCAAATATTCACCCCCACGATCCGATCGTAAGAACTTTATTTTCTTGTCTCGTTGATTCTCAACCTCATTATGAAATTCCTTGAACTTTTCAAAAGTCTCAGACTTGTGCTTCATCAAGTAGATATACCCATATCTACTCAAGTCATCTGTGAGGGTGAGAACATAACGATAGCCTCCGCGAGCCTCAACACTCATTGGACCGCACACATCGATATGTATGATTTCCAATAAGTTGGTTGCTCGCTCCATTGTTCCGGAGAACGGAGTCTTGGTCATCTTGCCCAAGAGGCATGGTTTGCACGTGTCAAATGATTCATAATCAAGAGACTCCAGAAGTCCATTAGCATGAAGCTTCTTCATATGTTTGACACCAATATGACCAAGGAGGCAATGCCACAAGTATGTGGGACTATCATTATCAACTTTACATCTTTTGGCATTAACACTATGAATATGTGTATCATCACGATCGAGATTCATCAAAAATAAACCATTGACCAGCGGGGCATGACCATAAAACATATCTCTCAAATAAATAGAACAACCATTATTCTCAGATTTAAATGAGTAACCATCTCGCATAAGACGAGATCCAGATACAATGTTCATGCTCAAAGCTGGTACTAAATAACAATTATTAAGGTTTAAAACTAATCCCGAGGGTAGATGTAGAGGTAGCGTGCCGACGGCGATCACATCGACCTTGGAACCATTCCCGACGCGCATCGTCACCTCGTCCTTCGCCAGTCTCCGCTTATTCCGCAACTCCTGCTTAGAGTTACAAATATGAGCAACTGCACCGGTATCGAATACCCAGGAGCTACTACGAGCGCTCGTAAGGTACACATCAATAACATGTATATCACATATACCTTTGACGTTGCCGGCCTTCTTGTCCGCTAAGTATTTGGGGCAGTTCTGCTTCCAGTGACCCGTTCCCTTGCAATAAAAGCACTATGTCTCAGGCTTGGGTCCATACTTTGGCTTCTTCCCAGCAACAGGCTTACCGGGCGCGGCAACTCCCTTGCTGTCCTTCTTGAAGTTCTTCTTACCCTTGCCCTTCTTGAACTTAGTGGTTTTATTGACCATCAACACTTGATGTTCTTTCTTGATATCCACCTCCGCTGATTTTAGCATCGAATACACCTCGGGAATGGACTTCTCCATCCCCTGCATATTGAAGTTCAACACGAAGCTCTTGTAGCTTGGTGGGAGCGACTGGAGGATTCTGTCAACGACCGCTTCGTCTGGGAGATTCATCCCCAACTGAGACAAGCGGTTGTGCAACCCAGAAATCTTGAGGATGTGCTCACTGACAGAACTGTTTTCCTCCATCTTACAGCTATAGAATGCGTCGGAGACGTCATATCTCTCGACTCGGGCATGAGCTTGGAAAACCATTTTCAGCTCTTGGAACATCTCAAATGCCCCGTGGTGCTCAAAATGTTTTTGGAGCCCCGATTCTAAGCTGTAAAGCATGCCGCACTGAACCAAGGAGTAATAATCACAACGCGACTGCCAAGCGTTCATAACATCTTGGTTTGCCGGGGCGGGAGCGTCACCTAGCGGTGCATCTAGGACATAAGTTTTCTTGGCAGCTATGAGGATGATCCTCAGGTTACGGACCCAGTCCGTGTAGTTGCTACCATCGTCTTTCAGCTTGGATTTCTCTAGGAACGCATTGAAGTTGAGGGTGACATGAGCGTGGGCCATTTGATCTACAAGAGATATTGTAAAGAATTTAGACTATGTTCATGATAATTAAGTTCATCTTAATCAAATTTTAATGAACTCCCACTCAGATTGACATCTCTCTAGTCATCTAAGTGATACACGATCCGAATCGACTAGCCCGTGTCCGATCATCACGTGAGACGGACTAGTCATCAACGGTGAACATCTTCATGTTGATCGTATCTTCTATACGACTCGTGTTCGACCTTTCGGTCTTCCGTGTTCCAAGGCCATGTCTATACATGCTAGGCTCGTCAAGTGAACCCTAAGTGTATTGCTTGTGTAAATCTGGCTTACACCCGTTGTATGCGAACGTTAGAACCTATCACACCCGATCATCACGTGGTGCTTCGGAACAACAATCCTTAGCAATGGTGCACAGTTAGGGGGAACACAATTCTTGAAATTTTAGTGAGAGATCATCTTATTTACTACCGTCATTCTAAGTAAACAAGATGCATAAACATGATAAACATCACATGCAATCAATTAAAGTGACATGATATGGCCAATATCATCTTGCTCCTTGGATCTCCATCTTCGGGGCACCATGGTCATCTTTGTCATCGGCTCGACACCATGATCTCCATCATCATGATCTCCATCATCGTGTCTTCTTGAAGTTGTCACGCCAACTATTACTTCTACTACTATGGCTAACGTTTAGCAATGAAGTAAAGTAATTACATGGCGTTATTCAGTGACACGCAGGTCATACAATAATTAAGACAACTCCTATGGCTCCTGCCGGTTGTCAAGTTCATCGACATGCAAGTCGTGATTCCCTATTACAAGAACATGATCAATCTCATACATCACATATATCATTCATCACATCTTCTTGGCCATACCATATCACATAGCACATGCTGCAAGAACAATTTAGACGTCCTCTAATTGTTGTTGCAAGTTTTTACGTGGCTTCTATAGGTTTTCTAGCAAGAACGTTTCTTACCTACGCCAAAACCACAATGTGATTTGTCAATTTCTATTTACCCTTCATAAGGACCCTATTCATCGAATCCGATCCGACTAAAGTAGGAGAGACAGACACCCGCCAGCCACCTTATGCATCTAGTGCATGTCTGTCGGTGGAACGAGTCTCACGTAAGCGTACGTGTAAGGTCGGTCCGGGCCGCTTCATCCCACAATACCGCCGAATCAAGATTAGACTAGTCAGGGTAAGAAAATTGAGCAAACTCAACGCCCACAACTGCTTTGTGTTCTACTCGTGCAAGATGCTACGCAAAAGACCTAGCTCAGATGCCACTGTTGGGGAACGTAGCAGAATTCAAAAAAAATTCTACGCTTTCACCAAGATCAATCTTAGGAGACATCTAGCAACGAGCATATTAGAGTGCATCTACATACCCTTTTGTAGATCGCGAGCGGAAGCTTTCTAAGAAGCGTGGATGAAGTAGTCGTACTCTTCACGTTCTTCGTCACCGATGATCTAGCGCCGAACGGACGACACCTCCGCGTTCAACACACGTCCGGTACAGCAATGTCACCTCCTTCTTGATCCAACAAGGGGGGAGGAGAGGTCGTCGGAGATCCAGCAGCACGACGGCGTGGTGGTGGATGCAGCGGGAAATCCTGCAGGGCTTCGCCGGTGCCCTGCGTAAGGAGATGGAGGTGTGACGGGAGGGGGAGAGGCGCCAGAGGATTTGGTGCGGCTGCCCTCTCCCCCCCACATATATATAGGGGGCCAGGGGGGTGCGCCAGCCCTGCAGATCCCATCTGCAAAGGGGGGCGGCGGCCTGGGGGGGAAACTTGCCCCCCAAGGCATAGGGGGCGCCTCCCTCCCCTAGGGTTTCAACCCTAGGCGCATGGAGGGAGGGCCCAGTTGGGTGCGCCAGCCCACCAGGTGCTGGCCCCCCTTCCCCTTGCGGCCTAGGGGGCCCACCGGGATGGGTGGCCCTACCCGGTGGACCCCCGGGACCCCTCCGGTGGTCCCGGGACACTCCCGGTGACCCCCGGAGTTCACCCGATGGCCGAAACTGAACTTCCTATATATCATTCTTTACCTCCGGACCATTCCAGAACTCCTCGTCATGTCCGGGATCTCATCCGGGACTCCGAACAACTTTCGGGTTTCCACGTGCATGTATCTCTACGACCCTAGCGTCACCGAACCTTAAGTGTGTAGACCCTACGGGTTCGGGAGATACGTAGACATGACCGAGACCACTCTACGGTTAATAACCAACAGCGGGATCTGGATACCCATGTTGGTTCCCACGTGTTCCTCGATGATCTTCATCGGATGAACCACTGTGTCAAGGATTCACTCAATCCCGTATGTTATTCCCTTTGTCCATCGGTACGGTACTTGCCCGAGATTCGATCGTCGGTATTCCCGATACCTTGTTCAATCTCGTCATGGCAAGTCTCTTTACTCGATCCGTAATCCATCATCCCGTGACTAACTCCTTAGTCACCTTGAGCTCATTATGATGATGTCTTACCGAGTGGGCCCAGAGGTACCTCTCCGTCATACGGAGTGACAACATCCCAGTCTCGGTTCGTACCAACTCAACAGACACTTTCGGAGATACCCGATGCGTACCTTTATAGCCACCCAGTTACGTTGTGACGTTTGGCACACCCAAAGTATTCCTACGGCATCCGGGAGTTGCACAACCTCATGGTCTAAGGAATAAATACTTGACACCGAAAAGCTTATGCATTACGAACTAAACGATCTCGTGCTATGCTCAGGAATGGGTCTTGTCCATCACATCATTCTCCTAATGATGTGATCCCGTTATCACTGACATCCTATGTCCATGGTCAAGAAACCGTGACCATCTGTTGTTCAACGAGTTGGTAACTAGAGGGCTACCAGGGACTCAATGTGGTATATATATTCACACATGTATCGCTGTTTCCATACAATACAATTCAAGCATGAATAATAGACAATTATCACGAACAAGGAAATATAATAATAATACTTTTATTATTGCCTCTAGGGCATATTTCCAACAGCAAGGATAGAAGCCTTGAGCAATGGCTTCAACTTGGGTCCTGGGTGGAAGATTTTTGTACAAAATTTCCCATCATGGTCGCTTGATAGCATTCTTCTCAGCATACTCTTGGGTCACAAACCTGTACTTGAAGCACTGTTCTGTCCAATATCTTCGAATCCATTGGATTCGAGTCTTCCTCTGATTATAGTCCTCCTCTGGATCAGTCTTGTACATTTCATGGAGGTTAGGAGGCAAATCTCTGGAGGTGTTTCCACGGCGCTGTCTGCCACCCTTCCTAACAGATTTCTCAGTTGCCATTGGGTTCAAACTGAAAGGCTTCAACACTGTCAAAGGCTTCTGTCTGCTGGTGAGACAGGAACTAGCTTCGGGAGAGTTAATGTGATGCTGTAAGAATTCTGCAAATGAATGCAGACTATCAGAACCAAGGGATTCTCCCACGGACATGTACCTGTGACAGCATTAGAGATGTGAGGGAAGGGGAAGAGGTCATATGCATTCTCAGAAAATTTTGAAGATAAATCAGTTTAGAAGACATTGACCTCATAGCGCGAAGACATTCACTTATATGTTGAGAGTTGGTTCCAGATTTGTACGAATCCAAGAATAGGTACAAGTGAGGAATCTAACTACGTGTGAAGCATAAGTGAATATACTAGGCAAAGTATGAGATACAGACAGGATATATCCAAATATTTGGAGGCAGAAACTTCTTTTGGTAGAAAGGATGAATCTATGTTGGATCAAGAAGACAATAAAAGGAGGGTTTTAATTTACCACACGATGAACTGCTAGACGGAGACGAAGTGGAGGCCGAGCAGTTCGATCTTCCGTGCCCTAACTTGGCGATGGAGGACACCTACGGCGGCGACGGAGAAGACGATGTCCGCGGCGGCGTGAAGACGGCGTCGACGAGGTCGCGGCAGTGAAGCGCTTCGTCGCCGCCGTCGCCGAGAGCTAGCGGTGGCGCTAGGGTTGGTCCAGGTGGAGAGGTGGTAGAAGAGTTTTTGACCGTGATGGGACGAGCATTTATAAGGAAGGGAGGCGGCACAGCTCAATTACGCAGGTGTCCCTGGCGCTTCACATTTGAGGGACACGTGGCAGACATGCAAGACATGGGGAGTTGTTCCATGTGCCCACTCACGCCTGGACTGTCGGGGTGGTCGTTCCGGCTTCTCCGGGTTTCAGGCAAAAAGGATTGAGCATTAAAAAACAGACTTAATGTTTGTCTCTGTATCTTCTGCTGAGAAGGACGCAGAGAAGACATTCGACGGTTCCAACAGAATGCATATGATTTGGATAGATAGAGTTTGAGGTGAGAAAGCATAGAGAGGTTAGGGTCCGATCACATTCACTTAGTTCAAAAGATTCAAATAAGAAGACATAGCTATAAGTGAATGTTGTAGAGGATAGAGCACAAGACTAGATATACCAATATATGAAGATAATTCAAATGCGAAGATTTTGCAAATGTAACGCCAAGAGAAACACTTCAAACAAAGATTTGGTGGTGGCGTTACCCACCGTATAGGAAGTATTAGACCTAGACACGGCGCACAATTATCATGGCGCTCCGAAGTCAAATTCCGCGTTAACGTATTCACACTCAGAATGTAAGTCTTGATTGATTGAAGACATACTTTACTTCGTGTGTTGCACATCTAAGTCATCAACATGCATAAGTGTTAGGGTGTGTGCCTGATCATAGGACATTCTAGGATTCCAAGATATTTATCTCACACCGCAACTTGCAAAACCTTTTCTCATCCAAGGGCTTTGTGAAGATATCTGCCAGCTGCTCTTTAGTGTTGACGTGTATGATATCAATATCTTCCTTCATGACATGATCTCTGAGAAAGTGATGCCGAATTTCAATTTGCTTTGTCTTCGAGTGCTGAACTGGGTTGTTGGCAATCTTGATGGCGCTTTCATTATCGCAATACAATGGCACATGCTTCAGATGAACACCATAGTCCTGGAGAGTTTGCTTCATCCAGAGAAGCTGAGCGCAGCAAGATCCAGCAGCAATGTATTCAGATTCAGCAGTGGAGAGTGATACACAGTTCTGCTTCTTAGAAGACCAACAGACAAGTGATCGTCACAGAAAGTGACATGTGCCTGATGTAGACATGCGATCAACTTTGTCACCAGCATAATCAGCATCTGAGAATCCAACTAGATCAAACTCTGAGCCCTTTGGATACCATAATCCTAGTGTTGGGGTGTAAGCCAAATATCGAAGAATTCGCTTCACAGCTAAGTGATGCGATTCCTTTGGTGCCGCTTGGAATCGAGCACACATGCAAACACTAAGCATAATATCTGGCCTAGATGCACATAAATAAAGTAAAGAACCAATCATGGAGCGGTATACCTTTTGATCGAAATCTTTACCATTGGCGTCGGGACTCAGATGACTTTTAGTTGGCATAGGCGTCGTGTATCCTTTGCAGTCTTGCATACCAAACTTCTTCAGGCAATCTTTGAGGTATTTCTCTTGAGATATGAAGATGACGTTGCTTTGCTGACAAATTTGAAGACCAAGGAAGAACTTCAGCTCACGCATCATTGACATCTGATATTGCTCTTGCATCATGTGACCGAACTCACCACTGTATCTTTTGTCAGTGCAGCCAAATATAATGTCATCCACATAGATCTGGCAAACAAACAGTTCACCATCATATGTCTTCGTGAAGAGTGTGGGATCCAGGGAACCAGGTTTGAAGCCTTTGCTCTTCAGGAAGTCTTCGAGAGTGTCATACCAAGCACGAGGGGCTTGTTTGAGGCCATACAGTGCCTTGTTGAGCTTGTATACCATATCAGGATGTTTTGGATCTTCAAAGCCAGGTGGTTGTGCAACATACACTTCTTCTTCAATCTTGCCATTGAGAAAATCACTCTTCACATCCATTTGATACAGAAGGATGTTGTGATGGTTTGCATAGGCTAGCAGTATGCGAATAGCTTTAAGCCTAGCCACAGGAGCAAATGTTTCATCGAAGTCAATCCCTTCAATTTGAGTGTATCCTTGAGCAACGAGACGAGCTTTGCTTCTGACAACTTGACCATGCTCATCTTGTTTGTTGCGATATATCCATTTTGTGCCTATTATGTTGTGCTTGCGGGGATCAGGACGCTTGACAAGTTCCCATACGTTGTTCAGCTCAAACTGTTGAAGCTCTTCTTGCATAGCTTGAATCCATTCGGGTTCCATGAAGGCTTCAGCAACTTTCTTGGGTTCAGATATCGAGACAAATGCAAAGTGCCCACATAAATTTGCTAGCTGTGTTGCTCTTGAACAAGTTAGTGGACCATGTGCATTGATGCTGTCAATTATCTTCTCAACTTGTACTTCATTTGCAACACGAGGATGAACTGGACGAATATTTTGCTCTTGATGGACATTGTCATCATCAGGAGGATTGTCTCCAGGCTGAGCATCGTCTTCAGGTTGATTAGGAGCAGAAATGATGAGTTCCTCATCAGGCTGTGCTTCAGAAGGCATAATTTCACCTATTCCCATTAGCTTGATAGATTCACTAGGTGGAGCTTCATCCAACATATTTGGCAGGAACTCTCTTTGTGAGCCATTCGTTTCATCAAACCTCACATCCACAGTTTCAACAACTTTATAGAGAAAGATGTTGAAAACTCTGTAGGAGTGCGAGTCCTTTCCGTAGCCGAGCATCAAACCTTCATGCGCTTTTGGCGCAAATTTTGATTTGTGATGTGGATCCTTGATCCAGCACCTAGCTCCAAATACCCTGAAGTAACTGACATTTGGCTTCTTGCCAGTAAGGAGTTCATAGGATGTTTTCTTCAGAAGCTTGTGAAGATAGACACGGTTGATGATATGGCATGCAGTATCAATAGCTTCGGGCCAGAACTTTCTTGGTGTCTTGTATTCATCGAGCATCATTCGAGCCATCTCGATTAGGGTTCTGTTCCTGCGCTGCACGATGCCATTCTGCTGAGGTGTGTATGGAGCTGAGAACTCATGAGTGATTCCCATTGTATCCAGATAAAGATCAAGGCCGGTATTCTTGAACTCAGTGCCATTGTCACTTCTGATATGCTTGATCTTGACGCCATAGTTGTTCATGGCACGGTTGGCGAAGCGTCTGAAGACATCCTGCACTTCAGTCTTGTAGAGAATTATGTGCCCCCATGTGTATCTTGAATAATCATCAACAATGATGAAGCCATAAAGACAAGCTGTGGTAGTGAACGTGGAGTAGTGAGTAGGGCCAAATAAGTCCATGTGAAGCAACTCGAAGGGTTTGGATGTCGTCATGATTGTCTTCGAGGGATGCTTGGCCCTAGACATCTTCCCAGCTTCGCAGGCACCGCACAGATGATCTTTCTTGAACTTGACGCCCTCGATGCCTACAACGTGCTTCTTCTTCGCGAGAGTGTGCAAGTTCCTCATGCCGGCATGTCCTAGCCTCCGATGCCAGAGCCAACACTCTGAAGCTTTTGATACAAGACATACGGCCATCTGTGGTCCTGCTGAGAAATCTACCATATACAGATCATCTTTCCGATATCCTTCAAAGACTAGAGACTTGTCAGATTCCATTAGTACAAGGCAACGATATTTTCCAAATATCACAATCATGTTTAAGTCACAAAGCATTGAGACGGACATTAAGTTGAAACCAAGGGATTCAACAAGCATGACTTTATCCATGTGCCGATCCCTTGAGATTGCAACTCTACCTAGACCCAATACCTTGCTTTTACCAGTGTCAACAAATGTGATGTGACTCTTGTAAGATGGACGTAAGGTTGAGTCCATAAGAAGACTTCGATCTCCAGTCATATGAATAGTGCATCCGCTGTCCATAATCCATTCTAAAGTCTTTGGTGTCATACCCTACAGTGCAGTTAGGGGGATAGGCTTCACGAATAGTCATTGTGAAGCATAACCATTTGACGTACAAGCGGATTATGAAAGCTTAGATCCAAGTTAGGACTGATAGGATGATTGGCAAGTGATTCAGGAACAAAATACATAGTAAGACCATTTTGGCATTTGATCTTGCGCCCTACAAGTTGTTTTAGGTCCCCATCAATAGCATCAGACGCCTTTGATTTTCAGCTGGAGACCTTTCCCTGCAAGAGAAAGTTAATTCTTCTTAGCCACCCACATCTTCAGGGGTGGCTTACAAGCAATGAGTCTAAGAGCAACATCTGAGAATTTTGGCTTTGGAGCCCTAGCAAATAGTCTTGCAGTAGGAGAATAATACTCATAAGAATAAGTAGAAAAGTTCTTTGTTTTGTGAATATAGCGGTGTGAGGAAACACGCTCATATCCATGGGTCTGAGTATAATTTCCCTGCAAAACCTTGGCGTTAGGGTGACTCAGGTGAGTCCTCTGTCCGTATGAAGCCTTAGGACCGTATGAAGCCTTTGGTCTAGGGTTTGTCTTCTTCCCAGGTGGTGTCATGATGACATTTACTGGAACCTTCTCAAGACAAACTTTGGGAGCCCAGATCTTCTTCATAGGTGGCCCGTTCCTGTAGTTAGTACCAATATACTTGGCAAACACTTCACCATTCTGATTCTTAAACATTTTATAGTTTGCATCAAAGGATTCATCAATGATAATAGGATTAGCACAAGTGAAGCTAGATAAGGTAGATGGATCCACTGAAGGTTCCTTTGCAGCAACCCATGTGGTTTTGGGGTACTGCTCAGGCTTCCAGTATGAACCATCAACATTCATTTTCCTCTCAAACACAACACCCTCTTTCCTAGGGTTTCGGTTCAGAATCTACTTTTTGAGGACATCACATAAAGTATGATGCCCTTTGAGGCTTTTGTACATCCCTATTTCAAGCAAAGTCTTCAACCTAGCATTTTCATCAGCAATAGTAGTGGTATCCTCAACAGAGGGGTTAGTTACCACATCAGCAGTTGAAGATATTGCAACAGTAGCAGCAGTAGAACATTCAGCAACAGATGTAGCGTTATCACGCTCAATGCATTTTAGACATGGTGGTTCAAATCCTTCCTGAGCGGAGCTGATCTGTTGAGCACGGAGTGACTCATTTCCTGTTTGAAGATCTTCATGAGCCGCTTTCAATTTCTCAAGATCTCGCCTCCTTTGAAGATAATCGTGGGAAAGCTTTTCATGAGTTTTTGAGAGCGATTCATGAAGACTTTCAAGTTCCTCGTACTTAACATGAAGATTTTTTTATGTCTTCAATTAAGGACTGAGAACGGGTCATTTCCGCGTCCAACAGGTCATCGCTTTTGTCTAACAGTTTTTGAATATGTTCCATAGCTTTCTGTTGTTCAGTGGCAATTTTAGCAAGTGTTTTGTAGCTAGGTTTGGATTCACAATCGGAGTCATCTTCACCGGATGTTTGAAAGTATGCATCGCGTGATTTTACCTTGGCACCGCGTGCCATGAAGCAGTAGCTGGGAGCAGAGTCGTCGTTCTCATCATCATCAGTGTTGGTGACGTTGCCATTGTCTTTAGTGTTGAAGATGGACTTGGCAACGTAGGCTGTGGCTAGAGCCAGACTTGCAACACCAGAATCGTACTCCTCCTCAGACTCCACCTCCACTTCCTCTGAAGCAGACTCCTCCTCTGAATCCATCTCCTTGCCAACGAACGCACGAGCCTTGCTAGATGAATTCTTCTTGTGTGATGAAGACTTCGATGAAGACTTGGAAGAAAACTTTGAGGATTTCTTATTTTTCTTGTCATCAGAATCATATTCCTTGCTCTTCTTCTTCTTCTCATTGTCCAATTGAGGACACTCAGAGATGTAGTGACCAGGTTTCTTGCACTTATGAGATGTTCTCTTCTTGTAGTCATGGGTAGAAGCTTCATCATTTCTTCAGCTGGATCGTGAAGACTTTCTGAAGCCTTTCTTCCTAGTGAATTTCTGGAACTTCTTCACAAGCATAGAAAGCTCCTTTCCAATGTCTTCAGGATCATTAGAACTGCAGTCAGATTCTTCTTCAGATGAGGAAGCAGCCTTTGCCTTCAAAGCGCGAGTTCGGCCATAGTTGGGACCATAGATGTCACGTTTCGCAAATAGCTGGAACTCATGTGTGTTGAGCCTCTCAAGTATGTCAGACGGATCGAGAGTCTTGAAGTCAGGGCGTTCTTGAATCATCAGGGCAAGGATGTCAAATGAGCTGTCAAGTGATCTCATGAGTGTCTTGACGATTTCATGCTTGGTGATCTCAGTGGCGCCAAGTGCCTGAAGCTCATTTGTGATGTCAGTGAGGCGATCGAATGTGTGCTGGACATTCTCATTGTCGTTTCTCTTGAAGCGATTGAAGAGATTTCGAAGGACACTGATCCTTTGATCTTTCTGGGTTGAGACGCCTTCGTTAACCTTAGAGAGCTAGTCCCAGACTTGCTTCGATGTTTCCAGAGCAATCACACGACCATACTGTCCTTTGGTCAGATGACCATAGATGATATTCTTAGCAGTGGAATCCAGTTGAACGAGCTTCTTGACATCAGCAGGGCTGAGACCTTCACCGTTCTTGGGAACACCGTTATTGACGACAAACCAGAGGTCCACATCAATGGCTTCAAGATGCATGGGCATCTTGTTCTTCCAGTAGGGGTATTCAGTGCCATCGAAGACGGGGCACGCAACGGAGACCTTGATTACCCCTGCAGTCGACATAGCTAAAACTCCAGGTGGTTAAACCGAATCACACAGAACAAGGGAGTACCTTGCTCTGATACCAATTGAAAGAGATGTATATCGACTAGAGGGGGGGTGAATAGGCGATTTTTATGAAAGTCTTCAAAACATGGAAGTTTCGAAGACAAATGATAGAACCGATCCTATTTATATGCAGCGGAAGGTAGACTACACTAGACAAGCCATAGTCAAGTATTCAATGAAGTGAAAGAACAAAGACTAATAGCAGCTAGGCAGTATGGATCAGGATGGAAGATTGAATGAAGCCAATCAGAACAAGTGGTCACACAGTGAAGTCAAACAGATAAGGCAAGCAGGCAATGACTTCACGAAGACAAACAGTAAGTAAACAGAGGGAAGGAATAGAACCAGTAGCTTGGGGAAGACAGTGATTTGTTAGACCAGTTCCAGTTGCTGTAACAACTGTACGTCTGGTTAGGGAGGTTGAGATTTAACTCAGAAGACCGCGTCTTCACCTTATTCCCCTTGAGCTAAGGACACCTAGTCCTCACCCAATCACTCTGGTAAGTCTTCAAGGTAGACTTCCAAACCTTCACAGACTTCGTTCACCGGCGATCCACAATGACTCTTGGATGCTCAGAACGCGACGCCTAACCGGCTCGAGGAAACACAGTCCTCAAGTGTAACAAGTCTTCAGGTCACGCAGACAGAAAGACTTCAGTGATGCCTAACACTCTTTGGCTCTGGGTGTTTGGGCTTTGTCCTCGCAAGGATCTCTCTCTCTCAAATGCTTCGGAGGTGGGTTGCTCTCAAACGACAAAAGCCGTGTAATAACTCTGAGCAGCCACCAATTTATGGTGTAGGGGGTGGGCTATTTATAGCCACTAGGCAACCCGACCTGATTTGTCCGAAGTGACCCTGGGTCACTAAGGAACTGACACGTGTTCCAACGATCAGATTTCAAACACACACGGCAACTTTACTTGGGCTACAAGTAAAGCTGACTCATCCAGCTCTGGATAAGATTTGCTCTCATTGTCTTCGCTCGAAGACATAGGATTTGGTTGAGCATCACTTAAGTCACTCTGACTTTGTTCACTTGGACCCCACTTAACAGTACGGTGGTTCCTATGACTCAACAAAGAAGAAAAGGAAACAACGAAACGTCTAAGTCTCCGTGCTCCATAGTCTTCACACAATGTCTTCTCTCGTCATAGTCTTCAATATGAATATATTCATATACCACCATTGTCGTCAATGTCTTCATACATTTTTAGGGGTCATCTCTGGTAGGTAAACCGAATCAGTGAGGGACTACTACCTGTGTTATCCTGCAATTCTCACAAACACATTAGTCCCTCAACCAGGTTTGTCGTCAATACTCCAAAACCAACTAGGGGTGGCACTAGATGCACTTACAATTATTCATGCTAGAATTGTATTAACCGGAAACTTAGTACATGTGTGAATATATAGACAAAACAGAGTGTCCCTAGTATGCCTCTACTTGACTAGATCATTGATGAAAGATGGTTATGTTTCCTAACCATAGACATGAGTTGTCATTTGATCAACGAGATCACATCATTAGGAGAATGATGTGATGAACTAGACCCATCCGTTAGCTTAGCACTATGATCGTTTAGTTTTACTACTATTGCTTTCTTCATGACTTATACATGTTCCTATGACTATGAGATTATGCAACTCCCGAATACCGGAGGAACACCTTGTGTGCTATGAAACGTCACAACGTCACTGGGTGATTATAAAGATGCTCTACAGGTGTCTCCGAAAGTATTCGTGGTGTTCGCATATATCAAGAATAGGATTTGTCACTCCGAGTGTCGGAGATGTATCTCTGGGCCCTCTCGGTAATAGACATCATAATAAGCCTTGCAAGCAAATGACTAATGAGTTAGTCACGAGATGATGTATTAAAGAACGAGTAAAGAGACTTGCAGTAACGAGATTAATAGGTATGGTGATACCGACGATCAAATCTCGGGCAAGTAACATGCCGATGACAAAGGGAACAACGTATGTTGTTATGCGGTTTGACCGATAAAGATCTTCATAGAATATGTAGGAGCCAATATGAGCATCTAGGTTCCGCTATTGGTTATTGACCGGAGATGAGTCTCGGTCATGTCTACATAGTTCTCGAACCCGTAGGGTCCGCACGCTTAACGTTTGATGATGATCGGTATTATGAGTGTATGTGTCTGATGTATTGAAGGTAGTTCGGAGTCCCAGATGAGATCGTGGACATGACGAGGAGTCTCGAAATGTTCGAGACGTAAAGATTGATATATTGGACGACTATATTCGGACATCGGAAAGGTTCCGAGTGATTCGGATATTTTTCGGAGTACCAGAGAGTTACGGGAATTCGCCGGGGAGTATATGGGCCTTATTGGGCTTTA
The DNA here is from genome assembly GCA_902687465.1 of Secale cereale. NCBI lineage: Eukaryota > Viridiplantae > Streptophyta > Magnoliopsida > Poales > Poaceae > Secale > Secale cereale. The sequence goes on along the minus strand of LR738709.1, from coordinate 611,897,852 downwards.
GGGGAAAGAGAGAGAGGAGGCTGCGCCCCTCCCAAGGTTTAGTCCGAATTGGACTAGGGGGAGGGGCTGCGCCCCCTCCTTCCTTCTCTTATCTTTCCCTTTCCTTCTCTCCTACTCCTACTACTTGGAAGGGCTCCTAGTTCTACTAGGAAAGGGGGAATCCTACTCCCGGTGGGAGTAGGACTCCCCTAGGGCACGCCATAGAGAGGGCCGCCTCCTCCTCCACTCCAATATATACGGGGGTAGAGGCACCCCATAGACACACAATTTGATCAGTTGTTCTCACCCAACCGTGTGCGGTGCCCCTCTCCATAGAAACACACCTCAGTCATATCGTTGTAGTGCTTAGGCGAAGCCGTGCGACGGTAACTTCATCATATGCGTCACCACGCTGTCGTGCTGACGAAACTCTCCCGCGAGGTTCTACTGGATCAAGAGCTCGTGGGACGTCATCAAGCTAAACGTGTGCTGAACGCGGAGGCTCTGTACGTTCGGTGCTTAATCGGTTGGATCGCGAAGAAGTTCGACTACATCAACCGCGTCACTAGACGCTTCCGCTCCCGGTCTACGAGGGTACGTAGACACACTCTCTCCTCTCGTTGCTATGCATCTAGTAGATAGATCTTGCGTGATCGTAGAAATTTTTTAAATACTACATTCCCCATCAGTGGCATCATGAGCCAGGTCTATGCGTAGATGATATGCACGAGTAGAACACAAGTGAGTTGTGGACGATACTAGTCATACTGCTTACCAGCATGTCATACTTTTATTCGGCAGTATTGTTGGATGAAGTGGCCCGGACCGACATTACGCGTACGCTTACGCAAGACTGGTTCTACCGACGTGCTTCGCACACAGGTGGCTGGCGGGTGTCAGTTTCTCCAACTTTAGTTGAATCAAGTGTGGCTACGCCCGGTCCTTGTGAAGGTTAAAACAACACATACTTGACGAAATATCGTTGTGGTATTGTATGCGTAGGTAAGAATGGTTCTTGTTAAGCCCATAGCAGCCACGTAAAACTTGCAACAACAGAGTAGAGGACGTCTAACTTGTTTTTGCAAGGCATGTTGTGATGTGATATGGTCAAGACATCATGAGTGATATGTTGTTGTATGCGGTGATCATGTTTTGTAAAGTTATCAGCAACTGACCGGAGCCATATGGGTGTCGCTTTATTGTATGAAATGCAATCGCCATGTAGTTGCTTTACTTTATCACTAAGCGGTAGCAATAGTCGTGGAAACAGTAGTTGGCGAGACCACAACGATGCTACGATGGAGATCAAGGTGTCGCGCCGGTGACGATGGTGATCATGACAGTGCTTTGGAGATGGAGATCAAAAGCACAAGATGATGATGGCCATATCATATCACTTATATTGATTGCATGTGATGTTTATCTTTTATGCATCTTATTTTGCTTAGATCGACGATAGCATTATAAGATGATCTCTCAAAAATTTCAAGGTATTAGTGTTCTCCCCGAGTATGCACCGTTGCGAAAGTTCATCGTGCCGAGACACCACGTGTTGATCGGGTGTGATAAGCTCTACGTTCACATACAACGGATGTAAGCCAGTTTTGCACACGCAGAATACTCGGGTTAAACTTGACGAGGCTAGCATATGCAGATATGGCCTCGGAACACTAGAGACCGAAAGGTCGAGCGTGAATCATATAGTAGATATGATCAACATAAGATGTTCACCATTGAAAACTACTCCATCTCACGTGATGATCGGACATGGTTTAGTTGATATGGATCACGTGATCAATTAGATGATTAGAGAGATGTCTATCTAAGTGGGAGTTCTTTAGTAATTTGATTAATTGAACTTTAATTTATCATGAACTTAGTCCTGGTAGTATTAGCATATCTATGTTGTAGATCAATAGCTCGCGTTATAGCTCCCCTATGTTTTTGATATGTTCCTAGAGAAAACTAAGTTGAAAGATGTTAGTATCAATGATGCGGACTAGGTCCGTGATCTGAGGATTATCCTCATTTCTGCACAGAAGTATTATGTCCTTGATGCACCGCTAGGTGACAAACCTATTGCAGGAGCAGATGCAGACGTTATGAACGTTTGACAAGTTCGGTATGATGACTACTTGATAGTTTAGTGCACCACGCTTTACGGCTTATAACCGGGATTTCAAAAACGTTTTGAACGCCACGGAGCATATGAGATGTTCCAAGAGTTGAAATTAGTATTTCATACTCATGCCCGTGTAGAGAGGTAAATGACCTTTTTTTTCCTACAAGATGGAGGAGAATAGCTCAACCAGTGAACATGAGCTCAGATTGTCTGGGTACTACAATCGCCTGAATCAAGTGGGAGTTAATCTTCCAGATAAGATAGTAATTGACAAAGTTCTCTAGTCACTATCACAAAGTTAGTAGAACTTCGTGATGAACTATAATATGCAAGGGATGACAAAGTAATTCCCGAGCTCTTCGCAATGCTGAAATCGGCGAAGGTAGAAATCAAGAAAGAACATCAAGTGTTGATGGTTAACAAGACCACTTGTTTCAAGTAAAGGGCAAAGGGATAGAAAGGGAACTTCAAGAAGAATGACAAGCAAGTTGTCACTCCCATGAAGAAACCCAAAGCTAAACTCAACCCTGAAACTAAGTGCTTCTACTGCAAAGGAAATGGTCACTGGAAGTGGAACTGCCATAGATACTTGGCGAATAAGAAGGATGGCATAGTGAACAAAGGTATATTTGATATACAGATTATTGATGTGTATTTTACTAGTGTTCATAGCAAACCCTGGGTATTTGATACCAGTTCAGTTGCTAAAATTACTAACTCGAAACGAGAGTTGCAGAATGAACAGAGGCTAGTCAAAGGTGAAGTGACGATGTGTGTTGGGAATGGTTCCAAGATTGATATGATCATCATTGCATACTCCCTATACTTTCGGGATTAGTGTAGAACCTAAATAAATGTTATTTGGCATTTGCGTTGAAGCATGAATATGATTTGATCATGTTTGTTGCAATACAGTTATTCATTTAAAGTCATAGAATAATTGTTATTCTGTTTACATGAATAAAGCCTTCGATGGTCATACACCCAATGAAAATAGTTTGTTGGATCTCGATCGTAGTGATACACATATTCATAATATTGAAGCCAAAAGATGCAAGGTTAATAATGATAGTGCAACTTATTTGTGGCACCGTCGTTTAGTTCATATTGGTGTAAAGAGTATGACGAAACTCCATAGTGATGGACTTTTGGAATCACTTGATTATGAATCACTTGGTGCTTGCGAACCATGCCTCATGGGCAAGATGACTAAAACTCCGTTCTCCGGAACAATGGAGCGAGCAATAGATTTGTTGGAAATCATACATACTGATGTATGTGGACCGATGAGTGTTGAAGCTCGCGGCGGGTATAGTTATTTTCTGACCTTCCCTAATGATTTGAGCAGATATGGGTATATCTACTTGATGAAGCACAAGTCCAAAACATTTGAAAAGTTCAAAAAATTTCAGAGTGAAGTAGAGAATCATCATAACAAGAAAATAAAGTTTCTACGATCTGATCGTGGAGGTGAATATTTGAGTTACGAGTTTGGTCTTCATTTGAAACAATGTGGAATAGTTTCACAACTCACACCACCCGGAACACCACAACATAATGGTGTGTCCGAACGTCGTAACCGCACTTTATTAGATATGGCGCGATCTATGATGTCTCTTACCGATTTACCACTATCGTTTTGGGTTATGCATTAAAGACAACTGCATTCACGTTAAATAGGGCACCATCTAAATCCGTTGAGACGACGCCTTATGAACTGTGCTTTGGCAAGAAACCAAAGTTGTCGTTTCTTTAAAGTTTGGGGCTGCGATGCTTATGTGAAAAAGCTTCAACTTGATAAGCTCGAACCCAAGTCGGAGAAATGTGTCTTCATAGGATACCCAAAGGAGACTGTGGGGTACACCTTCTATCACAGATCGGAAGGCAAGATATTCGTTGCTAAGAATGGATCCTTTCTAGAGAAGGAGTTTCTCTCGAAAGAAGTGAGTGGGAGGAAAGTGGAACTTGATGAGGTAACTGTACCTTCTCTCGAATTGTAAAGTAGTACATCACACAAATTAGTTCGAGTGATTCCTACACCAATTAGTGAGGAAGCTAATGATGATGATCATGAAACTTCGGATCAAGTTACCACTGAACTTCGTAGACCAACCAGAGTATGTTCCGCGCCAGAGTGGTACGGCAACCCGGTTCTGGAAGTCATGTTTCTAGCCATTATGAACCTACGAACTATGAGGAAGCGATGATGAGCCCAGATTCCACAAAATGGCTTGAGGCCATTAAATCTGAGATGGGATCCATGTATGAGAACAAAGTGTCAACTTTGGTTGACTTGCCCGATGATCGGCAAGCCATCGAAAATAAATGGATCTTCAAGAGGAAGACTGATGCTGACGGTAATGTTACTGTTTACAAAGCTCGACTTGTTGTGAAAGGTTTTCGACAAGTTCAAGGAGTTGACTACGATGAGACTTTCTCACCCGTAGTGATGCTTAAGTCTGTCCGAATCATGTTAGCAATTACCGCATTTTATGATTATGAAATCTGGCAAATGGATGTCAAAACTGCATTCATGAATGGATATCTCAAAGAAGAGTTGTATATGATGCAACCAGAAGTTTTTGTCGATCCCAAAGGTGCTAACAAAGTGTGCAAGCTCCAGCGATCCATCTATGGACTGGTGCAAGCATCTCGGAGTTGGAATATAGGCTTTGATGAGGTAATCAAAGCATATGGTTTTATACATACTTTTGGAGAAGCCTGTATTTACAAGAAAGTGAGTGGGAGCACTACAACGTTTCTGATAAGTATATGTGAATGGCATATTGTCGATCATAAATGATGTAGAATTTTCTGGAAAGCATAAGGAGTGTTTGAAAGGAGTTTTTTCAAAGAAAAACCTCGGTAAAGCTGCTTACATATTGAGCATCAAGATCTATAGAGATAGACCGAGACGCTTGATAAGTTTTTTCAATGACTACATACCTTGGCAAGTTTTTTGAAGTAGTTCAAAATGGATCAGTCAGAGAAGGAGTTCTTGCCTGAGTTGTAAGGTATGAAGTTGAGTAAGACTCAAAGCCCGACCTCGGTAGAAGATAGAGAAAGAATGAAAGTCATTCCCTATGCCTCAGCCATAGGTTCTATAAAGTATGCCATGATGTGTACCAAACCTGTTGTGTACCTTACCATGAGTTTGGCAAGGAAGTACAAAAGTAATCCAGGAGTAGATCACTGGACAGCGGTCAAAATTATCCTTAGTTACTGGATGACTAAGGAAATGTTTTCTCGATTATGGAGGTGATAAAGAGTTCATCGTAAAGAGTTACACCGATGCAAGCTTTACAGTAATCCATATGACTCTAAGTATCAATCTGGATGCATATTGGAAGTGGGAGCAATTAGCTAGCGTAGCTCCATGCAGAGAATTGTAGACATAGAAATTTGCGAAATACATACGAATCTGAAAGGGTCAGGCCCGTTGACTAAACTTCTCTCACAAGCAAAACATGATCACACCTTACTACTCTTGGGTGTTAATCACATAGCGATGTGAACTAGATTATTGACTCTAGTAAACCCTTTGGGTATTGGTCACATGGCGATGTGAACTATGGGTGTTATTCACATAACGATGTGAACTATCGGTATTAAAACACATGGAGATGTGAACTAGATTATTGACTCTAGTGCAAGTGGGAGACTGAAGGAAATATGCCCTAGAGGCAATAATAAAGTTATTATTTATTTCCTTATATCATGATAAATGTTTATTATTCATGCTAGAATTGTATTATCCGGAAACTTAGTACATGTGTGAATACTTAGACAAAACAGAGTGTCCCTAGTATGCCTCTACTAGACTAGATCATTGATCAAAGATGGTTATGTTTCCTAACCATAGACATGAGTTGTCATTTGATCAACGAGATCACATCATTAGGAGAATGATGTGATGGACTAGACCCATCCGTTAGCTTAGCACTACAATCGTTTAGTTTTACTGCTATTGCTTTCTTCATGACTTATACATGTTCCTATGACTGTGAGATTATGCAACTCCCGAATACCGGAGGAACACCTTATGTGCTATCAAACGTCACAATGTAACTGGGTGATTATAAAGATGCTCTACAGGTGTCTCCGAAGGTATTCGTGGTGTTGGCATAGATCAAGAATAGGATTTGTCACTCGGAGTGTCGGAGAGGTATCTCTGGGCCCTCTCGGTAATAGACATCATAATAAGCCTTGCAAGCGAATGACTAATGATTTAGTCACGAGATGATGTATTACAGAACGAGTAAACAGACTTGCCGGTAACGAGATTAACTAGGTATGGTGATACCGACGATCGAATCTCGGGCAAGTAACATACCGATGACAAAGGGAACAACGTATGTTGTTATGCGGTTTGACCGATAAAGATCTTCGTAGAATATGTAGGAGCCAATATGAGCATCCAGGTTTCGCTATTGGTTATTGACCGGAGATGAGTCTCGGTCATGTCTACATAGTTCTCGAACCCGTAGGGTCCGCACGCTTAACGTTTGATGACGATCGGTATTATGAGTGTATGTGTTTTGATGTACCGAAGGTAGTTCGGAGTCCCGGATGAGATCGGGGACATGACGAGGAGTCTCGAAATGGTCGAGATGTAAAGATCGATATGTTGGATGACTATATTCGGACATCGGAAAGGTTCCGAGTGATTCGGATATTTTTCGGAGTACCGGAGAGTTACGGGAATTCGCCGGGGAGTATATGTGCCTTATTGGGCTTTAGGGGAAAGAGAGAGAGGAGGCTGCGCTCCTCCCAAGGCTTAGTCCGAATTGGAATAGGGGGAGGGGCTGCGTGCCCTCCTTCCTTCTCTTCTCTTTCCCTTTCCTTCTCTCCTACTCCTACTACTTGGAAGGGCTCCTAGTTCTACTAGGAAATGGGGAATCCTACTCCCGGTGGGAGTAGGACTCCCCTAGGGCGCGCCATAGAGAGGGCCGGCCCTCCCCCTCCTCCACTCCAATATATACGGGGTAGAGGCACCCCATAGACACACAAGTTGATCAGTTGATCTCTCCCAACCGTGTGCGGTGCCCCTCTCCACAGAAACACACCTCGGTCATATCATTGTAGTGTTTAGGCGAAGCCCTGCGACGGTAACTTCATCATATGCGTCACCACGCCGTCGTGCTGACGAAACTCTCCCGCGAGGTTCTACTAGATCAAGAGCTTGTGGGACGTCATCAAGCTGAACGTGTGCTGAACGCGGAGGCTCCGTACGTTCGGTGCTTGATCGGTTGGATCGCGAAGAAGTTCGACTACATCAACCGCGTCACTAGACGCTTCCGCTCCTGGTCTACAAGGGTACGTAGAAACACTCTCCCCTCTCCGTTGCTATGCATCTAGTAGATAGATCTTGCGTGATCGTAGGAAATTTTTGAAATACTACGTTCCCCATCATTCTTCATCATCATCTTCGTCATCAGACGGCACTTGGAAAGCAACCTGTTTCTTGTGTGGACTTCGGCGAGAACCTCATCCAGTAGTGGTCTTTTTCTTCAGTAGAGAGGTGCCAGCTGAGGAACTTGGAGCAGCTGAGGAACTTGCTGAGGCTCCTGAGGCAATAGATATGCCTCCTGTCCTTTGACATGTGGCGAGATGCACTGGTGCAGAGGATTTCGTCGGAGCATCTGAAGACTTTGGCGGAGGAGCTGAGGACTTTGGAGGAGCAGGAGCAGTTGGAGGAGTTGGTCGTGAGGGCTTTGAAGAATCTGGCGGTGAGGGCATTGCTGAGGAGCTTGGCCTTGAGGGCATTGAAGATGAAGCACTTGGCTTATGCGCATGCTTCTTTGCCATGGCCTTCTTCGGCTTGCTAGCAGAGGCCTGAAAGTGCGTTATATCGACTAGAGGGGGGGTGAATAGGCGATTTTTATGAATTCTTCACCGAGGAATTTGCTGTTGAGGAAATTCCTTAGCGAAGAACTACTTGCAGCGGAATAAGTACTTAGAAGTAAACATAACCACTACAGGAAACAAGTAATTTGCCGTCTGTGGATCATAGACGGCAAAGACCCAAATCCAGACGGCAAAGAGTTTGCCGTCAGGAAGCAGACGGCAAACTCAGACGGCAAAGATAAGTCGGCAAAGAATACTTTGCCGTCAGTCTTTTATCGAGATGACGGCAAAGATTTTGCCGTCAGTCAATACAGTTTTGCCGTGTGCCGCAAAAATAACAGACGGCAAAAAATGTGTTCTTTGCCATCAGTCAAAACGTGTGCTTTGCCGTCATCCAGAGTAAAGTACAGACGGCAAAGATTGTTTTTCAGTTTTTTTAAGTGACGTACGAGCAGAGCATTTTTTTGGACACAAGAACAACAAACCAAAACAGGTTCAGCTCACTGAGATTTTCTATTCGACACGGCCACGCTATCTTGCATTCATTTGTGGAGTTAGAGAAGTTACACATCTGTCCTCAAAATTTACATAAGGACCCCTAAAAACTAAAAAGAAAAAGCAATCAAGTCATCCATCACACCGGCCGTCCTTCTTCTCTCCGGGGAAGATACCACAGGAACACCATTGCCGCTGCCTCACCTTGCTCACCGCGCCGCTCGCCCAGCCCTACTCGCCGTGCTACCGGAAAGCCACGCTCGACCACACCGCTCACCCGACCCGGTCGTGCTCACTGGTTCCTGGAGAGAGCGGGGGGTACCGCCGCGCGCCAGTGCAGCATCGGGTGGCCGACGCCGGACGAAGGAGCTCCAGGGAAGAGGCCACCGCGCGCCCGAGGAAAGAAGCCGCCGCGCGCCATGCTCGCCGCCCACGCGTCCGCCATGCTCGTCGCGCGCGCGTCCGGGGGCAGGCGGGGGCGACGGAGGACGGTGCCAGGGCCGAAGGCCGGCAGGGGCGATGGGGGACCGGGCCGAGCCAGTGGCCGGTGGGGGCGACGCGGGACTGGCGCCGAGGTCGGCCAAGGCGACGAGGGACGGGGCCGAGCCAGCGGCCGGTAGGGGCGACGCGGGACTGGCGCCGAGGTCGGCCAAGGCGACGGGGGACGAGGCCGAGGCCAGCGGCCGGTGGAGGCGACGCCGGACTGGCGTCGAGGTCGGCCGAGGTGACGGGGGACGGGGCCGAGGCCAGCGGCCAGTGCGGGCGACCCGGGACTGGCGCCAAGGTCGTCTGAGGCGACGGGGGCCAGGGACGGGGCCGAGGTCCAGCGGGCAAGATGGGGGCCGGTGGGCAAGACAGGGGCCGGGACGGCAAGCAAGGTCGTGGCCGGCGAGGCAGAGGCCAGGAGCAGAGGTAGCGGAGGGTGCTGGTGTTCTCCAGATCGAGAGGGAGAGAAACGTACGAGGGAATAGTGGTGGTGTGTCAGGAGGATAAGGTGGAGAGAGGGCGTGGGACGTGGGGCTGGTTGGTTCTGCCTCGTGGGGATGTGCGGAGGAGATTTAGCCATGTCAGCGATCCGCGTGATTTGTGTTTTCTCTTTGCCGTCTGTGGTTTAGTTTGCTTTGCTGTCTGTTAATAGAACCACAGACGGCAAAGATATTTGCCGTCTGTATTTATGTGTACAGACGGCAAAGTTTTCTCTTTGCCGTGTGTAATAAAAAAGGCAGACGGCAAAGATATTTGCCGTCTGTATTTATGTGTACAGACGACAAAGTTTTCTCTTTGCCGTCTGTAATAAAAAAGGCAGACGGCAAAGTTTATTTTGCCGTTAGTTTTTCTTTGCCGTCTACTGATGATGGCAAACCCTCTCTTTGCCGTCTGCCCCGATGAAATGCTGACGGCAAAGAAATTACTGACGGCAAATTTCCTGTTTCCTGTAGTGAACAGAATACAAGCATGGTCATCATGAAGAAATGAAGACAAACAGAGAGTACTGAAAGCGTAATCACAGGATAACACATGATGAAGACAAACAGACTGAAGAAATTGAACTGAAGAAATTGAGAAGGTATTTAGTCAAAGTCTTCAAATAGATATGAACAAGCACACAACATAGATATGAGGAAATAAAAGAGTTGAGGAAATAGAACCAGCAAGCTTGGTGAAGACAATGATTTTATAGACCAGTTCCAACTATTGTCTCAGTTGTACATCTGGTTAGGGCGGCTAGGTATTTAAACCTGAGGACACACAGTCCCGGACACCCAGTCCTGGACACACAGTCCAAGACACCAAGTCCTCACCGTATTCCCCTTGAGCTAAGGTCACACAGACCTCGCCCAATAACTCGTGGTAAGTCTTCAGGTGACTTCCGAACCTTCACAAACTCGGTCACTCAGCGATCCACAATTCCTCTTGGATGCTCTAGACCATGGCGCCTAACCGTCTGGAAGAAGCACAGTCTTCAAAGGTAACAAGCGTCGGATCCATGCAGGATCAATCTCTTCAGTGATGCTCAATCACTTTTGGGTTTGTAGGTGTTTTGGGTTTGGTTTTGGGTTTTTTCCTCACTTGATGATTTTCGCTCAAAGTCCTCGGAGGATGGGTTGCTCTTATGACAAGTGTCAGTTTCTCTAGGAGTAGCCAACCAGCTAGTGGTTGTAGGGGGTGGTTATTTATAACCTAGGGAGCAGCCCGACATGATAAGACATAAATGCCCTTTAATGATATCACCGTTAGGTAGGTAGATATTTTGGGACAGCTGGCGCGTAGCATAGCAACGGTCGGAAATTTGAGTATCAAATTCCTCAGGGCTATCATGTTCCTCACTGTGTAGGTAATCCGCACTGGCAAATTCCTAACTCCTCAGTGAGAACACATTCCTCATAGACCAGAAGAACTTCGTCTCTGTCACTGAAGAATAAGACTGAACTGTATGAGATTTCCAATGGCTTCACTCGAAGGGATTGGTAGGTGTAGGATTTTGAGTTGAGCATCACATGGAAATTTTTCCTTAGTATTTCCTCGACCCCCTTTAATAGTACGGTGTTTCCTATGACTCAAGAAGGAGAAAATGAAACTACACAAACAAAAGTCTTCACGCTTCATTTTCCTCAAATGAATATTAAGTCTTCAAGGTTACACCAATTTCTTCACTTTCAAAGTCTTCAGAAAGTCTTCAGAAATCCAAAGTCTTCAGTCGAAAAAAATCATTTTTAGGGGTCGACTTTCTCTGTAAATATCAAACTCCTCATAGACTTATAGACATGTGTACACTCATAAACACATTAGTCCCTTAACCTATAAGTCTTCAATACACCAAAATCACTAAGGGGCACTAGATGCACTTACAATCTCCCCCTTTTTGGTGATTGATGACAATATAGGTTAAGTTTTCAACGGGGATAAACATATGAAGTGTAATTACTGATATTGAGGAATTTGAATGCAAGATATAGAAGAGCTCCCCCTGAAGATGTGCATAGTGAGGAATTTTCTTTTGAAGCAATGCACACTTGAAGAGTAGAATCATGGAGATCTCCCCCTATATCTTGTAATTCATACACGCATTTGACATATAAAATAAAGAATTTGAAATGCATGATGAAATATGGTGACTGATGTAATTCAGCATGCGTGCATAACATTAATGAGGAATAAGCATGCAGAAACACCACAGCAAAAGTATCAGGTCACCATAGAGTTTAACTTTACAATTCGATCCAACAAAGTCATCAGAAGAACGAGAGTTGTAACTTCGCAAAAAAAAATGCCCATATATATAGACCCGCTTGAAGACTAACTCAAATTTCTCCCCCTTTGTCATCGAATGACCAAAAGGATCGAAACTGAGGACTAACGCCCCTGAAGAATCTCAAGATGATGAAGGAGCACCAGCGTTGTCGGGGTCGATAGTTGATGTAGGGCCTACCGCAGTGTCGTCCAAGTCTTCATACTCGTCGGTTTCGCGTGATGAAGAATAGGAGCTGGCCACCAAGGGAGGAACCTGGACCTTCTTCTATTTCTTCGGAGGAGGAGCAGACCAGTCAAAGTCATCCTTGAGACCCATTTTCTTCAGATCTTCTTCGCCATAAAGGTGAGACGGAACAACCTAGGTGCGGTTGAGGGTTTCATGGAGGTAGTAATGGTTTTTCTTCACTGCATTGTGTGTAAAAGTCATGTTGTGAAGAATTGAACCAAACTGACGCTTGACCCATTTGTGGTTGCGATCAACCTTGTGGTGAAGACTGAGGAGAAGCTCACGATCAGTCATCACCCTGGGAGCTGTGCCTTGAGGATTTTGCGTGGGAGCGTTGGCGGCAGAGTCATGAGTGGCAGAGTCATCATTCGTGGAGTAGGATGCAGCTTTGCGAAATTGACCATCCAATGGACGAATGCCTTCATAAAAAATGGCGGTGGCCTTGCCCTTGTCATCAGCTGAGGAAAATGTCCGTTTGAGGACTTCAATTGGGGGCAAGTAGCTGCAATGATTCAGTGTATCAGCTTTGTAGTTCACTGAAGACCTTGTCCTAATGAATCTCATAATCCACGGAGCATAAGGCTTCAGGTTGAAAGGAGACAGTGCAACATTTGCCATAGTCCTCATGAAGAAATCATGGAAGTTGGCGGGAACGCCATGGATGATGTTGAACAGCAGATTCTTCATGATGCCAATGACTTCTTCATCATTTGAGTCGTGGTCCTTGATTGGACTCAATGTTTTTGTCAGAATGTGATAGACAATCCGAGGCAGAAACAACAATTCCTTCACGAGGAATTTGGTCCTTGAGGCTTGGCCTGGCTTCAAAGGCTTCATCAACACTTGCATGTAGTGATCTGTAAGTTCAGTTTCTTCATACATGCAACGAGCTGCTTCAGTGGGAGGACTGAGAGGCAGAGCTTGAAGTAATTCAGAGGTTTCTGCGCTGACATATCTGATTGGAATGAAGAACTCATTCTTCGATTCTATGAGACGCTGCACCATCACTGGGTGGCCAATATCGCTCCCTCCTTCCCCTCTCCTTATAGCTGTTGAACCATCTACTATTGTTTTGTATTAAAATTTGCTAAAGTTATGCTGCTGAAATATGCTCGTTTTGTTGTCGAAATATTATTCTTTGTTGGTTCTATGTTTCCTTATATATGTCCATTTCCCCGTGGGTTCCCCGTGGATTTAGAAAACCCGATGGGTTTAGGGGACGGGCGAAAAACTAGCCCCGCGCACGGTGACGGGGACGGGGACGGGTTTAGGATTTTCTCGTGGGGATGGGTTTGGAAAGGAGAAACCCGATGGGTTTCGTCCCCGTTGCCATCTTGAGTCGTGACGCCATCTGCGCATTTAATACTTGTACCTGTTTTTTACCTTTACTCATTAAAGCTCCGAAGATCAAGGCGACAACATCATCCATATCCTCTTATTGGGCTCCTCGATTCCCGCGCCTGCCGTTTTATCCCTTCGGCTTATAAATAGGGCCAAGGGGCATCTCTTTTCCCCCCTTGCTTCTTCTTCCTCTGTGCTCCGACGCTCGAGCTCCGCCGCCATCCATCGAACCCGTCGTCTTCGTCAAGCCTGGCTGCTGCATCAACCTGAACGCTTCCAGAAACGCACCGGCGCCTCCCCGCACCCGTCGCCTCGGGTACGTCCACTTATTTCCTTCTCGTAGATCTCAGTTCTAGGGTTTCCTCGTGCGAGCTCGTAGATGAGTCCCTGTTCTTCGCGGTTCTTCGCCATAGACTGTGTTTTAGCCGTAGATCTCAAACTTTATGTCAACCACCGTTAGCATGACTCCGCTCCGTCATTGTAATCTTATTTCTCCCAATACTGCTAGTTAAACTGAATCTGTTTAGGGGTTTCACTGTTTTTGCTAAACACAACTTGAATTATTTTTGAATTTTCCATATGATGTAGATCCATATCTTACTGCTGCTTGTATGAAAGTTGTTTCTCCACACTTTAGATCTGCATCTCATCTGCCCGTGTCTCTGGTTTAACCTTAGATCTGCGTCTTACCGGCCTGTGTTCGGCGGTTTAACATTTCCAAACTTTATAATCCGGTAGATACCATTAGGCCCCTGCTTAAACCGCCATTTAGACCGATACTTTCGTATAACTTACCGTTTTAACTCTGCTTAGATTACCAAACCGGCTCTTTATTGTATTTTCAGCCTCCCCGTTTGAAAAGATGACTTCTGCAGCCAAACAGTTCGTCTCTTGCAACTGGGTCCCATCCCGGATCATCGAGGACGATTTAGAAAAGATGGCCTCAATTGGCGCTTTAGGTCCAAAGGATGTCCTTCACTGGAGGGCTCCTGGAAAAGAATGTCCTCCAGAGCCCAAGGAAGGAGAAATTGTTGTCTTCTTTGATCACTTGGCCCGGGGATTCAACCCTCCTGGGTCAAAGTTTTTCTGTGACATATTGGCAAACTTTCAGCTTCACCCACAAGATATTGGTCCCAATTCCGTATCCAACGTTTGCAACTTTCAAGTCTTGTGTGAAGCATATCTGCAAGAGGAGCCAACAGTGGAACTATTCCGGGACTTCTTTCATTTAAACCGTCGGACTGAATTCCATGATGGGCCAAATACTGAGCTCGGCGGAATGACTATCCAAAAGAGGAAGGATGTTAGCTTCCCTCACGCTACTCTCCACAGCCATCCAAAGGACTGGAATCAAACTTGGTTCTATTGCGTAGACACTTCACCGGAAGGGGAAAATCCACTGCCGGGTTATCGCCCCCACCGTCTTTCAGAGAATCATCCTTTTCCACATCACTTAAATGCCCAGGAACGAGCTCAATATGCCCCTCAGCTTTCAAAGCTCAGGGCCTTCGTAGCCAACGGATTAACAGGAATTGACTTCGTCCGCTGCTGGCTTTCTGGGAGTATACTCTCGCTAAGCCGGTGTTCCGGTTTAATGTGCGAGTACACTGGGAACCCCAAGGACCCTCTGCGCCACACAGATATGGTGCTTCCAGAGAATGAAGTTAATGAATCCGTCAAAAAGATGCTGAATATACCTCTGGAAGAGTGCAGCCAGACCGGATTGGCACCCTTCTGCGTGACCAATAAACCACCGTCGGTAAGAAATTCTTCTGTCTCTTTACTTTGTTTTAATCCATCCATATCGCTTGGCTTAATATGCTTTTATTCCCTTAAACAGGCTAATGACCCTTTCTGGAAGAGGAAAACCCAGGACAAACCGGCGAAGCCATCTCACAAAAAGACCCTGGTTGTGAAGAGGAACAAGAAGAAGCCTGCTGCCGCATCAGGATCCAATGCGGAGGAAGATGATCCGGCCTCTGAGGTACCACCCAGTTCTTATGATTCCTTAGTCTTTCCTTTTGCCTGCATTTTTATTAATGATGATTGTTCCCAGGGTCTTGCTGAAGGCAGTAAAGCGGATGACGTTGAGGTAATCTCTCTTTCCTCCGACTCAGAACCAGCGCCACCAAAAATTCGTCGGGTAGTCTGGAAATTTCAGTTTTCTCATCCTTATGCTCAACTGGATCCAAACTTTCTTTGGAAGAAGCAGCAGCATGAAGCTCGCCGCACCACTCGCCACAGTGGCCATGTGGTTGAATCCACCGGATTAACACACACTCCGGCTCGAAGGTGTCGTTCTGAGGTTTTACTTACTCCAACTGCTCTTTACCCCAAAGCAGGTCTTATTCGTCAACCCCTTAATCTGTCTGACTCGAATTATCAGGAAACTCCTCTCTCCTCTTGTGGCGAATCGACCGGCACACAAGTTCCTGCCCTCAAGACTATTCATGGGTAAGCTGTTTTTTACTCTGTCCGGTTTAACTTTTCATTTTTGACTTCTGATTTTCATTATCTCTTTAATATTTTCTCAGTATGCCCAAGCCTAGCAAAAAGGCCAAATTGAGTAAACCGACAGTCGATAATACCACTTCTGGACCGGCCGACGATCCTGAGCTTGCCAATCCCTTAGAAGACAATGTTGAAATTCCACATGATGATCCTCCTCCTATGGATCGAGAAGACCTAGCTGGTCCGGGGGATGACCCCATGGAGCATACTGCTGAACCGGCCAGCCCTGCCCGGGTTAGCCCTGCTCGGGCTAGTCCGTCTCCTGCTAGTCCTGCTCACATCAACCCCATTGCTGCCAATCCTTCTAGGCCAACTACTACTTCAAATGATGATGCTGAGATTACTGGGACCGGTTTTACCACCCCAGAAGAGCCTGTTGCTTTGGCCAAACATACTGCCAAGGAAGAGCTTCTCCACAAGGACAAAGGCAAGTGGAACAACGACTTGTCCAGCTATGCTCAGCTCAGTGCTCAGGAGCTTCATTCCGGGTATTTGAACCGGCTATACACCAGCCGTGACCATGAAGCCGTCTTGGTAAATTTAATGAAGGAACACTATGAGGTAACTTCTTTTCCTTTGTCTTTCATTTCTGCTTGTGCTTTGTAGCTGTACCTTTAGTCCATCGTAGCCCCCAAGTGCCGGTTTAGCCTTTCAGGGTGAACCGGGACTTCAGTAGGTCAAATATAGAACTTTAACTTTGTATGTGTAGCCCCCAAGGGCCGGTTTACTTCATTGAGGGTGAACCGGGACTTCTCCTATGTTTAGAACAATGTCACATTAGCCCCCAAGTGCCGAGTATACAACTTGTTATGTGCTTGGGACTTGTCTGGAAAAATTGCGTGCTTTTTACTGCAAATGTACATTATCCCCCAAGTGTCAAGTGCATAACTTGTTTATGTGCTTGGGACTTTGATTGAATTCCTTCCATGAATATCTGATATACTTGTATCTTTGGCAGACTGACTTGAACCGAAGGGCTTCTGAAATAACTGAACTCCGGGATAGCTTAAAATTCCAAGAAACTACTTCTGTTAAAGTCAAGGATGAGCTTTCACTTGCATTAGCTAATATGGAGAAGCTAAAGAAGGATTTTGAAGCGGAGCGGTCAACTTGGGAAGTTGAAAAGGCTGCTTTGGAGAAAAGAGCCATCGACGATAATGCTGCTCTTAACCCGGTGGCAGAGGAGCTGTCTTGGTTGAGGAAGCAAATAAATAATATGACATCCGCCATCTTTGGTAAGTCCTCTTGAAAAAAGTTTATCCTTGCAATCCGTATTGTTCCGGTTTAACTCATATTGCTTACGCAGGGAGACGCATCACTCATCTTGGCGATGATGTGCGGAAGAAACTGAAAGCTGCATACACTTTGGTGGAGCAACTTTATTCCGGCGCTCAAAGGGCCATTAGCGCTATATCCCACAACAAACCGGCTCCAACCACCATCCAAGGTACTTTGGAGAAACTGTCAATTTTGTCTGCCCGTCTTGTCGAAGTGAAGAAGTCATCCGCAAGAGCTGGGTCTATGATGGCTTTAACCCGAGCCAAGGCGTGGGTTCCTGACTTTGATCCGGCTGAGGCAATGAATGGCTATCCAAGTATGAAGGAGGACGGATCAGCCTTCTCCAGCGATGATCTTCGTGCCTTAACCAAGGATATGCGGCCTCTTGCCAGTAAACTTGCTGATGAAGCGGACTTATCAAGATACCACCCGGGCTATGATCTGGAGAACGTACGGGTGGAACGTCCGTCCTATGATATTGAGAATCTTATTCCACCCGTCCGTAAGCACACCTTCGCTCCTGACATTGATCCATCAGAACTTATAAATGACGAAGTTTATTTTCGAGCCCTTGCCAAGATTGACTGGAGCACCACTGATTTCCAGCAGCTAGAAGAAGCCACCGAAGACCCGGAGCAGGTTGACCCTCAATCGTCACGACGGGCTGATGCGGAATCGTGAACCAGCTCCGGTTTACCTTTATGCCTTGAGCACTTTTGAGAAAAACTTATATTCTTTTGGGCCTTTCAGCGCCTTGTAATAAGATAGCTGAAATACTCTGTATTTGTCCCACACTATCTTTTGTGAGATTGCTTTGATTGGCAGCTTCTGAAATATATCCTGCTTTCAATGCTTTTGACGGTTTATTCTACCCGTTTCTGCATAAAACAATGGGATATTCTCCCTCTTGCCCCACTTCGCTTAGCTTCTCTCCCTCTTGCCCCACTTTCTCAAAAAATCTCCTTCTTGCCCCACTTCGCTCTGTCCACTCTCGCTTCTCGCCAAACGGGGCGTTGCCGTCGGGTCAACCTCCTTTGACCGTTACTTGGCCTGACTGGTGGGGTCAACCTGGGGCATCTCATCGCGCTCACAAGTGGGGCTCGGCTGGGGCCGACCTGGGGCCTCATTTTGAATCGTGCCCAATTTTGAATCCACCCCACGCCCAATCCAGATCTGACCGCCGCTGCAGCCACTCACCGCAGGTGCCACCGCCGCCCCGCCACGCCCCGCCACTCCCTAGTAGTTCCGCTTGAGGGGAGCTGCGGCAGGTTGACAGGAGCTGCGACGAGGCATCAATGGCGAGCGCGGGGGCCCTATTGGATCGCGGCGAGGACTGGGTCCTCTCTCCGGAATCCGACAACAGTTGGATTCCATCAAAGTAAGTATTGAATCTCTCATTTGTGTGTTTTAGCTAGTAAATACGGGGAGAATTGACAATAGTATGCTTATTTTGGTTAAATAGGATCGACAAACTGCTTGCTTTTCGTTTGAAGGTCCGAATGGAAAGTTCCGTGATCGGTTCGAATGCATCGCCCAATGCGTTTTGGTTTCCGTTGGTGGTAGAGATGACTTATTCGTTGAAAGAATTGCTAAGTGCAATATGTAGGCTATATGGTTGGTTGCCAACTGATTCAGCGACGCTGAAATACTGGGAAATGATTGAGCATAAATTTGTCCCACTACAAAATGACGAGGATGTAGGCTGTATGTTTGCTCAGACATGAGTGCCGGCTTTGGTAAAATTGAAGTCACAGTGCTTCGGAAACCAAAAATATTGCGAAAGGACAAGGGAAAGGCGGCTGTTGACAAATCGAAGTCTGCTAATTCTGATCTTCCACCCACACCTAGTAGGTCCAATCCATCTAAACCTACTGGCAATGCAAGTCAGACCACTGCAGGCAGTGCAGACGATGATTTGTTGCCCGATGAGGCCGTGCCTCGCCTCGATGATGAAGATGAGAAGATGTTCCCTGAACATGTGGATCAGCCTAGCAAATCGGCCGTCGTTCAATTTGTAGAGACTGATTCTGAAGAGGAGGAGGAGAACGATGACATGCTGATAGATGAGGAATACGGCGGCAAAGAAGACATACCAGAGCTTGAATGGAACAGAGAGGAGCCGGATCTTAGTCCAGGTGTAATATACAAAGATATGAATGAACTTCGGAATGCACTTACAATGTTCTGTATTTTGTCCAATAATATGTATGCCACTGAGAAGAAAGAGAGGAGAAGGCTGACGGTGCACTGCCCAAGTGAATGTTGTGCATGGAAGTTGCATGCCACTCGTATGCGTGGGAAGAAGACTATAATGGTAATTGGTTAATCTCAGTGTCCTAATATTGTTCCATGTTTGCTTGATCTCAATCTCATTGTCTAACATATACTTTTCATTGTATTTCAGATAAGGTACAACAATAATCCTCACACTTGTCAAGCGAAGGTGGAGAAGCATAAATCAAAATTAGCGACCAAGAGTTGGCTCGCAGACGTAATGATGTCATATCTAAGAAAGGAACCAACACTTGGAGCAAAGGATCTCGGTACAAGAATATCAGAGAAATATAAATTTGAGAAGGATTTTAATTACCAGAGGTTATGGAAAGCTAGAGGGCTTGCTATACAGAGGATTAACGGTACTGAAAGGGAGGG
This sequence comes from Secale cereale, assembly GCA_902687465.1. Taxonomy (NCBI): domain Eukaryota; kingdom Viridiplantae; phylum Streptophyta; class Magnoliopsida; order Poales; family Poaceae; genus Secale; species Secale cereale. The sequence continues at coordinate 611,878,149 of LR738709.1, read as the reverse complement.
AAGTTTTGAGTGTTTATACACATACAAATCTGAGGTGGAGAAGGCAAGTCCAGGCAGTGTCGTAGAGATCGATTATCACAATGTGAGTTACAAAAGCAAAAAGGGGAGGGGAGATGCTCGAGAGAACATGCTTCAGGAGAGCTTTTGTCTCTTTCAAGGCTTGCCATGAGGGGTTTATAAATGGTTGCAGGCCCTATTTGGATGTGGATGCAACTGCTCTTAATGGAGCACGGAAAGGACAGTTAGTAGCTGCTTGTGCAGTTGATGCACACAACTGGATTTTTCCAGTTTCTTTTGGTGTGGTGGAGGCTGAGTCAGAGGAAAGTTGGTGTTGGTTCTTGCAGCAGTTGCGCAATGTCATAGGGTGCCCAGAAGGATTGGCTATACACACAGATGCTTGCAAGGGTTTGGAGACTGCAGTTTCACTAGTGTTCCCTAAGCAGAGCATAGGGAATGTATGCGACACCTTGCTGGTAATTTCGTCAACAAATTCAAGGGGAAAGTTTTTGATGACAACCTGTGGCCAGCGTCGTACACATGCAGCGAGAGGAAGCATAACCACCACTTGAGGACGATGTACGCTGCAAATCCCTCAGTGCAGAGCTACTTGGAAGCACATCACGGCAAGTTGTGGTCAAGAAGCAAATTTGGTACTACATGCAAGGTGGACTATGTGACAAGTAACCTCGCTGAGAGTTTCAACGCAAAGATTAAGAAATTGAAATCTCTTTATGTGTGGGAAATATTTGACAACATAAGGCTGATGATAATGGAGAAGATGGTACTGCGAAATAGAATTGGGAATGTTGCATATGCTGGCCATCACATCATTCCACCTGTGATCAAGGCTTTGCATTTGAGAGGTAGACATTACCAGGGCACTATGTCTCATAAGAGACGGACGGAAGATGAGGCTGAGGTGATTTATGATAACGGGAAAGGAGATACTTGGAGGTACCCAGTAAATTTGAGGGAAGGTACATGTCAGTGTAAGCGATGGCAGCTCACTGGCAAGCCATGCATACATGCCCTGTATTTCCTGAACGTCCTCGGAGGTGAGCAGGGCAAAGTTGTTCCGTATGTGTCTAAATATTTCTCTGTTGAAATGTTTAAGAAAACATATGAGGACAACGTGGCTGCTTTGTTGGGAAAAGACCAATGGGAGAAGGTCGATCCAGGATTCATGCTATGCCCTCCACTTCTGACCAGACCAACTGGCAGGCCAAGGAAAAACAGAATTAGAGGTGCTGCCGAGGGTGGAAGCACTACTAGGCGACCGTGCAAAAGATGTGGAGCATTGGTCCATATAGGTAGGTATTGCAAAAATGAAGTGCCCGTGGGTTTTGGAGATACCGTCGAATATCAGGCCGAGGCCGCACAAAAATTGGCAAAGGCAGCAGCCGCTGAGGTTTCAGCTAAGTATGTGTGTCTTTGATTGTTTTGATTGTTTCAGCTAGTTCTTTTATTTTCAATTTTTTGAAATCTTTGTTGCACTTCTGTCTGGAATGCAGCTCTAGGATAAGTAAGAAGGGTAAAACCAAAGAATTTTGGCAACCAAAGAAAACTAAAAGGCCAAGATATGAATTTGTGACATCAACAGAAGGAGAACCTTCTGTTCAAGACCAAGAAAGAGATGAATTATTTGCGGCGGCTTGTGCTGGAATGGGAGACGATACTGACGCAGAGGCATTTCAACCTCAAGAACATGAAGTTGTTCCTGATGCAGAGCCATTTCAACCTCAAGAACATGATTTTGTAGCTTCAGGTTGTGGAAGTAACCGAGGACCGCCACCTACGCCAGATACTCCAGTTCCTGAGATCATCCCGGCCAAGAACCCAGCAAAGAAGAAACAAGGCAAGAAGGTTGTGCGACCAATGAGTGTTCCAACAAAGAACACCAGGAGCAAGGTCGTGGCCCCATCATCTAACACCAGGAGCAAGATAAGAGTGTGAACATTGAATTTGTAATACCCTATTTGTATTGGTACTTCTGTCGAACAACTGATGTGCGCGCTCTGGACGCGCTCTGGGCGCGCTCTGGACGCGCTCTGGACGCGCTCTGGGTCACACAAATTTGAAAACTGTTGTATTGCGATTTTATGATTTTTAACTGGTAGTAGTACACTTAATAGGAAGATTCCGTCAGGTTTTCCCTTTTTTTGAGTTTTCCTCGATCAATGGGAATTTTTCTTCGGTAAATGGTATTAAACTCAAATAATGAGTGGAATATAGTTAAAAAGCTCAAAAATTCAAGATATTCTGGGATTGTGCATCCCTTATGATATACTATGTGGCAAAACTGTGAGGGGTCACTTTTCCATCTTATTCGTGGTACCTGCTTCACAAAAAATTGCGATTTTGGCACTAAACAGATAATAAAAAATAGGAATTTTTTTATTTTTGAATTTTTCTTTGGCAAGGTTGTTTATAATGTCAAGACACATGTTTGTGCCAATTTTCGTGATCATAGCAAGAAGGTAGCCATGCATAAGGGCAACTCCTTGGTCTTTGTCTTGAAAGCCATGAAACTCCAGACAAAGTTGTTGTTTTTGTGAACACTTGTTTTAAAAAAACGTGGTATTGCAGGTTTATGATTTTTCTCTGAAAGTATTACACTTAAATGGAAGATTCCCCCAGGATATACAATTTTTTGAGTTATTTTCCATTTATGTGATTTTTTTCAAAACAGGGCCAAAATTGCCGGTGTGACCATTCATATCTAATGGGTGCATTTTCCAACTTTTTCGGTGCAATTGCGTAGAATCATGGTACACTACGTTGGCATGATTTTTGTATATTTTTGGGGCCAAACTATCACACACTTGTAGTTCAAATTTGGAATATTGTCGGTAAATGCTATTAAACTCAAATAATGGATGGAATATAGTTAAAAAGCTCAAAAATTCAAGATATTCTGGGATTGTGCATTCCTTATGATATATTATGTGAGAAAATGGTGAGAGGCCAATTTGCAGTCTTATTTGTGGTACCTACTTCACAAAAATTAGGGATTTTGGCACTAAACAAAAATTAGGGAAATTCACGGCCAGGCTGCGGGCCACATGACAGGTGGGTCCGTAAGCTCTTCCCCGGCTCGCTCACCATTGCCTACCCTTTCCCTCCTTTCCCCTAAAAAACAAAGCTGCCATTCTTCTTCTTCTCCCCATGCTCGCTCACCATTGCCTACCCTTTCCCCCACCCATTCTTCTTCTTCCCCGGCTACGAAGTGCCCACGCGCCGGCCGTCGAGAGATGTCGAGCTGTAGCTCAGCCTCCCACCCCTCATGGCCACGGTATGGTGAAGTGCCGCTGATGCCATGTCCGAAGTGCCGACGCATCGCGCCGTTGAGATGTCGTGTTACTAAGACCAATCAGAATGGGAACGAGGGGCGCGAGTATGTGAAATGCACGAGCCTGCCAGAGGTGGGGAAGGTAAGATCTCTCCAGATTTCTCTAGATCTTTCCAGATCTTTCCAGATTTCTCCAGATTTGTTTTGTTTTTTGCTTAGATTTGGGATTTAGGGTTCATGTTTACGTTTTCAGAATCATTGCGACCATTTTGAGTGGTTGGATGCATACATTGCGAGGCTTCAACTGGAGGGCGTAATTGATTCGACTGGGGCAGCAAATTTGATGCTCGATCTGCCGCTGCCGCCTGCTCCGAAGAGGATGGAGGCTGCGCAGATTTTGCGTTCTGACAGCGTCGCTCCGACGATGGGGGATGCGGAACTCAAGGGGGAACTGAAGCAGTTGAACAAGCACTTAAGGGAGATGATTGCTCTGAATAAGCAGGCTAATCTGACAGCTGCAGCATTTTATCTGTGTATAGTTGTTCTAGGATTTGTTTACTTGCTGATAATCAGTCATTAGAGCTTGTTATTACTGTGTAGCTTGATCCATGTAAGCTTAATGCGACATATGCTCTCTGTCTTAGCACTGATTAAAAGGTTTGGTTCTATTGCTCACCTAGCCTAGCTCAGCTCTAGCCCGTGAAATAATCTTGCTATCGAGAGCGAGCCGAATTGGCTCTCCCAGCGGACCTTGCCCACCCAGGCCAGTTTGCCTTGAAAAGCCAGATTATTTCAACCATACCAAACGCACAGTCTTGCCCAGCGAGGTTACGTCGGCAATAGCTCTCTCTCTCTCTCTCTCTCTCTCTCTCTCTCTCTCTCTCTCTCTCTCTCTCTCTCTCTCTCTCAGTCCGAAATGAATGCAAATGCACGGCTAGTTTATAACTCCCGAATGTGGCACCCTTTTTTCAACTTGTAAAATAATAGAAAATTTGTTTTCTGACAGCGAAAAAATTCTGAAAAAGGTCGTATGCACGTATCTTGATAAAGTTTCACATATACACTACTTCATAGCACCGGAATTTTGTCTTTTTCATCGAGGCAAAGTCATCTATATTTTTTTCGTGAAATTTCGCATCTCATTTGCACGTCCTAAGAAGGAGGGTTCATATGTACCCGGTGTTCAAATTATTCACTTGTACCGACAAAATAAAAACAAATTAAAGTGCAACTAAACAAAAGTGCAATGAGTTCCCACAAATTATAGTAGACGATTCAAATATATATAGGGAGGCTACGATTTCAACTAAAATTCAAAACAAAATACAAATATATATAAAAGACGAACCCTATGCTAGGTTCGCCAGGCGAACCCTATACTAGGCTCGCCGCTGCGGCCGTCGCCGCCTTGCCTCGTCGCGGCCTACTCCTCGCCGCTGTCGGAGGAGAGCGGCGCCTCCTCCACCTCCTCCTCCTCCGGCAGTGGAGCCGCTTGCTCCTCTGCCGGTGGATCCGCCTGTCCTTGCGCCGGTGGAGGCGGCGCCTCCTCCTCCTCCTCCTCCTCCGGCAGTGGAGCCGCCTGCTCCTCTGCCGGTGGATCCGCCTGTCCTTCTGCCGGTGGAGGCGGTGGAGGTGGTGGAGGCGGTGCAGACAGGGATGGCCCGACGGACCCGAACCACATCCGGCGGCGCGCCTCAGGCACGACGTCGGGGATGAACCAGGTATCCCAGAGGGGGCTGGTTTCGGCGAAGGCCGGGTCATACCTGAGATCATCCGGCAGGATCTTGCGCCGCCGCCTGATCTTGCGCACCCGCTCGCGGCCTTCGGCCGGAATCTGCGGCACAGGCACCCCGTTGTTGCCGAGGTTCCACCCCTCCGGCAGCACGTGGTTAGGCCACGGCACAGGCTGGTTGGTCTCCCAGAGGTGGCGCGCGTGGTCCTCGTTCACCGTCCGGCGCTTGCTAGGGCTGGTCAGTGCGGAGAAGCCTTCGCGGGCGTCGAGGTTGCGCTTGGGCGCCATCGGTTGCTCGGGGTCGCGGGGAGTGGGGTGAACGAGTGGGGAAAGTGGGGAAGAAGGTGGCGACGGGTGCTATTTAACGGGACCCGTCAAAGAAGCCGATGCGTCGCCGCTGTGGCTGCCCTGTGGGCCAGCAGGAGACGAGTCGTTCCCGCGTGGGCCAGGCAGTACGCTTCGAAAATGAGGCCTCAGGTCGGCCCCACTGGTCAGCACGATGAGGTGCCCAGGCCGACCCCACTAGTCAGGCGAGTCGTTCCAGCTTCAAAATGGCCCCACCCGAGCGCCGCTCGTGACCGCGATGAGGTGCCCCAGGCGGACCCCACTAGTCAGGCGAGTCGTTCCAGCTTCAAAATGGCCCCAACAGAGCCCCGCTCGTGAGCGCGATGAGGTGCCCCGGGTTGACCCCACCAGTCAGGCCAAGTAACGGTCAAAGGAGGTTGACCCGACGGCAACTCCCCGTTTGGCGATAAGCGAGAGTGGACAGAGCGAAGTGGGGCAAGAAGGAGATTTTTTGAGAAAGTGGGGCAAGAGGGAGAGAAGCTAAGCGTAGTGGGGCACGTAGGAGAATATCCCTAAAACAATGCTCGAAGTGTCCTGGCGGTTTACCGCCGGATGGGTCATACTACCCAATCACATGATCTAAGTTGATAACTTGAACTGTGTATAAAATATAAGTATGTACCATACCTGCAATTAAGTGTATCTTAATAAACCTTAAGCCGACAGGAACGATCCAAGGTGTAAGTGGTGACAACTCCCTTGATTATTTTTCGGCTCGTCATGAAGGCCGAACCGGGTTACAATGAACTCCGGTTTAGCTATAGTTTAGTGCTGGTGTTTATAACCCAGACTATAACTCTGTAAACACAGATGTAGTGGCAACCTTGTCGTCATCCACTCCTTGAATCAATGGACTTGGTTGAAAAACCAATGACCTTGAAGATAAAGATTTGGGAAAACATAAAAAATGAAAAATAAAGTTTTTGGGCAAATAAGACCATGTAGTCGAGGCTTTTTACGAGCTGCCAGGCTCCAAATTCGAGGCTTTTTATGAGCTGCCAGGCTACTTTCATTAACCATTTTTGCAAAGCCTGTTAAGATGGTCTGCAATCCTTAACCAAATCATCAATGTCAAATTCTACCAATGTTCAAATCTTGTAAAGATTTGACTTGCGTAATCACTTGATGACCGTCAATTTAATGTTACCAAATTCAGGGTGCATAAGGATTAACTTGTGTGTACGTTCGACGGGTCGTACCAGGTTTACCTGGCCGGCGTGACTTACTTGATGCAGGCAGGTTAATCCGGGGTTTTAGGTGTATACACCAAGCTTCCAAGCCGTGTTTACTACAAGAGTTTTCAACTCGCTAATGTCTTGCATCAGGAGCCCCCAGGTAGCATTTGAGCATGGCTCGTCAGGGCCTATGTTTGAGTTGTGCGAGACATCAAACTCTCTTTTGCCCCTCATCACCATGTGGAAATTGCCGAAGCAACCAGAGCTGTGCTCTTATGATGGCCTTGATGCGGTCGTCGGTTTAAGAGGCCATAGGAACTCCCTTGCCCACAGAAGCCCCCATGTGATACTCTTATGGAAAATGCGTCTGATACCCCAGTTTACCGGGGGCGCCGGTTTATTATATTGACCATAGTATATACAAAAGATATGTACATAAAGCGGAGCCTATGGCTCAAGTATAGTAAGGTTGAAGAAGAGCAATGTTCCACAACCGCTTGGACTCCTCCTCTGCCGTACGTGAGTCCTTATGTTCTTGAACGTCGATGAGGTAGTATGATCCGTTGTGCAGGTTCTTGCTGACCACAAAGGGTCCCTCCCAAGGTGGGGATAACTTGTGCATGTCCGTCTGGTCTTGGATGAGCCGGAGCACCAAATCTCCTTCTTGAAATGTCCTGGTTCTAACCCGATGACTGTGGTACCAGCGTAGATCTTGCTGATAAATCGCCGATCGAGCTGCTGCCGTGTCCCGTTCTTCGTCCAGCCGGTCCAACGCGTCTTGCCTTGCTTTTTCATTATCCGCTTCAACGTAAGCGGCCACCCGCGGTGAGTCATGACGGATATCACTAGGGAGGACCGCTTCAGCACCATATATCATGAAGAAAGGCATGTACCCTGTGGACCTATTAGGTGTAGTATTGATGCTCCATAGCACAGAAGGTAATTCCTCCACCCAACAACCCGGTGTTCTCTACAAAGGAACCATAAGCCGGGGTTTGATGCCTCGCAAGATCTCTTGATTGGCTCTTTCAGCCTGGCCATTAGACTAAGGGTGAGCTACTGATGATACATCAAGGAGGATGTGCTCTCGTTGACAGAACTCCTCCATAGCCCCCTTGGATAGATTGGTGCCATTATCAGTTATAATGCTGTGTGGAAAGCCAAACCGGAAAATCACCTTTTTGATGAACTGAACCACCGTTGCCGCATCACACTTACTAACAGGCTCCGCTTCAACCCATTTCGTAAATTTGTCCACCGCCACCAAAAGGTGGGTCTTTTATCTTGGGATCTCTTGAAGGGTCCAACCATATCAAGGCCCCAAGTCGCAAATGACCAAGTAATTGGAATCATCCTTAACTCCTGCGCCGGTATATGAGCACGCCGTGAGAATTTCTGGCAAGCATCACATTTTCTGACCAAGTCCTCTGCATCGGCATGAGCCGTCAACCAGTAGAACCCATGACGAAAAGTTTAAGCTACCAAAGACTTTGAACCGACATGATGGCCACAATCCCCTTCATCAATCTCCCTAAGAATATCACAGCCTTCCTCTGGTGACACACACAGCTGAAACGCCCCAGAAACGCTGCGATGATGAAGTTCTCCATTGATAATAGTCATTGACTTAAGGCCAGTTCTTTTGGATGGCTTGAAAAATAAGCTGCCTCTCCCCAGCTTAAAAAATAAGCCGCTCCCAAAATTTGTTGAGGCTTCTAGATTACTAATCCCATAATTAGTTTAGAAGCCCCACTGAATGAGTGAGGCGGCTTGTGAAAAAAACTAGGGAGGAGGTGGCTTATTTTTTAAGCCACCAAAAGAACTGGCCCTTAGACCGTCGGATTATCTGCCGAGCCAAGATTTCGTCCTCTGGTAACTCACCTTGGTTCATGTATGCTAGGTAAGGAAGCGTCCAATCTGGAATGACATGAAGTGCCGCGACCAATTGTGCCTCCGGATCAGGAACAGCCAAGTCCTCCTCTGAAGGTAACTGCACCGACGGATTATGCAACTCATCCAAGAAGGTGTTTGGTGGAACTGGTTTACGCTGAGAACCCAGCCGGCTTAACGCATCGGCCGCTTCATTCTTTCTCTGGTCTATATGATCCACCTGATAACCCTTGAAGTGTCCAGTGACAGCGCCCACCTCTCGTCGATATGTTGCCATGAGCGGATCCTTGGAGTCCCACTTGCCAGATACTTACCGTGCCACCAGATCTGAATCGCCAAAGCACTTAACCCGACTTAAGTTCATCTCCTTGGCCATCCGCAGACCATGGAGGAGAGCTTCATACTCAGCAGCATTGTTAGTACAAGGGAACATTAAACGGAGGACATAGCGGAACCTATCACCTCGTGGGGAAGTTAATACGACTCCAGCCCCCGAGCCCTCCAATTGCCTTGAACCATCGAAGTGAATAGTCCAATATGTGTGATCCGGTTTCTCCTCAGGTGCTTGCAATTCTGTCCAATCGTTGATGAAATCCACCAATGCCTGGGACTTTATCGCAGTACGAGGCGCATACTTTAATCCGTGTGGGCTAAGTTCAATGGCCCACTTTGCAACTCGACCAGTAGCTTCTCTGTTCTGGATTATATCCCCCAACGGAGATGAACTGACAACAGTGATTGGATGGCCCTGAAAGTAGTGTTTTAACTTCCGGTTTGCCATGAAGACTCCATACACCAGCTTCTGCCAATGTGGGTATCTCTGTTTTGATTCAATGAGCCCCTCACTAATGTAGTAAACCGGCCGCTGAACCGGATATTCTTTGCTTGCCTCCTTGCGCTCTACCACAATGGCAACGCTTACTGCACGGGCATTAGCAGCCACGTATAACAACGGCGGCTCATTGTGAACTGGGGCAGCAAGGACGGGTGGCTCTGCCAATTGCCTCTTCAGGTCCTCAAACGCAGTATCAGCAGCATCACTCCAGACGAAGTGATCTATCTTTGTCATCATCTGATAAAGCGGGATAGCTTTCTCCCCCAAACGGCTGATAAACCGGCTGAGCGCTGCAATACGGCTCGCCACGCGTTGGACATCGTTGATGCACGCCGGTTTAGCCAGGGATGTAATCGCCTTAATCTTCTCCGGATTAGCTTCGATTCCCCTGTTCGATACTAAGAACCCTAGAAGCTTGCCTGCAGGAACACCAAAAACGCACTTCTCCGGATTAAGCATCATTTTATAGACCCGCAGATTGTCAAAGGTTTCTTTCAAATCTGCTATTAGCGTCTCCTCCTTTCTGGACTTCACCACAATGTCATCCACATATGCGTGAACATTCCGTCCAATCTGCCCATGAAGGCAATTCTGCACACAACGCTGGTAGGTTGCCTGGGCACTCTTAAGCCCAAATGGCATAGATACATAGCAGAAGGCTCCAAAGGGAGTTATGAAGGCCATCTTCTCCTAGTCCTTAACTGCCAACTTGATATGGTGATAACCTGAGTATGCATCCAAAAAACTTAGCAGCTCACATCCTACCGTAGCATCAATGATATGATCAATACGGGGGAGAGCAAAAGGATCAGTTGGGAAAGCTTTGTTCAGATCTGTGTAATCAACACACATTCACCAAGTGCCATTTTTCTTAAGTACTAGCACCGGATTAGCCAAGCACTCTGGATGAAACACCTCAACTATAAAGCCTGCGGCTAAGAGTCTAGCCACTTCTTCTCCAATAGCCTTGCACCTCTATTCATTGAAGCGGCGCAGATATTGCTTGACCGGTTTAAACTTAGGATCAATATTGAGATTGTGCTCAGCAAGTTCCCTCGGTACACCTGGCATATCAGAAGGCTTCCATGCAAAGATGTCTCGGTTCTCACGGATGAACTCGATGAGCGCACTTTCCTATTTTGGATCTAGGTTAGCACTGATAGTGAACTGCTTGGATGAATCGCCAGGAACAAAGTCCACCTGCTTGGTCTCTTCAGCTGATTTGGACTTCAAAGCCAGATCATGCTCTGCGGTTGGTTTCTTCAGCGGGGACATATCTGCCGGATCAACATTGTCCTTATAAAACTTCAGCTCCTCGGTTGCACAAACCGCTTCAGCATAAGCTGCGTCACCTTCCTCGCATTCCAATGCAATCTTGCGACTCCCATGGACCGTAATAGTTCCCTTGTGGCCTGGCATCTTGAGCTGCAGATAGACATAACACGACCTAGCCATGAACTTGGCGTAAACCGGCCGCCCAAACAAGGCGTGGTATGGGATCTTGATTTTTACCACCTCAAAGGTCACAGTCTCTGACCTGGAGTTGTGTTCATCTCCAAAGGTAACCTCTAGATCGATCTTGCCAACTGGGTATGCCGATTTACCAGCCACCACCCCATGAAACACCGTATTGGATTGTCGAAGCTTCTTATCTGTCAGTCCCATACGCCGGAAAGTCTCATAATACAGAATGTTGATGATGCTGCCTCCGTCCATAAGTACTTTGGTAAATTTGTAGCCACCTACCTGTGGTGCCACAACTAGAGCCAGCTGATCCGGATTATCAACCCGGGGCAGATGATCCTCTCTGCTCCACACAATGGGCTGCTCCGACCAACGCAGGAAATGTGGCACTGCCGGTTCAACAGAATGTACTGCCCTCTTTAGAACTTTCTGATCACGCTTGCATAAGCTCGTGGTGAAGACATGATACTGCCCACTACTCAGCTCCTTCGGATTATTCTTATATCCGGATTGCTGCTGTTGCTGATGGTGTTGATTTCCTTGATTGTTATATCCACCCTGACCATGCTGCTGGTTATGCTGATTGTGCCCATTGTGATTGCCGTTATTACCTTGGTATCCTGAACCAGATCCACCACCTTGATAACCCGGACCTTGGAAGCCATGACCTGATCCGCCAGAGGAACCGTGATCGTACTGAGTCCGGTTCATGAATTCCTGCATAATAAAGCAGTCTTTCCAAAGATGCGTGGCTGGCTTTTCTGGTGTACCGTGCTTCGGGCAAGGTACGTTCAACTAGCGTTCCAGATTAATAGACGGCCTCCCATTACGCGGCGGCGGTCTACCCTTGCAGCGCTGTCCATCCTCCTGAGCATTGGTGTTGGCCACAAAGTCCGAACTACCATCCGCCTTGCGCTTACCGTTGTAACCTTGATTCGCCGGATTGGGCTGCGGCGGCTTACCATTCTTGTTCGCCTTCCCTGACTTATCTCCATCAGCGTCTGGGTGTTTGGTATTATCGGAGTCCCCATATTTTACCAAAGCACCCATGAGTGTCCCCAAGTCATTACAATCACGCTTAAGCCGTCCTAACTTTTGTCTCAAAGGTTCAAACCGGCAATTACCTTCCAAGGTCACCACTGCTGTGCTTGGATTGATGCTATTGGAGGAATGCAAGATCTCTGATACCCGACACACCCAACTGCTTGTAGACTAATGCTCCCCTTGAACGCAGGCGGCTAAGTCAACGACAGACATTGGCTGCTTGCACGTGTCCTTGAAGTTATTGATAAACCGGCGCCACAATTCAGCCCATGATCCGATGGAATTAGGCGACAAGCCCTTCAGCCAAGTTCGAGCCATGCCCTCGAGCATCATTGTGAAATACTTGGCGCATGCTGCCTCAGCCACATCGAGCATCTCCATTGCCATCTCATAACTATCAACCCATGCCTCCGGAGCCAGATCCGCCGTGTAATTGGGCACCTTGCATGGTCCTTTGAAATCCTTGGGCAGTTTCACGTTCTGTAAAGCGGGGATAAGGCAAGGCACTCCCAAGGAACTAGACATGACCCCCGGTTCAATTTTGGTGGTGGGACGAACCGGCGTCGCCTGTCGGGCTTCGTACTGTGCTGTTACTTCGGCCTCCTGGCGCTGCCTGGACTGATCCACCACGTCCTGAGTGTTTTCTTCTCCTCCTGCCGGATTATCCTGCCTCGGTTGATTACGCATTCGTGCACTGCTTGATACGACCGGTTCATCCATACGTCGGGTATAGCTCCGGCTTGGACGGGGAGTCGAATGAATCCTTTCCCGGCTGTGAGAATAAGCTTTCTGTTGAGTTAACGCCGTGTCCAACAACTCCCTGGACCGTCGTGCCTCCACTTCTATGGGGGACGTTCCTTCAATGGGAAGGGTGGCCAGTCGTGAAGCCGCGGCGACTATGTTATCCAGCGGATTAGAATAATGACCAGGAGGGGTGGCACATGTTGTGACAGTACAACCTGGCGGGTCGGCTCTGCGGCCGACGGCTGAATCGGTGCTCCCGTGCCCGGCGCTCCTCCCCGGTTCACCTCCGGCTGGTTACTGGTTCTTGCTCCTGGCGTGCTAAAGAGATTCCCTGCCTCATAAACCGGTGGCAAGCGAGATCGTTGCCTTCTCATCATTACCTCGTGTGAAGCGGTCTGATCCAACATGAGTCGATAGGCCTGAGCATCAAGCTCCGCCTGCTTTGCAGCCATTCTAGCTTTCTCAGCAGCCAGGTCCAACTTGGCTTGTTCAATCCGGCCTTTCACCTGAGCGACCTCCGCATCATGCTGCTCCTTGTTGGCCTGGGCTACCTCTGCTGTCAATAACGTTGTCAAAGTATCGCCCAAAACGGATAAAGTGTCAGATGGCGATGGGGGAGGATCTCCAGCTCTAGCTCCCATCGCGTCTGATGTCAACGCCGCTGTTGTTGAGGACTGCTGCATAGGTTGTGATCCGACCATAAAAACACCAACCCGGCTTGGCGGATCGAGGGGGTCCGGAATACTGTCACCATCGGAACAGCCCTCAGATCGGCCATCCTGCAGCAAATATAGAGATTATGTTTCTCCGGAAGAAGATTCATCACCGGAATAGACAACAGTCTCGCCGCCAAAGTCCGATCCGTCCTCGGTTTGTACTCCATGCACTATTCTAACAAAGACGCGCTTCACGGCGGGCCGAATCCGGGCTAGACTCGCACGCTAAGCCGGCTCGACGATGTTGGGGAAGATGTCCGGCTCAGGACCCGGTTCGCCGATCTTGCCGATGAAGACGTGGATCCGCCGAAGGGGACCCGGTACCCGTATTCGATTGAATCGGCCTCGAGGCCCCAGCCTGCATCGTGGATGTAGATCTTGCCGCGACGACTCTTAGTCATCCGGCCCACTGCGTAGCCCTTGAGTCCTTTAAAGCTTCCCTTCAAGAACTCGAAACCATCGTGCGATAGCCCCACGGTGGGCGCCAACTGTCGTGGTTTTGTCACGGCAGATGTCCTAGCAAAAGGACTTAGTCGTGAGGCCATCGCTACGGGTTAGCTTAAAGGGGTTAAAGCGGACAAGGACACATGGATTTTTATACTAGTTCGTCCCCTTCGATGAAGGTAAAAGCCTACGTCTAGTTTGGTGTGTATTGCTAGGGTTTCGATGACCAGGGAGCGAATCCGCTTTGCCTGTGTCTCGAGCTGTAGTTGCCTGTCTTGAACCGTCGCCGGGCCGTCCCTTTATATAAGAGGTGACGCCCGGTCCGGTTTACAGAGTCCCGAGGTCGGCTCATAAACGCGTCCGCCACGGTCTCTGTTCTTTCTATCTTACATCCCAAGTTACATAGTATGACAGTTTACAAATCATGGGCCCTAACACTTGGGCTCTAAACCCCTTGGGCTGAAATCTCCTACTTCATGCTCCGCTGGGCCTTTGATAAAATAATCTTGATAACGTAAACCGGCCCCTCCTGGGCGGTTTATACCTGGTAGTAATATCCCTGACACTAGTGATTCAGCAGCAGACATGAGTACCTGTGAACATAGTATAGTTGCGAGGAATTTGGAGAGGTCATATGCGTTCTTAGAAGATTTTGTAAAAAGAACAAGTTTGAGGAATTTGACCAGATGTGTCTTGAATAATTTCACAAAGCGTTCTTTGTCTTAGGTTCAAGAGTTGTATAGTTGAAAATCCACACAATTGAGGAATCTTGAAGAAAAACATAGATTGGATAAATTGAATCAAGAACAGATGACATGTGAGGTGTTTAGTGTGTGAAGATTTGAAGAAGAAAACACCTTCTGAGAATTTTGAAGAAAACATTCGAATCAAAGAGGGCAATAAAAGTAACTTTTAATTACCCTAGATGAAGAACACGACGAACTGTGAGGTGGAGAAGTGAAGTTCGTCTGTGCAGATCTTCCACGCCCTAACTTGGCAGAGGAAGACAACTACGGCGACGGCGGAGTGAAGAAATCCGCGGCCAGTGTGAGTACGATGGTAACGATGTCGAGGCAGTGAAGCTCTTCCTCACCGGCAACGATGATGTAGCGGCGGCGCTAGGGTTGGATAAGCTCGAGCGGGAGAGTGAGAACGAGCGGAGTAAAAAGTGAAGTGAGGGAAGGGGAGGGGTATTTATAGCGGAGATGAATAAACGTTCGCCCGAGGAATTTGGACGAACGTGCCCCTGGCGACATGTGTCACCTACGTACTGTATAGTGGAGATCGTGTGAGATCGTGGTTGAATAGATAAGTGTTGTCGTGGGATGCAGAACGATTTGAGCGGTAAAACCGAAAATTTTGGATATGATAAGTTTTAACGTTGCGTTCGCAAATTCTTCAGCTAACAAGGACACAATGAAGATTTTGAACAAGTTTCAAATAGAACGCATATGAAGAATTTGTGAATGGAATGAGTTGAGTTTAGCATAGAGGGGGAAGGGTCCGATCACATTCACTAAGCAGGAAAAACAACTTGAAAAATTAGCAATAAGTGAATGCTGTAGAGGACATAAACTCACAAACACACACACACACACACACACACACACACACATATATATATATATATATATATATATATATAAAATATATATATATATATATATATATATATATATATATATATATATATATATATATATATAGCCAATGAAGAAAAGAGACGGAAAAGGTGAAGACAATGCAAAGTTGAAGAATATGAACAACTGAGGAATTTCAGAAAAACTCAAATTGAAGATTTTCAACTTTTGTGGTGGCGTGACCCACCGTATAAGAATGATGATTTCAGACACCGCGTACAATTGTCGTAGGGTTCTGAGAATCAAATTCTTCATTTATTACTTCACACTTAGAGCGTTATTCTTCATTGATTGAAGAAAAAAAAATCTTCATGTGTTGCACATCTAAGTCATCAAATTTGCATAAGTGTTAGGATGAGTGTCCATTTTCAAAGAACATTCGAAGATTCTAAGATATTTTCCTCACACCGCAACTTGCTAAATCTCTTCTCATCCAAGGGCTTTGTGAAGATATCGGCTAGCTGTTCTTCAGTCTTCACATGCTCAATAGAAAGGTCGCCCTTCAACACATGATCATGAAGAAAATGATGACGAATCTGAATGTGCTTTGTCTTCGAGTGCTGAACTTGGTTGTGAGCAATCTTGATGGCACTCTCATTGTCACATAAGAGATGCACATTCTTCACGTTGACGCCATAGTCCTTGAGTGTTTGCTTCATCCATAACAATTGAGCACAACAAGAGCCAGCAGCAATATACTCAGCTTCAGCAGTAGACAGTGATACGCAGTTCTGTTTCTTCGAGGACCAACAAACCAAAGATCTTCCGAGGAAATGACATGTGCCAGATGTTGACTTGCGGTCCACACGATCACCAGCATAGTCGGAGTCTGAATATCCAATGAGATCAAAAGCCGAGCCCTTGGGGTACCATAATCCAAGTGTTGGTGTGTGAGCTAGATATCGAAGAATATGTTTCACAGCCTTATGGTGTGATTCCTTTGGTGTAGCTTGAAATCAGGCACACATGCAAACACTAAGCATTCTATCTGGCCTAGATGCACATAAGTACAATAAAGAACCAATCATGGAGCGGTATACCTTATGATCGAAGTCAATACCATTTTCATCAGTGCACAGATGGCCATTTGTGGGCATAGGAATTTTGACGCCTTTGCAATCGTGCATGCCGAATTTTCCCAGTACATCCTTGCGGTATTTCTCTTGAGATATGAATATGCCATTGTGTTGTTGACGAATTTGAAGACCTAAGAAGAATTTCAACCCTCCCATCATAGACATTTGATATTCTTCACTCATCATATAGGCAAATTCATCACTATTATGTTGGTCAGTACAGCCAAAGATAATATCATCAACATATATTTGGCACACAAATTATTCATCATCATAAGATTTAGTGAAAAGAGTAGGATCAAGTGAACCGGGTTTGAAGCCTTTCTTCATGAGGAATTCCTTCAAAGTATCATACCATGCCCGAGGGGCCTGCTTGAGGCCATAGAGGGCCTTATTGAGTCTGAAGACTATGTCAGGATTCTTTGGATCTTCAAAACCTGGGGGTTGAGCAACATATACTTCTTCCTCAAGCTTACCATTGAGGAATGCACTTTTCACATCCATTTTATATAGAGTGATATCATGATGGTTAGCATAAGCAAGTAATATGCGAATAGCCTCAAGTATAGCAACAGGTGCAAAAGTTTCATCGAAATCAATTCCTTCAACCTGTGTGTAGCCTTGAGCTACAAGCCGTGCCTTATTCCTTACCACAAGGCCATTTTCATCTTGCTTGTTGCTATAGATCCACTTTGTGCCAATGATATTATGCTTGCGAGGATCTGGACGTTTGACCAGTTCCCAGACGTTGTTGAGCTCAAACTAATGTAATTCTTCTTGCATGGCATGAATCCACTCAGGCTCCAGAAATGCTTCATCTACCATAGTGGGCTCTGTGATAGAAACAAAAGCAAAGTGCCCACAAAAGTTAGATAAATGTTAAGCTCTTGAGCGTGTGAGAGGACCTGGTATATTGATGTCGTTGATGATTTTCTCAATCTGCACTTCTTTTGCAACACGAGGATGAGCTGGTTGTCATCGAGGAATTTGATTAGCATTTTCTTCAGCACCATATTCTTCAGGTGCATTTGCTCGACGTTCTTCAGGTTCTTGAATGAATTCTTCAGCAGATTCTTCGGTAGGAATGACATCCTCAGTAGCCTTGAATTTGATAGTTTCCTTAGGTGTTGGTTCATATATCACAGTAGGTAGGTGCTCTCTTTGCGAGCCGTTAGTTTCATCGAACCGCACATCTACAGTTTCAACAACCTTTTGAAGAACGTTGTTGAAGAATTTGTAGGTGTGTGAGTCCTTTCCGTAACCAAGCATAAACCCTTCATGTGCTTTCGGTGTAAATTTTGAGTTGTGATAAGGATCTCTAATCCAACATTTAGCACCGAAGACTTTGAAATAACTCACATTGGGTTTCTTGTCGGTGAGGAGTTCATAGGCAGTCTTCTTGAAGAATTTGTGAAGATATACTCTGTTGATGATGTGGCACACAGTATCAATTGCATCAATCCAGAAACAACGAGGCATTTTGTATTCATCAAGCAGAGTGCGAGCCATCTCAGCAAGCGTCCTGTTCTTGCGCTCCACGACGCCATTCTGCTGAGGAGTATAAAGAGCAGATAGCTCATGAGTAATACCAAGTTCATCAGATAGTCATCGAGACCAGAGTTCTTGAACTCAGTTCCATTGTCACTTCTGGTGTGCTTGATCTTCACACCAAAGTTGGTTGAAGCCCTTGAGGAAAATCGTTTGAAGACTTCCTGCGTTTCATGTTTGTAAGTAACAATGTGTACCCATGTGTATCGAGAGTAATCATCAACAATAACAAAGCCATATTTAGAAGCATCATTTGAAACTACAGAATAATGGTTAGGACCGAAGAGATCCATATGAAGCAATTCAAATGGTCGAGTAGTAGTCATGATAGTCTTCACTGGATGCTTGGCCTTGGTCATCTTTCCAGCTTCACACGCTCCACATAAGTGATCCTTGAGGAATTTGACATTCTCAATGCCAATGGCATGCTTCTTCTTCGCAAGCGTGTGCAAATTCCTCATGCCTGCATGACCAAGTCGTCGATGCCATAGCCAGCCTTCTGAAGCTTTTGCAAGTAGACACACAGCTGGTTGAGGTCCTGTAGAGATATCAACAATATACAAGTCTCCTCTCCTAAAGCCTTCGAAGACTTTGGAATTGTCAGATTCCATGACCACAACACAATGATACTTGCCGAAGACTACAACCATATCAATATCACAAAGCATTGAGACAGACATGAGGTTGTATCCTAAGGACTCGACAAGCATGACTTTGTCCATGTGTTGATCCTTTGAGATCGCAACCTTACCTAGACCCAATACCTGACTTTTGCCTTTGTTAGCGAAGATGATATGCTTCAGATGAGATGGTGATAAGGGAGCATCCATCAAAAGATTCTTGTCACCAATCATGTGATTTGTGCATCCACTATCGAGGACCCACTCAGAGGCTTTGGGTTGATCATCCTGCAGATGAATTTGTGCAGCTTACAAACTCATGTACTTCATCAGTGAAGAATATGACATCAAATCATCAGATCAATTTTATCAAGCAATGCAACAGATGAAGTAGTATGATGACGTGAGAAATTAGAGTTCATTTCTTCAAGATTAGCCTACGTCCTTTCAAGCATTTTTCAGGTCTCCAGCAAATTCTTCAGACGTTTGAGCACGTCTAGAGACCTGACCCTGCAGAAGAGATTAGTTCTTTTTCTTCACCACCCACATCTGAAGGGGTGGCAAAGAGTTCATCACTCTGCGAGCTCCGTACGAGAAAGGTGGCATAGACACCAGCCCATTTCGTTTCACATAAGAGGAGTTAGGATAAGCATATGAATAGGCAGAGAAATTCTTTGAGGACTTATGAACATAATGGTTAGAAGAATAATGCTCATAATCATAACCCTTAGCTCTTCCCTGCGAAATAGAGTTGTGAGCATGATGATATTCATATGAGGACTTTGATCCTTTTGAGGAATTTGATCCGTATGAGGAATTTGGTCCGTATGAGGATTTGAATCCATCTGAAGATTTTGATCCATATGAAGAATTGGATCTGGGGTTCCTATTCCTCACACGAGGTGTCATGAGGACATTCACTTGAAGATTTTCAAGGTGCCTCTTAGGGACCCAAATTTTCTTCATAGGGGGGCCATTCCTGCAGTTAGTTCCAATATATCTAGCAAATACTTCACCATTCTGATTTTTGAACAGTTTTTAGTTGGAGTCAAATGACTCATCAGAAGAATGAGGAGATTCACATGTAAAGCCAGATAAATTGGATAGATCAACTGGAGGTCCCTTTGCAACAACCCATGAGGTTTTGGGATACTGCTCAGGCTTCCAATATGAACCATCAGCATTGGCAATACCCTCTTTCATAGGGTTCCTATTGAGGATCTGCTTTTTAAGCACATCACAAAGAGTCTGATGCCCTTTGACGCTTTCGTACATGCCTGTCAAGTACAATTCCTTCAACCCTGCATTGTCAGTGATACTAGCAACGTCCTCAGATGAGGAATTAGTGATAGCTGCGACAGTTGAAGAATTTGAAGCATTTGAACATTCAGGTGAAGAATTAGCAGTTTCTCGTTCAATGCATTTCAAGCATGGAAGAATGAACTCTTCCTGAGAAGCGCTGATTTGTTGAGCAAGTAATGAATCGCGCTTCTTCTGAATATCTTCATAACTCACTCTTAGCTTTTCAAGATCTTGCTTTCTTTGAAGAAATTCATAAGCAAGCTTCTCATGATCAGATAAGAGAGTGTTATGATGACCTTGAAGGTTATCATTCTTGGACTGAAGTCTCTGAAGATTTTCAGTCAAGATTTTAGATCGATCCATTTCTTCACCCAACATATCATCACTTTTATCTAGCATGTTTTGAACCTTATCAAGAGCACTTTGTTGTTGCACAACAATCTTAGCAAGTTTAGAATAGCTGGGCTTAAGGTTTTCATCAGATTCAATCTCACTAGATTCAGAGGAGGTATATTTGAGTACCTTGGCACCCTTTGCCATGAAGCAATAGGTGGGAGCATAGTCATCATTGCCTTCATCAGCCTTGTTGGTGAGACCATTTTCTTCAGTGTTGAAGATAGACTTGCTGACGAATGCAGTAGCGAGAGCTAGACTTGCCACACCAGACTCGGACTCCTTAGATTCCTCTTCTTCCTCATGATCCTCAGATTCAGCTTCATAGTCCATTTCCTTGCCAATGAATGCCCGGGCTTTCTTGGAGCTGTTCTTCTTGTGAGATGAAGACCTTGAGGACTTTTATGATGAATATTTTGACGATTTCTTCTTCTTCTTTGCACCATCAGAACTGTAATCCTTGTATTTTTTCTTCTTAGATTCCTTTTCCCGCTGAGGACAATCTTGAATGTAGTGACCGGGCTTCTTGCATTTGTGACATAGCCTCTTATTGTTGTCACTGGATGAGGAATCATTTCTCTTTGAGAACTTTCCAAAGCGACCACATCTTGAGAACCTTTGGAATTTCTTCATGAGTAGTGCTAGCTCCTGGCTCAGTTCTTCAGGATCACCAAGGCTACTACCGGAATCTTCACCTTCAGATTCAGAGACGACCTTGGCCTTCAGGGCACGTGATGTGCCATAGCTCGGACCATAGAGATATCTCTTTTCAGCAAGCTGGAAATCATGAGTATTTAGCCTTTCGAGGATATCAGCGGGATCAAGTGACTTGTAATCACCACACTCTTGAATCATCAATGCCAGAGTATCAAACGAGGAATCAAGCGATCTCAGCAATTTCTTCACCACCTCATGATCGGTGATGTCAGTGGCACCAAGTGCTTGAAGTTCATTTGAGATGTCAATGAGGCGATCGAAGGTTTGCTGAACATTTTCATTGTCAAGTATTTTGAAGCGGTTGAAGAGATTGCGAAGAACATCAACTCGAGAGTCACGCTGTGTTGAAACTCCTTCGTTAACTTTGGACAGCCTATCCCAGATAAGCTTAGCAGTTTCGAAACCACTCACTCTTCCATACTGTCCTTTGCTTAGATGACCACAAATGATATTCTTCGCTTGAGAATCGAGTTGCTTGAATCTCTTCACATCAGCAGCATTCAGAGAAGGTGAGACCAAGGGAACACCGTTTTCCACAATATACCAGAGATCGTTATTAATTGCCTCAAGATGCATTCACATCTTATTCTTCCAGTAGGGGTAGTCCGTCCCATCGAAGGTAGGACACTCAGCGGAGACCTTGATCATACTTGCGGTCAGCGTAACTAAAACTCCAGGCGGTTAAACAAAATCACACAAAACAAGGGAGTACCTTGCTTTGATACCAATTGAAAGTGCGTTATATCGACTAGAGGGGGGGTGAATATGCGATTTTTATGAATTCTTCACTAAGGAATTTGTTGTCGAGGAAATTCCTTAGCGAAGAACTTCTTGCAGCGGAATAAGTACTCAGAATTAAACATAACAGAATACAAGCATGGTCATCATGAAGAAATGAAGACAAACACAGAGTATTGAAAGCGTAAACACAGGATAACACAGGATAAAGACAAACAGACTGAAGAAATTGAACTGAGGAAATTGAGAAGGTCTTCAGTCAAAGTCTTCAAACAGATATGAACAAGCACACAACACAGATATGAGGAAATGAAAGAGTTGAGGAAATAGAACCAGTAAGCTTGGTGAAGACAATGATTTGTTAAACCAGTTCCAACTGCTGTCTCAGTTGTACATCTGGTTAGGGCGGCTAGGTATTTAAACCTGAGGACAAATAGTCCCAGACACCCAGTCCTGGACACACAGTCCAAGACACCAAGTCGTCACAGTATTCCCCTTGAGCTACGGTCACACAGACCTCGCCCAATCACTCGTGGTAAGTCTTCAGGTGACTTCCGAACCTTCACAAACTCGGTCACTCGGCGATCCACAATTCCTCTTGGATGCTCTAGACAATGACGCCTAACCGTCTGGAAGAAGCACAGTCTTCAAAGGTAACAAGCGTCGGATCCACGCAGGATCAATCTCTTTAGTGATGCTCAATCACTTTTGGATTTGTAGGAGTTTTGGGTTTTTCCTCACTTGATGATTTTTGCTCAAAGTCCTCGGAGGATGGGTTGCTCTTATGACAAGTGTCAGTTTCTCTCGGAGCAGCCAACCAGCTAGTGGTTGTAGGGGGTGGCTATTTATAGCCTAGGGAGCAGCCCGACATGATAAGACATAAATGCCCTTTAATGATATGACCGTTAGGTAGGTAGATATTTTGGGACAGATGGCGCGTAGCACAGCAACGGTCGGAAATTTGAGTATCAAATTCCTCAGGGCTATCATGTTCCTCACAGTGTAGGCAATTCACACTCGCGAATTCCTAACTCCTCAGTCAGAACAAATTCCTCAGAGACCAGAAGAACTTCGTCTCTGTCACTGAAGAATAAGACTGAACTGTATGAGATTTCCAATGGCTTCACTCGAAGGGATTGGTAGGTGTAGGATTTTGAGTTGAGCATCACATGGAAATTTTTCCTTAGTATTTCCTCGACCCCCTTTAACATTACGGTGTTTCCTATGACTCAAGAAAGAGAAAATGAAACTACAAAAAAAGTCTTCACGCTTCATGTTCCTCAAATGAATACGAAGTCTTCAAGGTTACACCAATTTCTTCACTTTCAAAGTCTTCAGAAAGTCTTCAGAAATCCATAGTCTTCAGTCGAAGAACTTCATTTTTAGGGGTCGACTTTCTCTGTAAATATCAAACTCCTCATAGAATTATAGACCTGTGTACACTCATAAACACATTAGTCCCTTAACGTATAAGTCTTCAATACACCAAAATCACTAAGGGGCACTAGATGCACTTACAAGGCCTCAGCAGTGGCAGCAGTAGCAGCAGAGTCTTCGTTGAATTTCCTCACTGCTTCTTTTGCTTGTTTGGCCAACCTGGCCTGGCGCTTGGCCCATTCATCAGGATAATCCTCACCGCGCTTGAGGCTAGTAGGATCAGCAACTTGGCCATGTGCCAATGGAGGTCTTGGGCATGGAGGATTGAGTGCGAATTTCTTCATGTATTTGGGAGTTACATTCCACTCTCTAGACCATCTCCTCTCTATTCTTTGTATGCGCACCTTGCGCTGATTCTTGTCCTCTTTTCCGTACTTTGCCTCATCAGGAGTGCAATAGTCAGCATATATGTCTTCAGGGATTTCGAAAGCAGTGTTGACCTCAGGCCTCTTTCTTCCCTTTTGTGGCTTCTTTCCATCAACCATTTTCTTTAGATGAGGAATTTGGACGATTGAATTCTCTGAAGAAGTATGCAACTTTTCTTCGAGGAACGCTGCAAATGAGTTAAGTTGATGAGAACCTAGTGATTCAACAGCGGACATGAGTACCTGTGAACAGAGTATAGTTGCGAGGAATTTGGAGAGGTCATATGCGTTCTCAGAAGATTTTGTAAAAAGAACAAGTTTGAGGAATTTGACCAGATGAGTCTTGAAGAATTTCACTAAGCGTTCTTTGTCTTAGGTTCCAGAGTTGTATAGATTGAAAATCCACACAATTGAGGAATCTTGAAGAAAAACATAGCTTAGAGAAATGAGTCAAGAACAGATGACATGTGAGGTGTTTCGTGTGTAAAGATTTGAAGAAAAACACCTTCGAGGATTTTGTAGAAAACATTCGAATCAAAGAGGGCAGTAAAAGTAACTTTTAATTACCCTGGACGAAGAACACGACGAACTGTGAGGTGGAGAAGTGAAGTTCTTCAGTGCAGATCTTCCACGCCCTAACTTGGTTGAGGAAGACAGCTACGGCGGCGTCGGAGTGAAGAAATCCACGGCCGGGGCAAGTACGATGGCGACGAGGTCGAGACAGTGAAGCTCTTCCTCACCGGCGATGAAGAAGTAGCGGTGGCGCTAGGGTTGGAGAAGCTCGAGCGAGAGAGAGAACGAGCGGAGTAAAAGTGAAATGAGGAAGGAAGGGGTATTTATAGCGGAGATAAATAACCGTTCGCCCGAAGAATTTGGACGAACGTACCCCTAACCCTTCTCATTCGCTCGACATGTGTCACCCACGTACTGAGAAGTGGAGATCATGGGTGAATAGATAAGTATTATCGTGGGATGCAAAACGATTTGAGCGGCAAAACCGAATTTTTTGGATAAGATAAGTTTTAACGTTGCGTTCGCAAATTCTTCAGCTGTCAAGGACACAGTGAAGATTCTGAATGAGTTTCAAATAGAACGCATATGAAGAGTTTGTGAATAGAATGGGTTGAGTTTAGCATAGAGGGGGAAGGGTCCGATCACATTCACTTAGCAGGAAAAACAACTTGAAGACTTAGCAATAAGTGAATGTTATAGAGGACACAAACTCATATATATATATATATATATATATATATATATATATATATATATATATATATATATATATAGCCAATGAAGAAAAATAACGGAAAAGGTGAAGACAATGCAAAGTTGAAGAATATGAACAATTGAGGAATTTCAGAAAAAACTCAAATTGAAGATTTTCAACTTTGGTGGTGGAGTGACCCACCGTATAAGAATGATGATTTCAGACACCGCGTACAATTGTCGTAGGGTTCTGAGAACCAAATTCTTCGTTAATTTCTTCACACTTAGAGCATTATTCTTCATTGATTGAAGAAAAACATTTCTTCATGTGTTGCACATCTAAGTCATCAATTTTGCATAAGTGTTAGGATGAGTGTCCATTTTCAAAGAACATTCGAAGGTTCTAAGATATTTAGCTCACACCGCAACTTGCTAAATCTCTTCTCGTCCAAGGGCTTTGTGAAGGTATCGGCTAGCTGTTCTTCAGTCTTCACATGCTCAATAGAAATGTCGCCCTTCAACACATGATCATGAAGAAAATGATGACGAATCTGAATGTGCTTTGTCTTCGAGTGCTGAACTTGGTTGTGAGCAATCTTGATGGCACTCTCATTGTCACATAAGAGATGCACATTCTTCACGTTGACGCCATAGTCCTTGAGTGTTTGCTTCATCCATAACAATTGAGCACAACAAGAGCCAGCAGCAATATACTCAGCTTCAGCAGTAGACAGTGATACGCAGTTCTGTTTCTTCGAGGACCAACAAACCAAAGATCTTCCGAGGAAATGACATGTGCCAGATGTTGACTTGCGGTCCACACGATCACCAGCATAGTCGGAGTCTGAATATCCAATGAGATCAAAAGCCGAGCCCTTGGGGTACCATAATCCAAGTGTTGGTGTGTGAGCTAGATATCGAAGAATATGTTTCACAGCCTTATGGTGTGATTCCTTTGGTGTAGCTTGAAATCAGGCACACATGCAAACACTAAGCATTCTATCTGGCCTAGATGCACATAAGTACAATAAAGAACCAATCATGGAGCGGTATACCTTATGATCGAAGTCAATACCATTTTCATCAGTGCACAGATGGCCATTTGTGGGCATAGGAATTTTGACGCCTTTGCAATCGTGCATGCCGAATTTTCCCAGTACATCCTTGCGGTATTTCTCTTGAGATATGAATATGCCATTGTGTTGTTGACGAATTTGAAGACCTAAGAAGAATTTCAACCCTCCCATCATAGACATTTGATATTCTTCACTCATCATATAGGCAAATTCATCACTATTATGTTGGTCAGTACAGCCAAAGATAATATCATCAACATATATTTGGCACACAAATTATTCACCATCATAAGATTTAGTGAAAAGAGTAGGATCAAGTGAACCGGGTTTGAAGCCTTTCTTCATGAGGAATTCCTTCAAAGTATCATACCATGCCCGAGGGGCCTGCTTGAGGCCATAGAGGGCCTTATTGAGTCTGAAGACTATGTCAGGATTCTTTGGATCTTCAAAACCTGGGGGTTGAGCAACATATACTTCTTCCTCAAGCTTACCATTGAGGAATGCACTTTTCACATCCATTTGATATAGAGTGATATCACGATGGTTAGCATAAGCAAGTAATATGCGAATAGCCTCAAGTATAGCAACAGGTGCAAAAGTTTCATCGAAATCAATTCCTTCAACCTGTGTGTAGCCTTGAGCTACAAGCCGTGCCTTATTCCTTACCACAAGGCCATTTTCATCTTGCTTGTTGCTGTAGATCCACTTTGTGCCAATGATATTATGCTTGCGAGGATCTGGACGTTTGACCAGTTCCCAGACGTTGTTGAGCTCAAACTGATGTAATTCTTCTTGCATGGCATGAATTCACTCAGGCTCCAGAAATGCTTCATCTACCATAGTGGGCTCTGTGATAGAAACAAAAGCAAAGTGCCAACAAAAGTTAGATAAATGTTAAGCTCTTGAGCGTGTGAGAGGACCTGGTATATTGATGTCGCTGATGATTTTCTCAATCCGCACTTCTTTTGCAACACGAGGATGAGCTGGTTGTCGTCGAGGAATTTGATTAGCATTTTCTTCAGCACCATTTTCTTCAGGTGCATTTGCTCGATGTTCTTCAGGTTCTTGAATGAATTCTTCAGCAGATTCTTCGGTAGGAATGACATCCTCAGTAGCCTTGAATTTGATAGTTTCCTCAGGTGTTGGTTCATGTATCATAGTAGGTAGGTGCTCTCTTTGCGAGCCGTTAGTTTCATCGAACCGCACATCTATAGTTTCAATAACCTTGTGAAGAACGTTGTTGAAGACTTTGTAGGTGTGCGAGTCCTTTCCGTAACCAAGCATAAACCCTTCATGTGCTTTCGGTGTAAATTTTGAGTTGTGATGAGGATCTCTAATCCAACATTTAGCACCGAAGACTTTGAAATAACTCACACTGGGTTTCTTGTCGGTGAGGAGTTCATAGGCAGTCTTCTTGAAGAATTTGTGAAGATATACTATGTTGATGATGTGGCACACAGTATCAATTGCATCAATCCAGAAACAACGAGGCGTTTTGTATTCATCAAGCAGAGTGCGAGCCATCTCAGCAAGCGTCCTGTTCTTGCGCTCCACGACGCCATTCTGCTGAGGAGTATAAGGAGCAGATAACTCATGAGTAATACCAAGTTCATCAAGATAGTCATCGAGACCAGAGTTCTTGAACTCAGTTCCATTGTCACTTCTAATGTGCTTGATCTTCACACCAAAGTTGGTTGAAGCCCTCGAGGAAAATCGTTTGAAGACTTACTGCACTTCATGTTTGTAAGTAACAATGTGTACCCATGTGTATCGAGAGTAATCATCAACAATAACAAAGCCATATTCTGATGCATCATTTGAAACTGCAGAATAACGATTAGGACCGAAGAGATCCATGTGAAGAAATTCAAATGGTAGGGTAGTAGTCATGATAGTCTTTGCTGGATGCTTGGCCTTGGTCATCTTTCCAGCTTCACAGGCTCTGCATAAGTGATCCTTGAGGAATCTTACATTCTGAATGCCAATGACGTGCTTATTCTTCGCAAGCGTGTGCAAATTCCTCATGCCTGCATGACCAAGTCGTCGATGCCATAGCCAGCCTTCTGAAGCTTTTGCAAGTAGACACATAGCTGGTTGAGGTCCTGTAGAGAAATCAATAATATACAAGTCTCCTCTCCTAAAGCCTTCGAAGACTTTGGAATTGTCAGATTCCATGATCACAACACAACGATACTTGCCAAAGACTACAACCATATCAAGATCGCAAAGCATTGAGACAGACATGAGGTTGTATCCTATGGACTCGACAAGCATGACTTTGTCCATGTGTCGATCCTTTGAGATCGCAACCTTACCTAGACCCAATACCCGACTTCTGCCTTTGTCAGCGAAGATGATATGCTTCAGATGAGGTGGTGATAAGGGAGCATCCATCAAGAGATTCTTGTCACGAGTCATGTGATTTGTACATCCACTATCGAGGACCCACTCAGAGGCTTTGGGTTGATCATCCTGCAGATGAATTAGTGCAGCTTACAAACTCATATACTTCATCAGTGAAGAATATGACATCAAATCATCAGATCAATTTCATCAAGTAATGCAACATATAAAGCAGTATGAGGACGTGAGAAATGAGAGTTCATTTCTTCATGATTTGCCTGCGTCCTTTCAGGCAGTTTTCAGGTCTCCAGCGAATTCTTCAGACGTTTGAGCACATCTGGATACCTGACCCTACAGAAGAGATTAGTTCTTTTTCTTCACCACCCACATCTGAAGGAGTGGCAAAGAGTTCATCACTCTGCGAGCTCCATATGAGAAAGGTGGCATAAAAGCCAGCCCATATTATTTCACATAAGAGGAATTAGGATAAGCATATGAATAAGCAGAGAAATTCTTTGAGGATTTATGAACATAATGGTTAGAAGAATAATGCTCATACTCATAGCCCTTAGCTCTTCCCTGCTAAACAGAGTTGTTAGCATGATGATATTTTATATGAGGACTTTGATCCTTTTGAGGAATTTGATCCACGTGAGGAATTTGGTCAGTATGAGGATTTGAATCCATCTGAAGATTTTGATCCATATGAAGAATTGGATCTGGGGTTCCTATTCCTCAGACGAGGTGTCATGAGGACATTGATACGTCTCCAACATATCTATAATTTTTTATTGTTCCATGCTATTATTTATGATGTTTTGGATGTTTAATTGGCTTTGTCATACACTTTTATATTATTTTTGGGACTAACCTATTAACCCAAAGCCCCAGTCCAGATTGATGTTTTTTGCCTGTTTCAGGGTTTTACAGAAAAGGGATATCAAACGGTGTCCAAACGGAATGAAACCTTCGGGAGAGATATTTTTGGATAAAATCACGCACGGGAGACTCGAGAACCACGGAGTAGGGTTTATGTGGTGCCCACGAGGGTGAGGGGCGTGCCCCTGCCTCGTGGGCCCCACGTATGGCCCCCGGTGCCCTCCTTCCTCCTATATATGCCTACGTACCCCGAAACCATCACAACAACAGAGAAAATCCTAGTTCCACTGTCGTAAACTTCTGTTCCCGTGAGATCCCATCTTGGGGCCTGTTCCGGAGCTCCACCGAAGGGGGGATCTACAACGGAGTGCTTCTACATCATCATCATCGCCTCACCATGAGTTGTGAGTAGTTTACCATAGAACTTTGGGTCCATAGCTAGTATCTAGATGGCTTCTTCTCTCTCTTTGGATCTCAATACAAAGTTCTCCTCGGTCTTCGAGGAGATCTATTCGATGTAATCTCTTTTTGCGGTGTGTTTGTCGAGATCCGATGAATTGTGGGTTTATGATCAAGATTATCTATGAGAATATTTGGTTCTTTTCTAAACTCTTTATGTATGATTATAATATCGTTGCAAGTCTCTTCGAATTATTGGTTTGGT
Organism: Secale cereale; assembly: GCA_902687465.1. Taxonomy (NCBI): domain Eukaryota; kingdom Viridiplantae; phylum Streptophyta; class Magnoliopsida; order Poales; family Poaceae; genus Secale; species Secale cereale. Next base: position 611,848,467 of record LR738709.1, on the reverse strand, counting down.
TTGGCCTACTAGATCTATAGTTCTTGCAATGGGAGAAGTGCTTGGCTTTAGGTTCAATCTTGCGGTGTCCTTTCCCAGTGACACTAGGGGCAGCAAGGCACGTATTGTATTGTTGCCATCGAGGATAAAAAGATGGGGTTTATATCACTAATTTTGAGTTTATCCCTCTACATCATGTCATCTTGCTTAAGGCGTTACTCTGTTCTTATGAACTCAATACACTAGATGCATGCTGGATAGCGGTCGATGTTTGGAGTAATAGTAGTAGATGCAGAATCATTTTGGTCTACTTGTCTTGGACGTGATGCCTATATATAATGATCATGCCTAGCTAGTCTCATAATTATTCGCTATTCTATCAATTGCTTGACAGTAATTTGTTTACCCGCCGTAGAATATCGCTATCATGAGAGAAGCCACTAGAGAACACTATGGCCCCCGGGTCTATTTTCAACATATAAATCTACAATTTACTTTACTTTTCTGCTTTTACTTTCTGTTCTTATATCCAAAAATACCAAAAATATCAAACTATCATCTCTATCAGATCTCACTTTCGTAAGTGACCATAAAGGGATTAACAACCCCTTATCCCGTTAGCTGCGAAGTTCTTATTTTTTTGTGCAGGTGCGAGAGACTCGCGCGTGGTCTCCTACTGGATTGATACCTTGGTTCTAAAAAGCTGAGGGAAATACTTACGCTACTGTGCTGCATCTCCCTTTCCTCTTCAAGGGAATACAACGCAAGCTCGAGAAGTAGCAAGAAGAATTTCTGGCGCCGTTGCTGGGGAGGCTTACGCACAAGTCATATACCAAGTATCTATCTCAAACCCTTATCCTTTGCATTACATTTATTTGCCTCTCGTTTTTCTCTCCCCCACTTCACCCTTTCCGTTTTATTCGCCCTTTTTTCGGTCGCCTTTCTGTTTGCTTGTGTTCCTATGTGCCCTCTATTAGCTTGCATCTTCGCTTGCTAAAGTATGGATCCTCATCCACTTGCTAATCTCTTTAAGAGATCCAATTATGTTGAACCTATTGCTAGGGAGCTACGTGCACTAGATTATCTTTATGAGGTTTTGCTCAAAATTTATGAATCTGAAAATTGTGACGAAGTATTGAAAGAAAATTATAAACTGATTCATGATAGCTCCTTGAATGAAAAGCATGATTGCAAGGATGTTATTATAAATTCTATTAATGTCAAATGTGCTAATGATATGCAAAACCTTAAGCTTGGGGATGGTTATTTTGCTTTGCCCACTACTTGTTGCAATGATCATGATTGGGGTGATTCTTATGATCTTGGAAATTTATTTATCCCCCATGATGAATATGAGATTGATAATAATGTTTGCGATAATATTGAAAGTGGGTTTGGAAGAGTATCAACTTTAGATCCCACATATTTGGAGAATTTTCAATCTTATGAATTTTTTGATAAAAGTGGGTTTGAGGTCATGACTTTAGTTAATGTTGATCCCACTATTTTGGAAGAGTGTCAACTTCGCATGCATGTGGATCATGTTGAGAATATGTGATGTGATAGCTATATTGTTGAATTTGCTTATGATCCTACATGCAATTATTATGAGAGAGGAAAATATGGTTGTAGGAATTTTTATGTTACTAAATTACCTCTCTTCATGTTGAGATTGATCTTGTTTCTTTCTTCTTCCTTGCATATGCTAGATCTTGCTTGCCTTGCTAATTTGTTTGCCTATAAGATGCCTATGCATAGGAAGTATGTTATACTTAGATGTGTTTTTCACATGTTTTATGATGCTCTCTTTGTGCTTCAATTCTTGTCTTTCGTGTGAGCATCATTGAATTATCGTGCCTAGCTAGGGGCGTAAAACGATAGCGCTTGTTGGGAGGCAACCCGATTTTCTTGTTTTTTTGTTTTTGCTTATGTTTAGGAATAAATATTGAATATAGCTTATTTTTATATGTGGTTTTGTGTTTTGTTTAGTGTTTGTGCCAAGTAGAACCTTTGGGAAGACTTGTGTGAAGTTTATGTGATCTTGCTGTCAAAAACAGAATCATTAACGCTTGCTAGAATGGTCATCAGATTTTACTGAAGCATGATATTTAGTTGATTCTTTTTGTAGATGATTAATAGACAAATTCCTCACGTTTACCAATTTAGTTTGAATTTTTTGGAGTTACATAAGTATGTGAAACCTGCAGATTACTACAGACTGTTCTGTTTTTGACAGATTCTGTTTTTCGTGTGTTGTTTGCTTATTTCAATGCATCTATGAGTAGTATTGGTAAGTATGAACCATAGAGAAGTTGGAATACAGTAGGTATAAGACCAATATAAACAAAGAATGAATTCATTGCAGTACCTTTGAGTAGTGGTTTGCTTTCTTATACTAACGGAGCTCATGAGACTTTTGTCTAAGTTTTGTGTTGTGAAGTTTTCAAGTTTTGAGTATTGCTTTGATGGACTATGGAACAAAGAGTACCAAGGGCCTAAGCTTGGGGATGCCCAAGGCACCCCAAGTAAAATTCAAGGACAACCAAAAGCCTAAGCTTGGGTCTGCCCCGGGAAGGCATCCCCTCTTTCGTCTTCATCCTCCGGTAACTATACTTGGAGCTATATTTTTATTCACCACATGATATGTGTTTTACTTGGAGCGTCTTGTATAATTTGAGTGTTTGCTTGTTAGTTTTCCACAATTATCCTTGCTGGACACACCTATTTGAGAGTCTTAAATATGGCCTAGGAATTGATAGAACACTCTATGTGCTTCACTTATATCTTTTGAGTTGAATAGTTTTTGCTCTAGTGCTTCACTTATATTTTTTAGAGCACGGTGGTGATAATATTTTGAAGAAATTGTTGAACTCTCATGCTTCACTTATATCATTTTGAGAGTCTATTAAAACAGCATGGTAATGTGCTTAGGCTATAAAACTAGTCTTCACATGATAGACATCCAATATACATGTAGTAAAAACTTTCACACTAAGTGCATTGAATATGATGAGAAGTTGGATGCTTGATAATTGTTTTGAGATATGAGGATAGTGATATTAGAGTCATGCTAGTGGAGTTATTATGAAATTGAGAAATACTTGTGTTAAGGTTAGTGATTCCCGTAGCATGCACATATGGTGAACCGCTATGTGACTGTCAGGCCCAAGATGCGATTCTATCCCGATCACGTGACACTTACGTGATTGGGGCACAACCGCATTTCGGGCGCTTAGCAAGATGGATATCATTACATCATACCATTACATACATACATGGGGGATACAACAATACATACAATCTACATGAATACAACAACATCAATACAAGGCATCCGACTACGGATGTGTAAGTGCATCTAGTGCCACCCCAAGTTGGTTTTGGAGTATTGACGACAAACCTGGTTGAGGGACTAATGTGTTTGTGAGAATTGCAGGATAACACAGGTAGTAGTCCCTCATTGATTCGGTTTACCTACCGGAGATGACCCCTAAAAATGTATGAAGACATTGACATCAGTGGTGGTATATGAAGATAATCATATTGAAGACTATGAAAAGAGAAGACATTGTGTGAAGACTATGGAGAACGAAGACTTAGATGTTTCGTTGTTTCCTTTTCTTCTTTGTTGAGTCATAGGAACCACCGTACTGTTAAGTGGGGTCCAAGTGATCTAAGTCAGAGTGACTGAAGTGATGCTCAACCAAATCCTATGTCTTCGAGCGAAGACTATGAGAGCAAATCTTATCCAGAGTTGGATGAGTTAGCCTTACTTGTAGCCCAAGTAAAGTTGCCGTGTGAATGTTTGAAATCTGACCGTTGGAACACGTGTCAGTTCCTTAGTGACCCAGGGTCACTTCGGACAAATCAGGTCGGGTTGCCCAGTGGCTATAAATAGCCCACCCCCTACACCATAAATTGGTGGCTACTCAGAGTTATTGCACGGCTTTTGTCGTTTGAGAGCAACCCACCTCCGAAGCATTTGAGAGAGAAATCCTTGCGAGGACAAAGCCAAAACACCCAGAGCCAAAGAGTGTTTGGCATCACTGAAGTCTTTCTGTCTGTGTGACCTGAAGACTTATTACACTTGAGGATTGTGTTTCCTCCAGCCGGTTAGGCGTCGCGTTCTGAGCATCCAAGAGTCATTGTGGATCGCCGGTGAATGAAGTCTGTGAAGGTTTGGAAGTCTACCTTGAAGACTTACCAGAGTGATTGGGCGAGGACTAGGTGTCCTTAGCTCAAGGGGAACAAGGTGAAGACGCGGTCTTCTGAGTTAAATCTCAGCCTCCCTAACCAGACGTATAGTTGTCACAGCAACTGGAACTGGTCTAACAAATCATTGTCCTCCCCGAGCTACTGGTTCTATCCTTTCCTTCCCTTTACTTATCATTTTATGTTGTGAAGTCATTGCCTGCTTGCCCTATCTGATTGACTTCACTAAGTATCTACCTATTGTGATTGGCTTCATTCCTTCTTCCATCATGATCCCTACTGCCTAGCTGCTATTAGTCTTCGTGCTTTCACTTCATTGAATACATGACTATGGCTAGTCTAGTGTAGCCTACTTTCCGCTGCATACTAATAGGAATGAGTTTATCTTTTGTCTTCAAAGCTACCATGTTTTGAAGCATTTCATAAAAATCGCCTATTCACCCCCCTCTAGTCGATATACTGCACTTTTAATTGGTATCAGAGCAGGGTACTCCCTTGTTCTGTGTGATTCGGTTTAACCACCGGGAGTTTTAGCTATGTCGACTGCAGGGATAATCAAAGTCTCCGTTGTGTGCCCCGTCTTCGATGGCACTGAATATCCCTACTGGAAGAACAAGATGCGCATGCACCTTGAAGCCATTGACGTGGACCTCTGGTTTGTCGTCAAGAACGGTGTTCCCAAGACTGGTGAAGGTATCACCCCTGCTGATGTCAAGAGGCTCGTTCATTCAACGGCCAAGAACATCATCTGTGGTCATCTGACCAAAGGACAGTATGGTCGTGTAAGTGCTATAGACACATCAAAGAAAGTCTGGGACTGGCTCTCAAAGGTCAACGTAGGAGTCTCTACCCAGAGAGATCAAAGGATCAGCGTCCTTCGCAATCTCTTCAATCGCTTCAAGAGACATGACAATGAGAATGTCCAACACACATTCGATCGTCTCACTGACATCACAAATGAGCTTCAAGCACTTGGCGCCACTGAGATCACCAAGCATGAAATCGTCAAGACTCTCATGAGATCACTTGACAGCTCATTTGATATCCTTGCCCTGATGATTCAAGAATGCCTTGACTTCAAGACTCTCGATCCGTCTGACATACTTGAGAGGCTCAACACACATGAGTTCCAGTTGTCTGAGAAACGTGACATCTATGGTCCCAACTATCGCCGATCTCGCGCCTTAAAGGCAAAAGCTGTTTCTTCATCTGAAGAAGAATCTGACTGCAGCTCCGATGATCCTGAAGACATTGGAAAGGAGCTTGCCATGCTTGTGAAGAAGTTCCAGAAATTCACTAGGAAGAAAGGCTTCAGAAAGTCTTCACGATCCAACTCAAGAAATGATGAAGCTTCTACCCATGACTACAAGAAGAGAACATGTCATAAGTGCAAGAAACCTGGTCACTACATCTCTGAGTGTCCTCAGTGGGACAATGAGAAGAAGAAGAAGAAGAAGAAGAAGAGTAAGGAATATGATTCTGATGACAAGAAAAAGAAGAAATATTCAAAGTCTTCTTCCAAGTCTTCATCAAAGTATTCATCACACAAGAAGTATTCAACTGGCAAGGCTCGCGCGTTTGTTGGCAAGGAGATGGATTCAGAGGAGGAGTCTGCTTCTGAAGAGGCGGAGGTGGAGTCGGAGGAGGAGTCTGATTCTAGTGCTGCGAGTCTAGCTCTAGCCACTGCCTACGTGGCCAAGTACATCTTCAACACTGAAGACAATGCCACCGTCCCCAACATTGTTGATGAGGACGACGACTCTGCTCCCACCTACTGCTTCATGGCACGCGGTGCCAAGGTAAAGTCACGCGATGCTTACTTCAAACATCTAGTGAAGATGACTCTGATTGTGAATCAAAACCTAGCTACAAAACACTTGCTAAAATTGCCACTGAACAGCAGAAAGCCATGGAACATATTAAAAAACTGTTAGACAAAAGCGATGACCTGTTGGACGCGGAAATGACCCGTTCTCAGTCCTTAATTGAAGACATAAAAAATCTTCATGTTAAGTACAAGGAACTTGAAGGTCTTTATGAATCGCTCTAAAAAACTCATGAAAAGCTTTCCCACGATTACATTCAAAGGAAACGAGAACTTGAGAAATTGAAAGCGGCTCATGAAGATCTTCAAAAAGAAAATGAGTCACTCCACGCACAACTGATCAGCTCCACTCACGAAGAGTTTGAACCACCATGTCTAAAATGCATTGAGCGTGATAATGCTACATCTGTTGCTGAATGTTCTACTACTGCCACTTTTGCAATATCTTCAACTACTGATGTGGTAACTAACCCCTCTGCTGAGGATACCACTACTATTGCTGATGAAAATGCTAGGTTGAAGACTTTGCTTGAAACGGGGATGTACAAAAGCCTCAAAGGGCATCAGACTCTATGTGATGTCCTCAAAAAGCAGATACTGAACCGAAACCCTAGGAAAGAGGGTGTTGGGTTCGACAGGAAAATGAATGTTGATGGTTCATACTGGAAGCCTGAGCAGTATCGCAAAACCACATGGGTTGCTGCAAAGGAACCTTCAGTGGATCCATCTACCCTATCTGGCTTCACTTGTGCTAATCCTGTCATCATTGATGAATCCTTTGATGGCAACTATAAACTGTTTAAGAATCAAAATGGTGAAGTGTTTTCCAGGTATATTGGTACTAACTGCAGGAACGGGCCCCCTGTGAAGAAGATATGGGTACCCAAAGGTTGTCTTGAGAAACTTCCAGCAAACGTTATCATGGCACCTCCTGGGAAGAAGACAAACCCCATACCAAAGGCTTCATATGGTCCTAAGGCTTCATACAGACAAAGGACTCACCTGAGTCACCCTAACGCGGATGTTTTGCAGGGAAATCATACTCAGACCCATGAATATGAGCGTGTTTCTTCAAACCGCTATATTCATAAAACAAAGAATTTTTCTGCCTATTCTTATGAGTATTATTCTCCTCCTGCAAGATTATTTGCTAGGGCTCCAAAGCCAAAGTTCTCAGATGCTGCTCTTAGACTCATTGCTTCTAAGCCACCCCTGAAAATGTGGGTGGTTAAGAAGAACTAACTTTCTCTTACAGTGAAGGGTCTCCAGCCGAAAATCAAAGGCGTCTGATGCTATTGCTGGGGACCTAAAACACTTGTAGGGCACAAGATCAAATGCCCAAATGACTTACTGCTCATACTATTCATGAATCACTTGCTGAACATCTTATAAGTTCTAACCTTCGTCTAAGCTTTCATAATCCACTTATACGTCAAATGTTTATGCTTCATAATGGCTTTTGGTGAAGCCTATCCTCCTAACTGCATTGTAGGGAGTGACACCAAAGTCTTTAGAATGGATTATGGATAGCGGATGCACAAATCATATGACTGGTGATCGAAATCTTCTCATGGACTCAACCTTACGCCCATCTAACAAGAGTCACATCACATTTGCTGATACTGGTAAAAGCAAAGTGTTGGGTCTAGGTAGAGTTGCAATCTCAAGAGATCAGCACATGGATAAAGTCATGCTTGTTGAATCTCTTGGCTTCAACTTAATGTCTGTCTCAATGCTTTGTGACTTGAACATGATTGTGATCTTTGGTAAATTCCGTTGCCTTGTACTAATGGAATCTGACAAGTCTTTAGTATTTGAAGGATACAGAAAAGGTGATCTGTATATGGTAGATTTCTCAGCTGGACCGCAGATGGCCGTATGTCTTCTAGCAAAAGCTTCAGAGTGCTGGCTCTGGCATCGGAGGCTAGGACATGCTGGCATGAGGAACTTGCACACTCTCGCAAAGAAGAAGCATGTCATAGGCATCGAGGAAGTCAAGTTCAAGAAAGATCATCTTTGTGGTGCATGTGAAGCTGGGAAGATGACTAGAGCCAAGCACCCCTCGAAGACAATCATGACCACATCCAAACCCTTCGAGCTGCTTCACATGGACTTATTTGGCCCTACTCACTACTCCACATTCTCTACCACAGCCTGTCTCTATGGCTTCGTCATTGTTGATGATTATTCAAGCTACACATGGGTGCACATAATACTCTACAAGACTGAAGTGCAAGATGTCTTCAGAAGCTTCGCCAACCGTGCCATGAACAACTATGGCGTCAAGATCAAGCATATCAGAAGCGACAATGGCACTGAGTTCAAGAACACTGGCCTTGATCTTTATCTGGATGAAATGGGAATCACTCATGAATTCTCAGCCCCGTATACACCTCAGCAAAATGGGATCGTTGAGCGCAAGAACAAAACTCTAATTGAGATGGCTCGAACGATGCTCGATGAATATAAGACACCAAGAAGGTTCTGGCCCGAAGCTATTGATACTGCATGCCATATCATCAACCGTGTTTATCTTCACAAGCTTCTGAAGAAAACATCCTATGAACTCATCACTGGAAAGAAGCCTAACGTAAGTTACTTCAGAGTATTTGGAGCTAAGTGCTGGATCAAGGATCCTCATCACAAGTCAAAATTTGCACCAAAAGCACATGAAGGCTTCATGCTCGGATATGGAAAGGATTCACACTCCTACAGAGTCTTCAACATATTTCTCTATAAAACTGTTGAAACTGTGGATGTGTGGTTTGATGAGACAAATGGTTCACAAAGAGAGTCCCTACCAACTGTGCTAGATGAGGCTTCACCAAATGAATCTATCAAGCTAATGGGAACCGGTGAGATCATGCCTTCTGAAGCACAACCTGATGAGGAACTCATCATCTCTGCTCCAAATCAACCTAACGACAACGCTCAGCCTAAAGACAACACTCCTGACGATGACAATGTACAGCAAGAGCAAAATCTTCGTCCAGCTCATCCTTGTGTTGCAAATGAAGTACAAGTTGAGAAGATAATTGATAGCATACATGCTCCTGGTCCACTTACTCGCTCAAGAGCAACACAGCTTGCAAATTTCTGTGGGCACTTTGCTTTTGTCTCAATATCTGAACGCAAGAAAGTGGCTGAAGCTTTTATGGAACCCGAATGGATTCAAGCAATGCAAGAAGAGCTTCAACAGTTTGAGCTGAACAACGTGTGGGAACTTGTCAAGCGTCCTGACCCTCGTAAGCACAACATAATAGGCACAAAATGGATCTATCGCAACAAGCAAGATGAGCATGGTCAAGTGGTCAGAAACAAAGCTCGTCTCGTTGCTCAAGGATACACTCAAGTCGAAGGGATTGACTTCGATGAAACATTTGCTCCTGTGGCTAGACTTGAAGCTATTCGTATACTGCTAGCCTATGCAAATCATCACAACATACTTCTATATCAAATGGATGTAAAGAGTGCCTTTCTCAATGGAAGGATTGAAGAAGAGGTGTATGTTGCACAACCACCTGGCTTTGAAGATCCAAAACGTCCTGATATGGTATACAAACTCAACAAAGCACTGTATGGCCTCAAACAAGCGCCTCGTGCTTGGTATGACACACTCAAAGACTTCCTGAAGAGCAAAGGCTTCAAACCTGGATCCCTAGATCCCACACTCTTCACGAAGACATATGATGATGAACTATTTGTCTGCCAAATCTATGTGGACGACATTATCTTCGGCTGCACTGACAAAAAATACAGTGATGAGCTTGGTCACATGATGCAAGAGCAATATCAGATGTCCATGATGGGTGAGCTGAAGTTCTTCCTTGGTCTTCAAATTTGTCAGCAAAGAAATGGCATCTGCATATCTCAAGAGAAGTACCTTAAAGACTGCCTGAAAAAGTTTGGAATGCAAGACTGCAAAGGGCACTCGACGCCAATGCCTGCTAAACACCATCTGGGTCCCGACGCCAATGGTAAAGAGTTTGATCAACAGGTATACTGCTCCATGATTGGTTCTTTGCTTTATTTATGTGTATCTAGGGATATTATGCTTAGTGTTTGCATGTGTGCTCGATATCAAGCGGCACCAAAGTTGTCGCATCACTTAGCTGTAAAGCGAATACTTCGATATTTGGCTTACACCCCAACACTAGGATTATGGTATCCAAAGGGCTCAGAGTTTGATCTAGTTGGATTCTCAGATGCTGATTATGCTGGTGACAAGGTTGATCGCAAGTCTACATCAAGCACATGTCACTTTCTAGGACGATCTCTTGTCTGTTGGTCTTCAAAGAAGCAGAACTGTGTATCACTCTCCACTGCTGAATCTGAATACATTGCTGCGAGATCTTGCTGCGCTCAGCTTCTCTGGATGAAGCAAACGCTCAAGGACTATGGCGTCCATCTGAAGCATGTGTCACTCTACTGTGATAATGAAAGCGCTATCAAGATTGCCAACAACCCTGTTCAACACTCGAAGACAAAGCACATTGAAATTCGTCATCACTTTCTCAGAGATCATGTCATGAAGGAAGATATTGATATCATACACCTCAACACTGAAGAGTAACTGGCAGATATCTTCACAAAGCCCTTGGATGAGAAAAGGTTTTGCAATTTGCGGTGTGAGCTAAATATCTTAGAATCCTCAAATGTCCTATAATCAGGCACACATCCTAACACTTATGCATATTGATGACTTAGATGTGCAACACACGAAGTAAAGTATATCTTCAATCAATGAAGACTTACATTCTAAGTGTGAATACATTAACATGGAAATTGACTTTGGAGTGCCACGATAATTGTGTGCCGTGTCTGGGTCTAATACTTCCTATACGGTGGGTAACGCCACCACCAAATTCTTGTTTGAAGTGTTTCTCGTGGCGTTACATTTGCAAAGTCTTCGCACTTGGTTTATCTTCATATAGGATATATATATATATATATATATATATATATATATATATATATATATATATATGGAGAGAGAGTTGTGTTCTGTCCTCAACAGCATTCACTTATAGCTATGTCTTCGTATTTGAATCTTCTGAACTAAGTGAATGTGATCGGACCCTAACCTCTCTATGCTTTCTCATCTCACACTCTGTCTGTCCAAATCATATGCATTTTGTTGAATCTATCGAATATCTTCTCTGCATCCTTGTCAGCAGAAGATACGGAGACAAACTTTAAATCTGATTTTAATGCTCCATCCTTTATGCCTGAAACCCGGAGAAGCCGGAACGACCACTCCGACAGTCGTGGTGTACGTGGGATCGTGGGACAACTCCCAATGCGTTACATGACTGCCACGTGTCCCTCGTATGTGAACCGCTAGGGGCACCTGCGTAATTGCGATGTGCCGTCTCCCATGCCTATAAATGCACGTCCCATCACGATCAAAAGTTCTTCTACCACCTCTCCACCTCGACCAACCCTAGCGCCTCCGCTAGCTCTCGACGCCGTCCTCACGTCGGCCGCGGACATCATCTACTCCACCGTCGCCGTAGCTGTCGTCCGTCGCCAAGTTAGGGCACGGAAGATCGAACTGCTGGGCATCCAACTCCTCTCCGTCTAAGCAGTTCATCGTGTGGTAAATAAAACTTGCCTTTTACCGTCTTCTTGATCCACAAAGATTCATCACTTTTATCACAAGAGGTTTCTGCCTACACAAATATATAGATCTATCATGTCTGCATCTCATATCTTGCCTAGTACATTCACATATGCTTCAAACATAGTTAGATTCCTCACTTGTACCTATTCATGGATTCGTACAAATCTGGAACCAACTCTCATCATATGAGTGAATGTCTTCGTGCTATGAGGTCAAAGTCTTGAAAACTATTTTATCTTCAAAAACTTCTGAGAATGCATATGACCTCTTCCCCTTCCCTCGCATCTCTAATGCTGTCACGGGTACATGTCCGTGGGAGAATCCCTTGGTTCTCATAGTCTGCATTCATTTGCAGAATTCTTGCAGCGTCACATTCACTCCCCTAAAGACAGTTCCTGTCTGACCAGCAGACCGAAGCATTTGCCAGTTTTGAAGCCATTCAGTTTGAAGCCCTTCAGATTGAAGCCAATGGCTACTGACAAGACAGTTAGAAAGGGTGGCAGACAGCGCCGTGGCAACACCTCCATAGATTTGCCTCCTGATCTCATTGAGATGTACAAGACTGATCCAGAGGAGCATTATAATTAGAGGAAGACACGAATCCAATAGATTCGAAGATATTGGGCTGAACAGTGGTTCAAGTACAGGTTCGTGACCCAAGAGTATGCTGAAAAGAACGCCATCAAGCATCCATGGGGAGATATCACCTATAAAAATCTCCCCCCCAAGACTCGTGTTGAAGCCATTGCTCAAGGCTTCTACCCTTGCATGGTCAGAGGGCCTCAACCTACTGATGCTGATCCTAGCTCTCTGCTCTGGTGTCGCGACGACAATTTGTTCAAGCGAAATCTTCAATATGCCAAGAACTCAGCCAAAGAGAACAAGAAGAATTGGGGATTGGACTTCAATCCTGGCCCCTCTGCGCCCCGCGCTGATGGCACGCGCGAAGCTGAACCAAACCTGGTCGGGCCCTTCTACAACTTAGAAGGCCTCATCAGTCACATCAGGGTTCAAGGGGCGGATGTGGATCAACCTGCAGCTGATGCTGATTCTGAAGAAGCACCTGCAACCCCGAAGCCCAAGAAGAAGAAATCCAAGGCTTCGAGGACCACTCCACCAATTGCTTCTAGAGTGAAGCCTTTGGCCACTGCTCCACCAGCACCAAGTGTGCAATCTGAGGAACACTCTCGTATCTCCAAGAGCAGACAGCTGAGGAAGAAGCCATCGCGCAACCCCAGTCCAGCTCTCACTCCTGACGATGTTCTGAAGACTGCCAATGAAGCCCTTGATCTCTCAAGCGATGAGGATCTTGGTGACGATGCTCTGGAGCAACTGATCAAGAGCAAGCAAGATGCTGAAATCTTCAATGATTTGCCGCTCTTTGATGTGGAAGTGCTCAATAATTTCATTGATGAATGGTTTGACACCCCAACCTCAGCTTCAACGATCTTCAACTTCCAGTTGGCCTCAGCGTCTCCTTTCATGGCGCCATTGCTTCGGAACTAGCTCTGGCTCAGAGAATAGTAGAGCTGAAGCAAAAGATCGATTATGAAAAGGCTCAGTTCAAGAAGCATATGGAGAAGCTCAGCGTACAAGAGATTCAAAACTTCAAAGTTATGATGCATGAGCTCAAGGAAGCCTTTCGCCAGAGGCGTGATGAAGCTAAAGGTTCTCGTGAGCGAATCAAGGACTTGGCTGCCAAATGCGTTCAAGCTTTCAATGAAGCTGAAAAGCACAAGGCCCTTGGGCGTCCTGGCATTGACCCAAGGATGGCTGCCAAGAAAAAGAAGAAGCAACCTGTGCCCGAAGCTGAAGAATCAAGGCAGGAAATGCCTAGCATAGTCTTCCTTGCCAGCATGACCGGCATGAAGCCTAAGGCCACTCCAACTGCTTTGGAACTTAAAGAAGACAAAGGTGGCTGAAGCAAAAGCTCACAAGCGCAAGAAAACTACTGATGAAGCTCCACCCACCAAGAAGCGCAAGACAAAGAAGGATAAGGCTGCTTCCAAAGAGCCTATCTTTGTCGAGCCCATATCAGTTGCTCGCCCTGCATCTGCCCACGGAGAACGTCGCCTGACAGTCCATGAGCCTGCTCCCACAGAGGCTGAAGACATTCTAGCTGCTGACCCCACCGCAGCTGAAGACATTGGTCCTCATGACAATGTTGAAGATGATGAAGTCCTTCCTCAGATCGAGTACAACGTTGAATATTCGCCTATTCTTATGAACAGCGAACGCATCAGCATTGGTCGTCCATTGACGCCAATTGCACAGGATGACTCGTGGGCTGATCACCCACAGGATACACCACCACACCTCAGCCAACTCAAGACACCAGTTCGGTGCTTGAAGATGAAGACTTTGAGGCCCAACAACCTCCATCCCCTCAGGCATCGCCAGCTTTTCGCAGGCTTCGCAAGGGACCAAGGCCTCAAGTCGTCGCCCCAAGTGTTCCAGAAGGAGTAGAGCAACCATCTGCACCTGATGCTGCTCCTACTGTGAACCCCTCAGAATCTGAAGCCAAAGCGGCTGAAGATATTCCGGCTGCATCAGCCGAAGAAGAACCACCCCAAGGAGAAGAACAACCCCAAGCGTAAGATGAACGTACTGCCACACCCCCTGTTCTCGAGGAGAACATGTCCGACCCTCTAGCTCCTGAAGTGGAGGTTACCCACTCAGAGGATGCCACCATCAACACTGAAGCCAATGACGTGGTCATGGCTGAAGCTAATGTAGCACCTGAAGACACAATGGTGCCTGAAGCGATGGCGCCCGAAGAAAGTGCTGCACCTGAAGCAAATCAGCAGACTGAAGCCAATGCCTCTGCTCCTGTTCCGCCTCCAAGGCCCCATACAATTGAGCAAGCATACAACCAGGATGATCAGCTCATTACTATCCGGTGGCCCATTCTAACACCACCACCTCCTACTGGACCGCATGCTGCTGGTCCTCAGTTTGATCATCATGTTGAGCACATGCCTCAAGTTCAGAAGCCTAAGCCAAGACTGCCAAGGTTTCCAGGTATTGCAACATCTCAAGGGTCATTCAATGCCAATAGCTTCACTACGCACAACATGTTCTTTGACAGTGCCAAGAACCCATATTCCAAGCCCAGAATATCATCAGATAGGTTCTGGAGCCATCAACAGCACAGTTATTACTCAAGAGTACTCTATGATCAAGGGCGCATTTTCCCTCATATGCATCTTGACACTGAAGCTATTGCTGCCTGTCTGGAGGAAGCTCTTGATTGTTTAGTGATGCTGGCCTGCTAAATTTTGTAACTGACAAGGAGCATTTGAGTGAAGAGCTACTTCTGCAATTCTATGCAACCCTTCACATTTGAGGCTACAGCAGGGATCCGAAGACATGGGTCCTTGAGTGGATGACAGGCAATGTCCATCATGAAGCCAAAGCCTTTGATCTCATTGAGCTTACTGGCCTGCCCACTCCAGGAGATCTGTATGAACCTAGCTGTCAATTGCACAATGAAGCCTAGGAGAGCATCTTTCAGAAGCGCAAGCCCAACATGAGCCAAATGCTAAGCATGATGAAGCCTCTGCCAAGTGATGCTGAATATCCTAAGGAATTCTTTATTGAAAACCTAGAGTACCTGCCACACACCATCTATCATATCATCAGGCGTACTCTATGGCCCGTCAAAGGACATTCTTCATCAGCCAAGCTTGAAGGCACCATGAAGACTTTGGTATTCTATATCTTCAATGGCATCAGCTTCAATGCTCAAGATTTCTTCATTAGGCAATTGGCTATGTCTGGATCTGGTCTATTAGGTCTGAAATTCTATGCCCCATGGATCATGCGCCTCATCAAGCTGCATTTAGCTATCACCTATCAGCACTCTGCTCGCAACCATCATATATTCTTGCCTGAGGTTGATATGTCTACTGAAGCTATATAAAGATCCTGTTAGTCTTCACAACGCTGATCACCAAAGCTTCACTCAGCAGATTGAAGAAGTTCCAGCAGTCTCACACATTTATCCTCTGGCTGGTCGTACTCGTCTACCTCGACACGCTGACACCGAAGCTACTGAGAGCACCATCGCCCAAAGGCCTCAGAAGCGATCTCGTGTTCTCAATAACCGAGAGCTTCTGGTTGCCCTCCATAAGAAATAGGATAAGCATCACTACCGGCTAAAGCATCAGATGCAAAGCCTCTTGGTGGATGTAAATCGCATTCGCAATCTTGCCACCAAGAATGCCTTTGTTGCTCATGAAACCTGTCGGAGGTCTTGGAAGAGTTTGACCTTGCTGAGTGCTGAAGCGGATCTTCAAGACGATGGCTTCACAGAGAGATTCAAGTTTGACCACACTCCTCCGAGGAATGTTGTTATGCGTCGAACTCCATCTCTTGAAGATTCTGAATACTCCTCCTCCGCTGCAACAATTGACGCCAGGGTGATCGATGATCAAGATGATGCTACTTCACCTCCTCCTACATCAGCGCGCATCGACACTTCACCAACAACTTCTGCACCGCCAAACACCAACGTCGACCCTGCATCCTCTCCTGCTCCAACTGGGAATGAGTAGAGGCTCTATGTCTTCAAACCTTTTTGGTCCTTACTGACAAAAGGGGGAGAAGCATATGAGTTGATAGTCTTCAAGCGGGTCCACATGGGCGGGTGCTTATTTTGCCTAGTGTTTACAACTCTCGTTTTTGCTACATTTGGTTCTTTGAGTTGTAAAACTTAAACTAATGGTCGTCTGCTATGTTTTTATGCTACTCTGTAATGCGATGATAAATTCCGCATCTGCTACCTTATATTCCGCACTTAGTCATTATTGCAGACGTCCATTTTTCATTATGCATGTCATTATCTTCGACATATCAATTGTGCATGATGAATTGTCTTCATAAGTTGAAGAGGGTCTTCACAAGTACAACCTGCCATGTCCATTTGCATTCAAAGGCAAATCAACTATATGCACATCTTCAGGGGGAGCCGTTTGCTACTTACGAAGACAATACCTTTATCCTTTACAATTTCACATATCTTTATCCCCGTTGAAAACTTCAACCAGTTTGTCATCAATCACCAAAAAGGGGGAGATTGTAAGTGCATCTAGTGCCACCCCTAGTTGGTCTTGGAGTATTGACGACAAACCTGGTTGAGGGACTAATGTGTTTGTGAGAATTGCAAGATAACACAGGTAGTAGTCCCTCATTGATTCGGTTTACCTACCGGAGATGACCCCTAAAAATGTATGAAGACATTGACATCAGTGGTGGTATATGAAGATAATCATATTGAAGACTATGACAAGAGAAGACATTGTGTGAAGACTATGGAGAACGAAGACTTAGATGTTTTGTTGTTTCCTTTTCTTCTTTGTTGAGTCATAGGAACCACCGTACTGTTAAGTGGGGTCCAAGTGATCTAAGTCAGAGTGACTGAAGTGATGCTCAACCAAATCCTATGTCTTTGAGCGAAGACTATGAGAGCAAATCTTATCCAGAGTTGGATGAGTCAGCCTTACTTGTAGCCCAAGTAAAGTTGTCATGTGAATGTTTGAAATCTAACCGTTGGAACACGTGTCAGTTCCTTAGTGACCCAGGGTCACTTCGGACAAATCAGGTCGGGTTGCCCAGTGGCTATAAATAGCCCACCCCTACACCATAAATTGGTGGCTGCTCGGAGTTATTGCACGGCTTTTGTCGTTTGAGAGAAACCCACCTCCGAAGCATTTGAGAGAGAAATCCTTGCGAGGACAAAGCCAAAACACCCAGAGCCAAAGAGTGTTAGGCATCACTGAAGTCTTTCTGTCTGTGTGACCTGAAGACTTATTACACTTGAGGACTGTGTTTCCTCCAACCGGTTAGGCGTCGCGTTCTAAGCATCCAAGAGTCATTGTGGATCGCCGGTGAACGAAGTCTGTGAAGGTTTGGAAGTCTACCTTGAAGACTTACCAGAGTGATTGGGCGAGGACTAGGTGTCCTTAGCTCAAGGGGAACAAGGTGAAGACGCGGTCTTCTGAGTTAAATCTCAGCCTCCCTAACCAGACGTACAGTTGTCACAGCAACTGGAACTGGTCTAACAAATCATTGTCCTCCCCGAGCTACTGGTTCTATCCTTTCCTTCCCTTTACTTATCGTTTTATGTTGTGAAGTCATTGCCTGCTTGCCCTATCTGATTGACTTCACTGAGTATCTACCTATTGTGATTGGCTTCATTCCTTCTTCCATCATGATCCCTACTGCCTAGCTGCTATTAGTCTTCGTGCTTTCACTTCATTGAATACATGACTATGGCTAGTCTAGTGTAGTCTACTTTCCGCTGCATACTAATAGGACTGAGTTTATCTTTTGTCTTCAAAGCTACCATGTTTTGAATCATTTCATAAAAATCGCCTATTCACCCCCCCCCCCTCTAGTCGATATACTGCACTTCCAGGATGCAAACATGAAAGCAAAACAACATCCATCTGCTATCCCAGGCTGCCGACCCGGAACCTAACCCAAGACTGAAGAAGAAAAAGAAGAAGCAGAAGAAAGAACTCCAACACAACGAACAACGCTCTCACATCAAGTCATCGAAAACATGCACCTATAACTGTTGTTGTAGTAACTGTGAGACACGAGGACTCAGCAATCCCATAACCATGGGTATCAAGACTAACAAAGCTTGATGGGTAGGAAGAGGTAAGGTGGTGAGGTTGCAGCAGCGGCTAAGAAAAATATATGGTGGCTAACTTATGAGTACAAGAATAAGATGATCATCACCGCGAATGGTCGCAAATTAGTAATGATCGCTAAAGATCCTAAACAACCTATGCGTCAAACATAACCCCACCGTGTTCTCTTCTCAAAGTGAAAAGAGACAGTCACGTTTACTCACACAGTTGTGTGTTTTACTTCGGATCCTATGTCAAGTTTTCTACAACCGGACATTAACAAATTCCAATCTGCCACATAACCGTGGGCACGGCTTTCGAAAGATCATAACCCTGCAGGGGTGTCCCAACATAGCCCATCACAAGCTCTCACGATCAGCAGAAGTAATAATAATATTACCCCTTATCTTAGGGACAATCCGATCAGGCTCGGTATCCCGGTGCACAAGACATTTTGACAATGGTAAAACAAGTCCAGCAAGACCTCCCGGCGTGCCGACACCTTGATAGTAGCCGCGCGTATCTCGCCTCAGGCCACAACTGGATAGGTGAGCCTACGGGAGCCAATCCTCGAGTTTCCCCGTGGTGGCCCCGCAGTCCCCCCGTTTGGGACCAACACCATCAGCACTGGCCCCCCCTGCTATGTAGAAAGAATCCTCGGGTAGCGCTAACTCCCTATGCAATTCAATTAATTAATTAAGTTTCTATTATGTTGCAATAAAACCAATGTTGGGCCTTGCTGGAGGAGTTTTATTCAAAGACGAACTGTCAAGGGGTCCCCATATACCCAACCGTGTAAGGAACGCAAAATCAAGGAACATAATGCCGGTTTATCGGCGCCTAAGGTGGCATGAGTGGAACAAAACACCGAGAAAAAGGCCAAGCCTTCCACCAATGCCCAGTATATAGGTGTGTTAATAATAATAGTAGATATTGTGATATCCAACAACAAGTTCCAACATGGAACGAATCTTCATCTTCACCTGCAACTAACAACGCTATAAGAGGAGCTGAGCAAGCGGGTAACATAGCCAAATAATGGTTTGCTAGGAAGGTGTCAAAGGTTAGAGGTTTCATGGCAACAAGGAGATGGGCTAACAATAATGATGGGTAGCGCGACATATAACGATAGCATCGAGACAACTAAGCATGGCAATGGCAATGATAGTAAAGGTATCCAAGGTGATGGTCATCTTGCCTGAGATCCCGCAAGGAAGAAGAACGGATCCGTGAAGAAGACGAAGAAGAAGCCTTGAAGACGAACCACAAGAAGACGAACGAATCCTCACGATCGCAACGGAACAAGCACTAACGAGAAGAAGCAAGCAACACGGTAAACACGCCACACAAGACAATACAAGATGCTCAACCAAGTATGATGCAAGACAAGTCTATATAGGATGCAATACATGGCAAGGTAGGAAGCACTCAAAAACAACACAAGCCAACAAGTTTAAATGAGGCCGGAATCTACCTATAACAAATCCGGTAAGTCCTCATATGCACATTTTGAAATTAGTCCAGATCTGAACGAACCTTAAGTTAAAGTTGTTAAACATCAGTTTAGCATGCACCATGATGATCTACACGAAATTCTAGTCAAGTTTCATATAAAGTTTGTTTAATTCGGAGCTACGGCCTAAAAGATATGAGCAAAACAAGACAAGCATGTCAATGGTGCAAGATGCAACCAAACGTCAAGAAAACACAATCCAAACATGTAAACAACATGATATTATGCTTCTACATGCAAAATCACAAAAGTTTCATATAGGGCACACCCAAAACGAAGCAACGGTCCAAAAGATACACATGAAACAAGATATAACTACCAGCTGAAGTTAACAGCCACATAGCAACTTTGGAGCAAGATATATATATGCTACATCACTCAAACATGGTAACAAGAAGCATGGATGTGAAGTAGACATGATACTTAACAAGCATGAACTTAGAACACACCCAAAAGCTTGCTGGAACACATTTAAATAAGCATGGCAAGTTGCAATAAAATTATCCAGACTTAGTTAAAATCTGGGAAGGCAAAAACATCATCACGATGCTGCCTTCGGAGGCACAAAATAACAAGCATATCAACTCTACTAAGTATATAAAGAGAATGGACATGTAGTAGACATCACATGCAACAAACAACTCCATTGGAGCAACTCCATAGGAGGCATGGATCATTTACAACAAGCTCCACCAAGTTGAACATGCTGATAAAATCCTGACATGTATAATTTATAGCAACTTGAGAGCAAGAAATAAATAAGCTACAGCAGGTCATATGAGCAAGTAAGGGCATGAATGGATAGTAAATAACATATACAACAAGACATGATCATTGGCCACTCCAAAACAAGCAGGGATTTGAGTGGGGCATCAAGCAAACATGGCATCAGGTTATAACAGATTCCAGACTTAGCAGTTTTTTTACTAAGTATAAAGCAGTAACAACAACATGGCATGTTTACAAGCTTGTTTAAGTCACCTCAAGGCATATCATGGAAAATGAATTGCACCTCAGCAAAGACCATATGATTGTGATTCTAAAACATATAGACATGTGGCATGAAGACAAACACACCAATAGCAATGAGCAAGTGAAATCAGCATCTCATAACAAGTTTCAGCACTTAACAGCCAAATGCACTTTTGCAACAGAGATTAACATGGCAAGATGAACTCAAACAAGCATGCTACAGCAACCATCATGTAGTACACTTCACAATGAACATTTTGACATATCATATGCTCCATTTGGATAAACATGCACCAAGTTATCATATCTCAAACATGGCATCAAATTAACAAGTAACAGCAGTTTATAACAAGTAGCACTCTTGCAACAGAGATTAGGGCATCAAGATGAAGTCAAGCAAGCATGGTACAATGGAACAAAGTGTAGAGCACATCACCACGATCATTTTGACATATCATACACTCAATTTGGACATACACACAAATATTTACAGCCATGCAAACATGCAACAAGATACTGACAAAAAAAGGACTTCGACAAAAATGGACCTCGGGGACGGGCGGACATTGTCCGGTCCGGACGGACACGTCCGTCGGTGCTGGGGCTCGGGGCCCACGTGGCAGAGAGAGGGGCACACACGTCCGGGCACCAGTCGGACATGTCCGTCGGTGCGGTGGGCGCGGGGCCCACTTGCCAGCGAGACGGAGAGGAGAGGCCTGGACATATCCGACTCCTCCGGACATGTCCGGCGCGGCGAGGGCAGCCGAGGTCCCGACGGCGGCGGCTCCGGCGAGCACGAGGGAGCGGCGAGGGCGGCCAGAGGGAGGCTAATCGGGGGCGGATCCGGCGGATCCGGTCGGCTTCCTGCCGGATCTGGCCGGAGGCGGGCCAGATGAGCGGCGGCCGGCGAGATGCGGGGTTGGAGGAGGAGGTCCAGCGACGGACTGCAGCGCGGCGGCGAAGGACGCTACGGGCGGCGGCGCGCGCCCGCGAGGCTGGCGGCGGCGGCTTCCTACAGGGCAGGAGCTCCTGTGGAATAGGGGCAAGCCGGCGGCGCAGCTGACCGGCGGCAGGGACGAAGCGGCGGCGGGGAGGCTCGGGCGCTCGGGCACTGCAGCTCGGGCATCGCGGCGGCGCGCGGAGTGGGCCCTCGGGCCCAGATCGGGGCCCGGGCGGGCCTGGAGCGGGCTGGCGGCGGGAGAGCGCCAGGGAGGACGTGGGGCGACGTGGCACGAGGCCATTGGCCAGAAGCGGCGGCTGGTGGCGGCTGGACCAATGGTTGGCTGCCACTTGGCGGGTGTGAGGTGACCGGTGCCGATTTGGAGCAGAGAGGAGGTGGGAGGTGGCTGGTGGCGCGGAATCTGAGGAGAGAGGGGTCTAGGAGGTAGGTGGAGGCCTAGGCTGCCCAAAATGGACTAAGGGTGTCCATATATAGGCATAGGGCTAGGTTTAGGGGGGGTTTTGAGCCCTCTGATCTCGATCGGACTGCACCGGTCGAGAGGGGGGTAGGACGAGCCTAGAAGAGGTAGTGGGCTGTGTAGGAGGGGTTGTGGGGAGAGTAGAGAAGAGGCCCGCGGGGGTTTTCGGAGACCGAAAACGTCCGACGAAATAACAGGCGACTAGTGCCACTATATATATCCGTTGGGCTATCAAATGAGCTCCGAATGCGATGAAATTTGGCAGGCGGCCTGTCTACACTATAATAAGACCACACGCCAAGTTTTATCCCATTCCGAGAACATTTTTCGGCCACTTATAAAATAAATAGTCGAAGGCACCGCGGGCGCGTGCAAGTCTGTCTGGGCTCAGAACGGACAACGGAAAGGACGAGGGGACTCGGACGGATGCAAGTTTTGAAAACATGATGATGCAATGCACATGATGACAAGGCAAAGATGCACACACAAGCAAATGACATGGCAAAGGCAACGAATAACTGGCTGACACCTGGCGCACCGGTCTCGGGGTGTCACAACACTCCCCTGCTAACAAGAGATCTCGTCCAGAGATCTTAGGAACGAGACGGGAGATTAAAAAGGAAGACCAAAGTTCTTTGAGGACAAAAGAATGAAACAAGGAACCTTGAGAGGTTGAACAATTTGAAAGAAAGGATACAACGGAGATGAACGAAGTTGCAAAGACTTCGTTAAACAAGAGGAACAAGGAATACGACGAGAATCGAGGAGGTTGAAAGGCATGAAACAAGAGCTGAAGGAACAAGAATGAATTCGAAACCACTTTGGTTAACAGAGATAGAAAAGAAATCTCCACAAAGGAATTCGGGCAGCACTCCGGCTGAAACTGAAAGAAATAGCACACCGGTTGAACATGAATGGAATGTAACAAGTACTTGAAAAGATGGAACGATCCATGACGAGATGAACAAGAAAATTTAGCTAGCACTCCGGTTGAATATGAATTGAAAGAAGAATAACTTGAGAGATGGAATAATATTTGACGAGAGGAACAACACAATGGCTCCGGAAAGAATTGAAAGGATGGAATGAAAAGAACGGAAAAGAAGATGAAAAAAATTCACCACGAATGAGTTGAAAGAGCATCTCCATAGGAAAGACTTGAACAGAGTTGTTGAGAAAATCAACAACAAAAGAATAAGCTTGTCGTGGACTTATTTAAACATCTCAAGACTTGAGTTGAATTATGCCGCAACGAAAAGAAGGACTAGCTGAGAATGAAGAAGTGCAAAATTCCACTTCAAAAGAATACAGAGAATTATTTGCGCTCGAGAGGCAAAAGAATAAGAATGCTTGAGCTGCTCCAGAAGAATTAGCTGAATGTTTGAAGAATGAATTAAATCACGATGAACCACCAAGAGGAACACCAGTAATGAAAGGATGATGATATAGAAATGATGAACGAAAGGAATAAGATTAAAGCCTTCTGATGATTTAGTCGGGGTTCCGACGAGATAGCCAAGAAACTAAGAACTCCGGAAAGAAAGATAAAACACTCGGAATTAGATTTTATTCCTCAAGAATAAACTCCGAAGGAAGGATTAATCAACTTCACAAAGAAGAATAAGAATTATGTTATGCTTATCTTTCATCAATTAAATTGATGAAAGCAATGGATTCGCATATCACTTATTCGCGTTGAAATTGATTAAGAGGGATATATCGCGAACTTCCGAAAATCTTCATGAAACACCGGTAGGATTGGAATAAATGAATGGATTGATATGATAGCACCGGAAAGTACTGTTGAGCGAACCACCGTGAAGAATTAACGCCGAGTGAAGAAAATGAACGAACCACCGTAAGGAATAAAATTGACTGAATACAAGAAAATGAATCTCCGGGAAGAATAAAGCACTTGAGGACAATTTGAATGACGAGAACGAAGAGATTGTGAACTGATTAAAGAATACTTGAACAAGCACCGGAAGAATGTGAGACGACGAAGAAGCATCAATGAGAATATTTGGAGGACGAAGTTGAAAACTAAGAACGAAGAAATCTTCTGAAATGATGGCCTTCGGAGGAATACAATGAAAAGACTTCACCAAACGCTCCGGATGAATGAAAAGATTTGAGGTTGGACCAATGATGAAAAGAATTAAAAACGATCTTGGGGAAGGCATATGACTGATGGAATCCATATTTATGTCACACTTGAAAAGAATTTTGGAACTTCGAGAAATTAGAAGAGTCAGGTAAGATCCTGGAAAAAGACCTGTGGGTTATGAGCCCACCGAAGAGAAAACTCCGTTGAAAAGGATCGAAAAGAAGATGATGTATCAGAACGGTTGAAACTCGAATGAGGTGACAACCTCAGATTAATTGGAAGACAGACGAATATCCTGAGATTTCTTCGGAACTCTGGAACAATTAAATGGCGAGAGGTTAACGAGCAAAGTGAAGCAATTGAGCGGAGGAACAAGAATAAGAACATCACCGAGATAATGGAATTGAGTCCATCGTAAAAGAAAAGAAGACGAAGAACAAAGGACTAGACGAGAATTCACCGGTTGAAATAATTGAGTAAAGGAAGCAATGAATTCACACGAGAAGAAAAAGGGTGGGCGGGTGGGAAAAAGAAAGACAACTTCGGAAGGGGAAACAACACCGGTTGAAATAACCGAGGATTAACTTGCAAAGAAGAAGAGGGTTGAATCTACTTGACGAGAGATGCACCAGAAGACAGAACTGGCAACGCAACAAACGAAAACTAACCATGTGATCCTAAAAAAAATTGAAGGGAAAGAGGAGTAATTCAAAACAACTACGTCAAGAATCCTCACCAGAGCGACGAAGGGGCAGGGGAGTAAAAAGGATTCCTACTCTCCGATATAACTAGACTCCAAAAAAGTTTTCTGCTAGACTCGACAACGGCCATTCTACGATCAATCAAGGGGCTCCTATGGTCGGTCGAGGCTCTGATACCAACTTGTCAGGCCCAAGATGCGATTATATCCCGATCACGTGACACTTACGTGATTGGGGCACAACCGCATTTCGGGCGCTTAGCAAGATGGATATCATTACATCGTACCATTACATACATACATGGGAGATACAACAATACATACAATCTACATGAATACAACAACATCAATACAAGGCATCCGACTACGGATGCAAACATGAAAGCAAAACGACATCCATCTGCTATCCCAGGCTGCCGACCCGGAACCTAACCCAAGACTGAAGAAGAAGAAGAAAGAAAGAACTCCAACACAACGAACATCGCTCTCACGTCAAGTCATCGGAAACCTCCACCTGCAACTGTTGTTGTAGTAACTGTGAGCCACGAGGACTCAGCAATCCCATAACCATGGGTATCAAGACTAACAAAGCTTGATGGGTAGGAAGAGGTAAGGTGGTGAGGTTGCAGCAGCGGCTAAGCAAAATATATGGTGGCTAACTTACGAGTACAAGAATAAGATGAGCATCTACGCAAACGGTCGCAAACTAGTAATGATCGCTAAAGATCCTGAACAATCTACGAGTCAAACATAACCCCACCGTGTTCTCTTCTCAAAGTGAAAAGAGACAGTCATGGTTACTCACACAGTTGTGTGTTTTACTTCGGATCCTCTGTCAAGTTTTCTACAACCGGACATTAACAAATTCCAATCCGCCACATAACCGCGGGCATGGCTTTTGAAAGATCATAACCCTGCAGGGGTGTCCCAACTTAGCCCATCACAAGCTCTCACGATCAGCAGAAGTAATAATAATATTACCCCTTATCTTAGGGACAATCCGATCAGGCTCGGTATCCCGGTGCACAAGACATTTCAACAATGGTAAAACAAGTCCAGCAAGACCTCCCGGCGTGCCGACACCCTGATAGTAGCCGCGCGTATCTCGTCTCAGGCCACAACCGGATAGGTGAGCCTACGGGAGCCAATCCTCGAGTTTCCCCGTGGTGGCCCCGCAGTCTCCCCGTTTGGGACCAACACCATCAGCATTGGCCCCCTGCTATGTAGAAAGAATCCTCGGGTAGCGCTAACTCCCTATGCAATTTAATTAATTAATTAAGTTTTTATTATGTTGCAATAAAACCAATGTCGGGCCTTGCTAGAGGAGTTTTATTCAAAGACGAACTGTCAAGGGGTCCCCATATACCCAACTGTGTAAGGAACGCAAAATCAAGGAACATAATGCAAGTTTATCGGCGCCTAAGGTGGCATGAGTGGAACAAAACACCGAGCAAAAGGCCAAGCCTTCCACCCATGCCCAGTATATAGGTGTGTTAATAATAATAGTAGATATTGTGATATTCCAACAACAAGTTCCAACATGGAACGAATCTTCATCTTCACCTGCAACTAACAACACTATAAGAGGGGTTGAGCAAACGGGTAACATAGCCAAACAATGGTTTGCTAGGAAGGTGTCAAAGGTTAGAGGTTTCATGGCAACAAGGAGAGGGGCTGACAATAATTATGTGTAGCGCGACATATAACGATAGCATCGAGACAACTAAGCATGGCAATGGCAATGATACTAAAGGTATCCAAGGTGATGGTCATCTTGCCTGAGATCCCGCAAGGAAGAAGAACGGATCCGTGAAGAAGACGAAGAAGAAGCCTTGAAGACGAACCACAAGAAGACGAACGAATCCTCACGATCGCAACGGAACAAGCACTAATGAGAAGAAGCAAGCAACACGGTAAACACGCCACACAAGACATGACAAGATGCTCAACCAAGTATCATGCAAGACAAGTCTATATAGGATGCAATACATGGCAAGGTAGGAAGCACTCAAAAACAACACAAGCCAACAAGTTTAAATGAGGCCGGAATCTACCTATAAGAAATCCGGTAAGTCCTCATATGCACATTTTGAAATTAGTCCAGATCTGAACGAACCTTAAGTTAAAGTTGTTAAACATCAGTTTAGCATGCACCATGATGATCTACACGAAATTCTAGTCAAGTTTCATATAAAGTTTGTTTAATTCGGAGCTACGGCCTAGAAGATATGAGCGAAACAAGATAAGCATGTCAATGGTGCAAGATGCAACCAAACATCAAGAAAACACACTCCAAACATGTAAACAACATGATATTATGCTTCTACATGCAAAATCACACAAGTTTCATATAGGGCACACCCAAAACGGAGCAACGGTCCAAAAGATACACATGAAACAAGATATAACTACAAGCTGAAGTTAACAGCCACATACCAACTTTGGAGCAAGATATATATATGCTACAGCACTCAAACATGGTAACAAGAAGCATGGATGTGAAGTAGACATGATACTTAACAAGCATGAACTTAGAACACACCCAAAAGCTTGCTGGAACACATTTAAATAAGCATGGCAAGTTGCAATAAAATTACCCAGACTTAGTCAAAATCTGGGAAGGCAAAAACATCATCACGATGCTGCCTTCGGAGGCACAAAATAACAAGCATATCAACTATACTAAGTATATAAAGAGCATGGACATGTATTAGACATCACATGCAACAAACAACTCCATTGGAGCAACTCCATAGGAGGCATGGATCATTAACTACAAGCTCCACCAAGTTGAACAGGCTGATAAAATCCTGACAGGTATAATTTATAGCAACTTGAGAGCAAGAAATAAATAAGCTACAGCAGGTCATATGATCAAGTAAGGGCATGAATGGATAGACCATAACATATATAACAAGACATGATCATTGGCCACTCCAAAACAAGCAGGGATTTGAGTGGGGCATCAAGCAAACATGGCATCATGTTATAACAGATTCCAGACTTAGCAGTTTTTTTACTAAGTATAAAACAGTAACAACAACATGGCATGTTCACAAGCTTGTTTAAGTCACCTCAAGGCATATCATGGAAAATGAATTGCACCACAGCAAAGACCATATGATTGTGATTCAAAAACATATAGACACGTGGCATGAAGACAAACACACCAATAGCAATGAGCAAGTGAAATCAGCATCTCATAACAAGTTTCAGCACTTAAGAGCCAAATGCACTTTTGCAACAGAGATTAACATGGCAAGATGAACTCAAACAAGCATGCTACAGCAACCATCATGTAGTACACTTCACAATGAACATTTTGACATATCATATGCTCCATTTGGATAAACATGCACCAAGTTATCATATCTCAAACATGGGTACATGGGTATGGGTTATGCTATCCCATACCCGTACCCGCTCTACCCGATGGGTTTAATATTTTCCTATTTATATACCCATGGGTAATTTTTTATCTCATACCCTTACCCTAATAGGGTTTTTACCCGCCGGGTACGCGGGTAATGGGTACCCATTGCCATCTCTAACAGCAACCATCATGTAGTACACTTCACAATGAACATTTTGACATATCATATGCTCCATTTGGATAAACATGCACCAAGTTATCATATCTCAAACATGGCATCAAATTAACAAGTAACAGAAGTTTATAACAAGTAGCACTCTTGCAACAGAGATTAGGGCATCAAGATGAAGTCAAGCAAGCATGGTACAATGGAACAAAGTGTAGAGCACATCACCATGATCATTTTGACATATCATACACTCAATTTGGACATACACACAAATATTTACAGCCATGCAAACATGCAACAAAATACTGACAGAAAAAGGACTTAGACAAAAATGGACCTCGGGGACGGGCGGACATTGTCCGGTCCGGACGGACACGTCCGTCGGTGCTGGGGCTCGGGGCCCACGTGGCAGAGAGAAGGGCGGACACGTCCGGGCACCAGTCGGACATGTCCGTCGGTGCGGCGGGCGCGGGGCCCACTTGCCAGCGAGACAGAGAGGAGAGGCCTGGACATGTCCGGCTCCTCCGGACATGTCCGGCGCGGCGAGGGCAGCCGAGGTCCCGACGGCGGCGGCTCCGGTGAGCACGAGGGAGCGGCGGGGACGGCCAGAGGGAGGCTGATCGGGGGCGGATCCGGCCAGCTTCCTGCCGGATCTGGCCGGAGGCGGGCCAGATGAGCTATGGCCGGCGAGATGCGGGGTTGGAGGAGGATTGTAACGCCCGAATAATTAAGCTATAGTAATCCCCAAGTTAATGGTGCCATGTCATCGTTTTCACTGTTGCTAAATCCCTCTTTGATTTCGTCCGGTTTAAATTTCCATTTAAGTTGAAGTCAAAATTTAAAGTTTTCAAATGTCACAACTAAAATGTTCAAACTGTGGAAAATATTCCATAACTAATTATGGTGGTGACCCAACACTTTTGTAAAGTAATTAAATGCCTTCTTGAGAATATAACAGTGGCTAAAACATTTGTTTAAATGCTTTTTAAACAATAAACAAATATAAACTAATTTATTTTAGTGTCAAAATAGTTGTGGCAGTGGCATAATTGCTAATATTTATTTAGAGGCTAGTGCTATATTTTATAAAAGCTAAAATTAATTAAACAAATAAACAGAAATATGAAAAGGCAAACAAAGATGAAATGTAAAAGCGTAAAGGGCCATCCCCTCTCCCTGGGCCTAGTGGCCCATTTAGCCGAATGGCTGGCCCATTTCCCCCTCGCTACCCTCTCCCTCCTGTTCACCACAGGAGGTGGACACCCCCGATGACCGCCACGGCCATGGCCATCGCCGTGGCGGCCATCTGCCGTCTCCCCCGGGGCTATAAGGCGGCCCCGACGCCCACTCTCTCACGCCCCGAACCCTAACCCTCAACCACTCCTTCCTCCCTCTGCTCCTGCGTGGATCTGGACGCCGCGGCGCCCTGACCCCGTGGACGCCCGACGCCGTGCGCCGTCGTTTCCGGCGCCGTCGACCCACCCCGAGCACGCTGCCCTCCCCTACCGGCCCGCCGTGAGCACCACGTCCAACTCCTCTCTTCTCCTCTTCGATTTGATGCCGTAGGATGTTGCGGCCATGACGCCCGAAGCTCTGTGCACCCGTGTTCCCTCTGACCGCGTCATGAGCCCCTGGCCGCCTCTGTGACGTCCGTCGTCGTCCTGGTCGTGCCCCTGCATCACCGCGCGTGCGCGCGGACGCGCCTGCCGCTATCTGCTACTGCATCTGCATGCTGCTCTGCGGCTGCCGCATGCTAGCCAGCGCCTCTGTTGCCGCTCTCCATCACCCGCTCGGCGCCCGCGGTCGCCGCGACCTGCATCCGCCTGCCCGCGCCCGCCACGCGCATGCCTCGTGCGCTGCTGCTTTTGCCGACGCCGCCCTCGCGCCGCCGCTGCCTCCCCGCCGGCCAGCCGCTGTCCCGCGGCGCCGCTCAGCCCGAAGCCACGCCTCTGCCGCTGCTTCCTCACTGCGACGGCCGCCTGCTCGCGCCGCTCCCCCTCCCCGGCTTTGCCCGCTGTTGCCGCAGCCCCTGGGCAACCCCTCCTCCGCGCCGCTACCGCTAACGGCCGCCCCGGCCACCCCGCGGCTCGCCTCCGCCAAAGGCCACGCCGGCCCTACCCTGGCCGCGCAGTGGCTATGGCCCCGGGCGCTCCATCCGTCGCCTCCGTGCGGGTGCGCGGATGCCCGCACCCAGGTGCATGTAACCCGTCGCCCGCTTAGCCCCTGGGCCCTATGACATGTGGGCCCAGCCCCCTTTTTTAAAAAAGAGAAGAAATAAAAATATATTATAAAAAAATTAATTAATTAACTTAATTAACTAAATTAATTTGTTTTAGTTAAACTAATTAATTGGTTAACCTAACTAATCAGTAATTAGTTAGATGCCTATGACAAGGGGGCCCACCCATGTTGACCAGTCAACGTTGACTGGTCAACTGGGACCCCCTGGACCCACTGTCATTTTCTGGTGCACTGCTGGGTGCACTGCACCGGGTGCACCTAGCAAATTCCTGTTTATTTTCGAATTAAAATAAATTGCATAATATTAATAAAACTTTCAAAAATCATATGAAATAATCCATACCTCGGATGAAAAAGATTTATATATGAAAGTCGCTCAGAATTTCGAGACGAACCCGGATACGCGGTCCGTTCTTCCGCCACACATCCCTAGCATACCAAACATGGAACAATCCCCCTTCGGTTCGCCTGTCCAAAAATGCCTAACACCGGGAATGCTTTCCCGGGTGTTTTCCCCCTTCGTCGGTATCGTGTAGTACTGCGTTAGAACATGCCTAGTACCGCCTATTGTCATGTCATGCAACTATGTGCTATGTATTTATTGTTTCTCCCCCCCCCCCTCTTCTCTCCGGTAGACCCCGAGACTCCTGTTGATGCCCTGGTGATCGACTACATTGACGGCGACCCTACTTCCGTTTCAACAGAGCTTCCAGGCAAGCCCCCCCTTTGATCATCCCGATATCCCCCATTCCATTCTCTTTTATGCTTGCATTAGATTTTGCTACTGTTATTGATTGATCCAATTCCGATGCATAGCATGCTTTTGTACCTGCTATTGTTACCTACATGTTATGCTAAACTGCTTAGTATAGGTTGGATAGTGATCCAACAGTGACCCCCACCCAGTCCTTGTTGCCCCTGCTTCATCATCGACGACTTGAGCAACGTGATTGAAGACCGGAGCCCGAATATCCTTGTTGCCCCTGCTTCAACATCGACGACTCGAGCAACGTGATCGAAGACCGGAGCCCAACACTTCAAATCACATCACACCCCCTTTGTTGCTCGACTCTGCAGAGGTACTATCGGGTGCCGAGGGTGAAACCTCGTAACGCACTCATGATGATAACTCTGTAGTGTAGCTATTCAGTCGTGGTCATCGAGGGTGATTCCTCTTTCTCCATTCCCGATACGACTCTGTCGTGCAACCCCCTCAAGTGTGAACCTCGGGGGTGATTCCTCATAGTTCGCCTTGACGGACACATCGAGTGGAATTCGTCGGGGATGATTCCTCGGGTTTTCCACCTTGATGTTTTGGACACACAGTTACATGAACTTTACTTGAGACCTTTGTGAAAGGTGGGAGGGCCCGGTGAGCACCCGCAGGAGTTCTTACGGTGGCGGCTGGCTGTTTAGCGGTATCACCCAGGAGGGGTGATAGCTCCGGACTTGTCCCAACAGCCGTCACTTCTGTCAATAATGTACTAACAGATTTGGGTATTTGTTCTGAATTGGCCTCTGGCCTTTACGCACTAACCGCCATGCGAGAATAGTTATGGGCCTCGGCGTCATGGTATCAGCCGAAGCTTTGTCAGACGTCCAGTTCAGCATTGCGGCACGGCCTGGTCGGCGCGCCAGTGGAGGTGGCCTGGATCGCCCTGCGCGCAACGTTCCGGAGTGCAATGGGAGATGGCCCATGACCCCGGAGTGCTTAGGATGTAGACCGGCGGGGACCTCTCTGCTGAGCCTAGGTAGGGTTGCAATGTGCTGATCTCCCGAGGCCGGGCATTGACTCCGAAAAGTGTGTCCGGCCAGAGATGATCGAGCGTGAGGGTAACGTGGTGCACCCCTGCAGGGAAGTTATCTATTCGAATAGCCGTGTCCATGGTAACGGACGTTCAGTCTTATATCCTGATCTATTATAACTAGAAATGGATACTTGAGATATGTGTTGGATTTGTGGCCACGAATTACTTTCTCGCATGGAGTCGAGGAAGGATCTCTAGGCCGTTAATACTACAACATGCTTGTTAATTATAAAATGCTATTCTGTATTTCCTTCTACCGCTTTAAGATGGTGTTTCCAGAAGATGCTTGAAGATGCTAGTTTTCGATAGGCTAGGCTTTCCCCTCCTCTTCTGGCATTCTGCAGTTCAGTCAACATATACAGCTTTTCCTTTGATACTGATGCATACTTAGTATAGATCTGATGCTTGCGAGTACTTTGGATGAGTACTCACGTTGCTTTGCGCCCCCTTTTCCCCCTTCTTTCTTCTTTCTGGTTGTTGCAACCAGATGGCGGATCCCAGGAGCCAGATGCCACCCCAGTCGACTACTACTACTACCCCGACGGAGCCTACTACTACGTGGAGACAGCTGACGACCAGGAGTAGTTAGGAGGTCCCAGGCAGGAGGCCTTGCCTCTTCGATCATTGATGTTTGTGCTAGCCTTCTTAAGGCAAAACTTGTTTAACTTATGTCTGTACTCAGATATTGTTGCTTCCGCTAACTCTGTTGCTTTCGAGCTTCTGTATTCGAGTCCTCGAGGCCCCTGGCTTGTAATATGAAGCTTGTATTATTTTATTTGTGTCTAGAGTTGTGTTGTGATATCTTCCCGTGAGTCCCTGATCTTGGTCGTACACATTTGCGTGCATGATTAGTGTACGGTCAAATCGGGGGCATCACAAGTTGGTATCAGAGTCGACTGCCTGTAGGATCCCACTTTCCAACTCCTTGGCCGAAGTTGAGTCTAGTCTTTGAAAAACTGTTTTACTAACATGGCTGTGTGGCTTATGGGCCCACGTCGCCAATTGGGTGGTATTAGGATCTTTTACTCCTTGATCTTTACTCCTGGGCTCTGAACTCTCTTCTATTCGGGTTAAACGAATTTACTAACTCAAACATTAGGATCCTGTGACCACATTCACCCCAGAGATGGATAAAGCCATAGTGTTCCTTAGTATAGTAATTTTGAATAGTGCATAGTATGTCTTGTCGACTACAACGATGCATTCATAGTGTTTCCTTCACTATGCAAGTTTCATCATGAACGGTCACTAGTCTTAGCAAATGCTCAATGCTAAACTACTCCATGTTACATTTTAATAGGATGGCTGACGATCCACCACCTCCACCCTATATTGCCGCAATGATGCAGCAGTTTGAACTGAATCGTCAATTTATGACTAGAGTAATGGCTCAGCTTCCGAACCAGAATGCTTATCAACAGCTTGCCCCAATAACACTGCCAGAATTTGTGCGCCTCAACCCGTCCATTTTTCGCAACTCCACCAATCCTATGGATGCCGATGATTGGCTTTGTGACATCCAGTTTGAGATTAAGTCAGCTAATGTTGCCCCTGCCAGTTACGTCACCTATGCGACATTTCACTTGAAGGGTCCAGCTGCCCAATGGTGGGAAAGCCACATGGGTATGTTGCCTCCAGAAACGGTAACCACTTGGCAGGAATTTCAGTTAGCCTTCCGTGCATGGCACATTCCTCAAGGTCTGATGGACCAGAAGAAGAAGGAGTTTCGCAAACTCTCACAGGGCACAATGACTATGGACGAATATCAGAGGAAATTCCTTGAATTATCCTGCTATGCTGAGGATGACGTCGACACTGACGCTCGTAAGCAGCAGAAATTCCGTGAAGGATTGCGTCCCGATATAAAGCTCGCACTTGTTGCTCATGATTGCGTAGACTTTGCGACACTTGACAGCCAAGCTTTTCGAACTGAAACTGGTCTGACCGAGTACCAGGAGTCGCTCAAGCGTATTAGAGGTGTAGGCCCATCCTCGGGCCAGCCTTCTCAGAAACGTCGAGTCTGGATCCCACACAATGTTCATCACTGACCTGCTCCGACACCAAGGCCGTCTTATGTTGCACCTCGTCTGCCTCCGTCGCCGAGACAACTAGCTATTTAGGGTGGATAGTCCAATATTATGGCTCCTCCCCACAATGATCATTTATGCCGCAAGTGTGGACAACTAGGGCACTGTACTCTGAACTGTCGCCTGGGTCAGCCGCAAAATACTTCAAATCCTCATGCTGGTCGTCGAAAGGGCCGTCGCAACCATCCTAGCAGAAATCGTAGTGCCAGGGCACCTGCTATGAGTGGTGGTCAGGTCACCTATGTCAAGATCGAAGAAGCTCGTGACTCCCCCAAAAATCGTGATGGGTACCCTTCGCGTTAATTCGGTGCCAGCTTTTGTTCTCTTTGATTCAGGAGCATCGCATGCCTTTGTGTCCCAACAATTCGCTCAGTTGCATGGGCTAGGCATGAAAGAATTACCAACTCCATTAGCGGTTCAATCTCCGAGATCCAAGTGGAAAACCACAATGGTAAGCCATCGCAACCATATCGAAATTGGAGGCTTACTTTTTCCGGCTTCTCTCATTGTGCTCGGACCTTCCAATATAGACATCATTCTTGGTATGGATTGGTTGACAGCCCATAATGCTTTGATTGACTGTGCTGCCAAGACAGTCCAGCTCACTCACCCTTCTGGCCAGACAGTCCAATACTCAACCCAAGCAGCGCAGGATGCCGAGAATCAGATATATGTTCTGAATGCATTGAATGCTTCACCTCTTGAAGGAATAGAGAACATTCCAGTCGTTCGTGATTTCTAAGATGTCTTTCCAGAAGAACTTCCAGGAATACCCCCTGCTAGAGCTGTTGAATTCATCATAGACTTGAAGCCGGGTACTACTCCTATTATCAAGCGGCCATACAAGATGCCGCCTCATGAACTCCTTGAGCTTAAGGAGGAAATTGACACTTCACTTCGTCAGGGTTTTATCCGTCCAAGTTCATCTGCTTGGGGAGCACCTTCTCTCTTTGTCAAGAAGAAGGATGGTACAAATCGTTTGGTCCAAGATTACCGACCTATCAACCAGGCAACAATTCAGAACAAGTATCCGCTTCCCAGAATCAACGATCTGTCTGATCAACTTGCTGGCTCCTCAGTATTCTCTAAACTTGATTTGAGGTTGGGTTACCACCAGATTCGGGTTCGTGAAGAGGATATTCCCAAGATCGCATTCGTTACTCGCTATGGTTCATATGAGTACACCGTCATGTCTTTCGGCTTGACCAATGCTCCATCAACGTTCTCCCGATTAATGAACTATATATTCATGGAATACCTCGATAAGTTTGTCGTGGTTTATTTGGATGATATCCTTGTATATTCCAAGAACAAAGAAGAACATGCTGAACATCTTCATCTTGTTCTGGAAAAGCTTCGAGAACATCAACTATATGCTAAGTATTCCAAGTGTGAGTTCTGGCTTCCCGAAGTAACCTACCTTGGGCATGTTATCTCCAAGGATGGTATTGTCGTCAACCCCGAGCGAGTTCAGGCTATTCTCGATTGGACTCCTCCGAAGAATGTCAAACAAGTCAGAAGTTTTCTCGGACTCGCCAGCTATTGCCGTCGATTTGTCGAGAACTTCTCCAAGGTGGCCAAACCCCTGACTGGTCTACTTCACAAAGGTGTCAAGTTCAAATGGACAGAAAAGTGTCAGGAAAGTTTCCAGGCACTCAAAGACAAGCTGACTTCTGCCCCAGTGCTTGCTCCTCCAGATACTAAGAAGGATTTCGTCATTTACTGCCATGCTTCACGTCAAGGATTGGGCTGTGTCCTAATGCAAGAGCGCAAGGTGATTGCTTATGGCTCTCGTCAGTTGCGCCCTCATGAAGAGAACTATCCAGTTCATGACCTCGAGCTTGCTGCTGTCATATATGCTCTTAAACAGTGGCGACATTACCTTCTCGGTAATTGTTGCGAGATATTCACCGACCACCAAAGTCTGAAGTAGCTGTTTACTCAGCCAGACCTGAACCTCCGTCAGCAGAGATGGATGGAGACTGTAGATGATTTTGACTTGGGTATTTCTTATACACCGGGCAAGGCTAATGTAATGGCTGATGCCTTGAGCCACAAGTCTTATTGCAACCACCTCCAGGTTCACAAGGTTCAAACCTCGCTTGTTGAAGAATTCAGAAAGCTGAACCTCCATATTGTTCCTCCGGGAGCACTCGCTCCCCCTCCTCCAGAATTTCAGAAGATGAATCTTCGTGTTGTTTCCCAGGGTTCCCTTAATACCCTAGCTGTCGTACCCGATCTCGTGAGCAGTATCAAGACTATTCAACGTTATGACTCAGAAGTCGAGAAGATTAAACTCTATCTCGCAGAAGGAAAGCCCTCATTCTTCACCATTGCCGATGATGGAGCCTTGTACTTCAAAGGTCGCCTAGTGGTGCCATGTGCAAGGAAACACCTGGATCAGACTCCAAAGGTTATGAAAGAAGCTCATGATACAACTCTGTCTATTCATCCTAGTAGTACCAAGATGTACCAAGACATTCGTCAGAGATTCTGGTGGTCTAATATGAAGCAAGACATTGCTCGTTATGTTGCTGAGTGTGACGTTTGCTGTCGTATCAAAGCAGAACATCAAAGGCCTGCTAGAACTCTACAACCTATCTCTATTCCTGAATGGAAATGGGACCATGTCGAAATGGACTTTGTCACTGGTTTTCCCAAATCGCAGAAAGGTAATGATGCTATTATTGTCGTCATTGACCGGCTTTCTAAAGTTGCACACTTCCTGGCCATCAAAGAAACGATCACTGCTAGTCAGCTGGCAACTCTCTACATGTCCAGGATTGTCTCACTCCATGGTATTCCATTGGTTATCAGCTCAGACCGTGGCAGCTTATTCACTTCAAGATTCTGAGCAAGTTTCCAAGAAGCAATGGGAACTCATATGTCTTTCAGCACTGCATTTCACCCTCAGTCACAGGGACAAGTTGAACGCGTCAATCAAGTTCTCAAAGACATGCTTCGAGCTTGTGTTATTTCCTTCGGCAAGAAATGGGAGGAATCTCTCCCGTATGCTGAGTTCTCTTACAACAATAGCTATCAAGCTAGTCTGAAGATGGCTCCCTTTGAAGTATTATATGGGCGAAAGTGCCGAACCCCTCTGAACTGGTCAGAAACTGGGGAACGTACACTCTTCGGTCCGGATATTATCCAACACGCTGAAGAACAAGTCCGCGTCATTCGCGAGAATCTCAAGACTGCTCAGTCACGTCAGAAAAGTCAGTATGACCGTCATCACCAAGACATGGTCTATCAACCTGGCGAAAAGGCTTATCTTCGAGTCACACCAATGAAGGGTGCACACCGGTATCAAGGGCAAGCTAGCTCCTCGCTATATTGGTCCATTCACTATTATCGAAAGACGTGGAAAAGTGGCATACCAGTTGGAGCTTCCGTCGAACCTTTCTTAGGTTCACGATGTGTTCCACGTGTCACAACTCCGCTGCTGTTTCAAAGACCCTATCCGAGCAGTGGATCATGAAGTGCTCGAGTTGCAACAAGACCTCTCCTATAAAGAGCATCCGGTCCGCATTCTCGACCAAGCTGAACACCGCACATGTCAGAAGGCGATCAAGTTCCTCAAGGTCCAGTGGTCACATCACTCTGAAGACGAAGCCACTTGGGAACGCGAGGATTGCTTGCGTGATGAATACCACGAAGTGTTTCCTTCTACCTTCTAAATCTCGGGACGAGATTTCTTGTAGTGGATGAGATTTGTAACGTCCGGATAATTAAGCTACAGTAATCCCCAAGTTAATGGTGCCACGTCATCATTTTCACTGTTGCTAAATCCCTCTTTGATTTCGTCCGGTTTAAATTTCCATTTAAGTTGAAGTCAAAATTTAAAGTTTTCAAATGTCACAACTAAAATGTTCAAACTGTGGAAAATATTCCATAACTAATTATGGTGGTGACCCAACACTTTTGTAAAGTAATTAAATGCCTTCTTGAGAATGTAACAGTGGCTAAAACATTTGTTTAAATGCTTTTTAAATAATAAACAAATATAAACTAATTTATTTTAGTGTCAAAATAGTTGTGGCAGTGGCATAATTGCTAATACTAATTTAGGGGCTAGTGCTATATTTTATAAAAGCTAAAATTAAATAAAACAAATAAACAGAAATATGAAAAGGCAAACAAAGATGAAATGTAAAAGCTAAAGGGCCATCCCCTCTCCCTGGGCCTAGTGGCCCATTTAGCCGAATGGCTGGCCCATTTCCCCCTCGCTACCCTCTCCCTCCTATTCACCAGAGGAGGTGGACACCCCCGATGACCGCCACGGCCATGGCCATCGCCGTGGCGGCCATCTGCCGTCTCCCCCGGGGCTATAAGGCGGCCCCGACGCCCACTCTCTCACGCCCCGAACCCTAACACTCAACCACTCCCTCCTCCCTCTGCTCCTGCGTGGATCTGGACGCCACGGCGCCCCGATCTCGTGGACGCCCGACGTCGTGCGCCGTCGCTTCCGGCGCCGTCGACCCACCCCGAGCACGCTGCCCTCCCCGACCGCCCTGCCGTGAGCACCACGTCCAACTCCTCTCTTCTCCTCTTCGATTTGATGTCGTAGGATGTTGCGGCCGTGACGCCCGAAGCTCTACGCACCCGTGTTCCCTCTAACCGCGTCACGAGCCCCTGTCCGCCTCTACGACGCCCGCTGTCGCCCTGGTCGTGCCCCTGCATCACCGCGCGTGCGTGCGGACGCGCCTGCTGATAGCTGCTACTGCATCTGCGTGCTGCTCTGCGGCTGCCGCACGCCAGCTAGCGCCTCTGTTGCCGCACTCTATCACCCGCTCGGCGCCCGCGGTCGCCGCGACCTACATCCGCCTGCCCGCACCCACCACGCGCCTGCCTCGCGCGCTGCTGCTTCTGCCAACGCCGCCCTCGCGCCGCCGCTGCCTCCCCGCCGGCCAGCCGCTGCCCCGCGCCGCTGCCGTCAACTGCCGCCCCGGCCACTCCGCGGCTCGCCTCCGCCAAAGGCCGTGCCGGGGCCTCGCCTGGCCGCGTCGGCCCTCCCCTGGCCGCGTTGTGGCTATGGCCCCGGGCGCTCCATCCGTCGCCTCCGTGCGGGTGCACGGATTCCCGCACCCGGGCGTCTGTAACCCGTCGCCCGCTTAGCCCCTGGGCCCTATGACATGTGGGCCCAGCCCCCTTTTTTAAAAAAGAGAAGAAATAAAAATATATTATAAAAATAATTAACTTAATTAACTTAATTAAGTTGTTTTAGTTAAACTAATTAATTGGTTAACCTAACTAATCAGTAATTAGTTAAATGCCTATGACAAGGGGCCCCACCCCTGTTGATCAGTCAACGTTGACTGGTCAACTGGGACCCCCTGGACCCACTGTCATTTTCTGGTGCACTGCTGGGTGCACTGCACCGGGTGCACCTAGCAAATTCCTGTTTATTTTTGAATAAAATAAATTGCATAATATTAATAAAACTTTGAAAAATCATATAAAATAATCCGTAACTCGGATGAAAAAGATTTATATATGAAAGTCGCTCAGAATTTCGAGACGAACCCGGATTCGCGATCCGTTCGTCCGCCACACATCCCTAGCATACCGAACATGGAACAATCCCCATCCGGTTCGCCTGTCCGAAAATGCCTAACACCGGGAATGCTTTCCCGGGTGTTTTCCCCTTTCACCGGTATCGTGTAGTACTGCGTTAGAACACGCCTAGTACCGCTTATTGTCATGTCATGCAACTGTGTGCTATGTATTTATTGTTTCTTCTCCCCCTCTTCTCTCCGGTAGACCCCGAGACTCCTGTTGATGCCCTGGTGATCGACTACGTCGACGGCGACCCTACTTCCGTTTCAACAGAGCTTCCAGGCAAGCCCCCGCCTTTGATCATCCCCATATCACCCATTCCATTCTCTTCTATGCTTGCATTAGATTTTGCTACTGTTATTGGTTGATCCTATTCCGATGCATAGCCTGCTTTTGTACCTACTATTGTTACCTACATGCTATGCTAAACTGCTTAGTATAGGTTGGATAGTGATTCAACAGTGACCCCCACCCTGTCCTTGTTGCCCCTGCTTCATCATCGACGACTTGAGCAACGTGATTGAAGGCCGGAGCCCGACTATCCTTGTTGCCCCTGCTTCATCATCGATGACTCGAGCAACGTGATCGAAGACCGGAGCCCGACACTTCACATCACATCACACCCCCTTTGTTGCTCGACTCTGCAGAGGTACTATCGGGTGCCGAGGGTGAAACCTCGTAATGCACTCATGATGATAACTCTGTAGTGTAGTTATTCAGTCATGGTCATCGAGGGTGATTCCTCTTTCGCCATTCCCGATACGACTCTGTCGTGCAACCCCTCAAGTGTGAACCTCAGGGGTGATTCCTCATAGTTCGCCTTGACGGGCACATCGAGTGGAATTCGTCGAGGATGATTCCTCGGGTTTTCCACCTTGATGTTTTGGATACACAGTTACATGAACTTTACTTGAGACCTTTGTGAAAGGTGGGAGGGCCCGGTGAGCACCCGCAGGAGTTCTTACGGTGGCGGATGGCTGTTTAGCGGTATCACCCAAGAGGGGTGATAGCTCCGGACTTGTCCCGTCAGCTGTCACTTCTGTCAATAATGTACTAACAGATTTGGGTATTTGTTCTGAATTGGCCTCTGGCCTTTACGCACTAACCGCCACGCGAGAATAGTTATGGGCCTCGGCGTCGTGGTATCAGCCGAAGCTTTGTCAGACGTCCAGTTCAGCATTGCGGCACGGCCTGGTCGGCGCCCCAGTGGAGGTGGCCTGGATCGCCCTGCGCGCAACGTTGCGGAGTGCGATGGGAGATGGCCCATGACCCCGGAGTGCTTAGGATGTAGACCCGCCGGGACCTCTCTGCTGAGCCTAGGTAGGGCTGCGATGTGCTGATCTCCCGAGGCCGGGCATTGACTCCGAAAAGTGTGTCCGGCCAGAGATGATCGAGCTTGAGGGTAACGTGGGGCACCCCTCGAGGGAAGTTATCTATTCGAATAGCCGTGTCCACGGTAACGGACGTTCAGTCTTATATCCTGATCTATTATAACTAGAAATGGATACTTGAGATATGTGTTGGATTTGTGGCCGCGAGATTACTTTCTCGCAGGGACTCGAGGAAGGATCTCTAGGCTGTTAATACTACAACATGCTTGTTAATTATAAAATGCTATTATGTATTTCCTTCTACTGCTTCAAGATGGTGTTTCCAGAAGATGCTTGAAGATGCTAGTCTTAGATAGGCTAGGCTTTCCCCTCCTCTTCTGGCATGCTGCAGTGTAGTCCACATATAAAACTTTTCCTTTGATACTGATGCATACTTAGTATAGATCTGATGCTTGCGAGTACTTTGGATGAGTACTCACGGTTGCTTTGCGCCCCCTTTTCCCCCTTCTTTCTTCTTTCTGGTTGTTGCAACCAGATGGCGGATCCCAGGAGCCAGATGCCACCCCAGTCGACTACTACTACTACCCCGACGGAGCCTACTACTACGTGGAGACAGCTGACGACCAGGATTAGTTAGGAGGTCCCAGGCAGGAGGCCTTGCCTCTTCGATCGTTGATGTTTGTGCTAGCCTTCTTAAGGCAAAA
This sequence comes from Secale cereale, assembly GCA_902687465.1. NCBI lineage: Eukaryota > Viridiplantae > Streptophyta > Magnoliopsida > Poales > Poaceae > Secale > Secale cereale. The sequence goes on along the minus strand of LR738709.1, from coordinate 611,806,208 downwards.
CTTGTTTAACTTATGTCTGTACTCAGATATTGTTGCTTCCGCTAACTCTGTTGCTTTCGAGCTTCTGTATTCGAGCCCTCGAGGCCCCTGGCTTGTAATATGAAGCTTGTATTATTTTATTTGTGTCTAGAGTTGTGTGGTGATATCTTCCCGTGAGTCCCTAATCTTGGTCGTACACATTTGCGTGCATGATTAGTGTACGGTCAAATCGGGGGCGTCACAAGGAGGTCCGGCGACGGACTGCAGCGCGGCGGCGGAGGACGCTACGGGCGGCGGCGCGCGCCCGCGAGGCTGGCGGCGGCGGCTTCCTACAGGGCAGGAGCTCCTGTGGGAGCGGGGCAAGCCGGCGGCGTAACTGGCCGGCGGCGGGGACGAAGCGGCGGCGGGGAGGCTCGGGCGCTCGGGCACTGCGGCTCCGCCGTCGCGGAGCGGGCCCTCGGGGCCAGATCGGGGCCCGGGCGGGCCTGGAGCGGGCTGGCGGTGGGAGAGCGCCAGGGAGGACGCGGGGCGACTTGGCACGAGGCCATTGGCCAGAAGCGGCGGCTAGTGGCGGCTGGACCAATGGTTGGCTGCCACTTGGCGGGTGTGAGGTGGCCGGCGCCGATTTGGAGGAGAGAGGAGGTGGGAGGTGGCTGGTGGCGCGGAATCTGAGGAGAGAGGGGTCTAGGAGGTAGGTGGAGGCCTAGGCTGCCCAAAATGGACTAGGGGTGTCCATATATATGCATAGGGCTAGGTTTAGGGGAGTTTTTTAGCCCTCCGATCTCGATCGGACGACACCGGTCGAGAGGGGGGTAGGATGGGCCTAGAAGAGGTAGTGGGCTGTGTAGGAGGGGTTGTGGGGAGAGTAGAGAAGAGGCCCGCGGGGGTTTTCGGAGACCGAAAATGTCCGACGAAATAACCTGCGACTAGTGCCGCTATATATATATCCGTTGGGCTATCAAACGAGCTTCGAATGCAATGAAATTTGGCACGCGGCCTGTCTACACTATAATAAGACCACACGCCAAGTTTCATCCCATTCCGAGAACATTTTTCGGCCACTCATAAAATAAATATTCGGAGGCACCGCGGGCGCGTGCAAGTGTGTCTGGGCTCAGAACAGACAACGGAAAGGACGAGGGGACTCGGACGGATGCAAGTTTTGAAAACATGATGATGCAATGCACATGATGACAAGGCAAAGATGCACACGCAAGCAGATGACATGGCAAAGGCAACTAATAGCTGGCTGACACCTGGCGCACCGGTCTCGGGGTGTCACAGTGACGAAGTTAGAGCATGAGGTATTTGTAAAGTGTCAACCTTTGTGTGGAGATCGGGGGTGCGCGATGGTTAACTCCTACCAACCTCCCCCCTAGGAGCATGCGTTGATTGCTTTGTTTTGATGACTCGTAAATTTTTGCAATAAGTATATGAGTTCTTATGACTAATGTTGAGTCCATGGATTATACGCACTCTCACCCTTCCACCATTGCTAGCCTCTCTTGTACCGCGCAACTTTCGCCGGTACCATACACCCACTATATATCCTTCCTCAAAACAGCCACCATATATATTCCTCAAAACATCCACCATACCTACCTATCATGGCAATTCCATAGCCATTCTGAGACATATTGCCAAGCAACTTTCCACCGTTCCGTTCATATGACACGCATCATAATTTCATATTGCCATGCATGATCATGTAGTTGACATCGTATTTGTGGCACAACCACCATGCATAATTTTTCATACATGTCACTCTTGATTCATTGCACATCCCGGTACACCACCGGAGGCATTCATATAGAGTCATACTTTGTTCTATTATCGAGTTGTAATGAAAGTGTGATGATCATCATTATTAGAGCATTGTCCCATGTGAAGAAAGGCTAAATCAATAAAGCCCCTTCACCAAAAAAGGAAGAAATAAAAGGCCCAACCACCCCCCCCCCCCGAAAAAAGGGACAATTGCTACTATCTTTTTCCACACTTGTGCTTCAAAGTAGCACCATGTTCTTCATGATAGAGAGTCTCATGTTTAGTCACTTTCATATACTAGTGGGATTTTTCATTATAGAACTTGGCTTGTATATTCCAACGATGGGCTTCCTCAAATGCCCTAGGTCTTCATGAGCAAGCAAGTTGGATGCACACCCACTAGTTTCTTTTGTTGAGCTTTCATACATATTTAGCTCTAGTGCATCCGTTGCATGGCAATCCCTACTCACTCACATTGATATCTATTGATGGTTATCTCCATAGCCCGTTGATACGCCTAGTCGATGTGAGACTATCTCCCTCCTTTTTGTCTTCTCCACAACCACCTCTATTCCACCCATAGTGCTATGTCCATGGCTCACGCTCATGTATTGCGTGAAAGTTGAAAGGTTTGAAAAGATAGAGTATGAAAACAAGTGCTTGGCTGAAATCGGGGTTGTGCATGATATGAATACTTAGTGTGATAACGAGGGAGCATAGCCAACACTATATGATTTTGTAGGGATAACTTTCTTTAGCCATAGTATTTTGAGAAGACATGATTGCTTTGTTAGTATGCTTGAAGTATTACTATTTCTTATGTCAATATAGACTTTTGTCTTGAATCTTTCAGATCTGAACATTCATGCCACAATAAAGAGAATTACATTGAAAAACTATGTTGGTTAGGATTCCACATCAAAAATTCGGTTTTTATCATTTACCTACTCGAGGACGAGCAGGAATTAAGCTTGGGGATGCTTGATACGTCTCCAACGTATCTATAATTTTTTATTGTTCCATGCTATTATTTATGATGTTTTGGATGTTTAATGGGATTTGTCATACACTTTTATATTATTTTTGGGACTAACCTATTAACCCAAAGGCCCAGTCCAGATTGCTATTTTTTGCAAGTTTCAGGGTTTTACAGAAAAGGGATATCAAACGGAGTCCAAACGGAATGAAACCTTCGGGAGATATATATTAGGAGAAAATCACGCACGGGAGACTTGAGAACCACACAGTAGGGTTTACGTGGTTCCCACGAGGGTGGGGGCGTTCCCCCTGCCTTGTGGGCCCCACGTATGGCCCCGGTGCCCTCCTTCCTCCTATATATGCCTACGTACCCCGAAACCATCAGAACAACAGAGAAAACCCTAGTTCCACCGTCGTAACCTTCTGTTCCCGTGAGATCCCATCTTGGGGCCTGTTCCGGAGCTCCACCGGAGGGGGGGCTCTACCACGAAGTGCTTCTATATCATCATCATCGCCTCACCATGAGTTGTGAGTAGTTTACCATAGACCTTCGGGTCCATAGCTAGTATCTAGATGGCTTCTTCTTTCTCTTTGGATCTCAATACAAAGTTCTCCTCGGTCTTCGAGGAGATCTATTTGATGTAATCTCTTTTTGTAGTGTGTTTGTCGAGATCCGATGAATTATGGGTTTATGATCAAGATTATCTATGAGAAATATTTGGTTCTTCTCTGAACTCTTTATGTATGATTATAATATCCTTGCAAGTCTCTTCGAATTATTGGTTTGGTTTGGCCTACTAGATCTATAGTTCTTGCAATGGGAGAAGTGCTTGGCTTTGGGTTCAATCTTGCGGTGTCCTTTCCCAGTGACAGTAGGGGCAGCAAGGTACGTATTGTATTGTTGCCATCGAGGATAAAAAGATGGGGTTTATATCACTAAGTTTGAGTTCATCCCTCTACATCATGTCATCTTGCTTAAGGCGTTACTCTGTTCTTATGAACTCAATACACTAGATGCATGCTGGATAGCGGTCAATGTGTGGAGTAATAGTAGTAGATGCAGAATCGTTTCGGTCTACTTGTCTCGGACGTGCTGCCTATATATAATGATCATGCATAGATAGTCTCATAATTATTCGCTTTTCTATCAATTGCGTGACAGTAATTTGTTTACCCGTCGTAGAATATCGTTATCATGAGAGAAGCCACTAGAGAACACTATGGCCCCCGGGTCTATTCTCAACATATCAATCTACAATCTACTTTACTTTTCCGCCTTTACTTTCTGTTCTTATATCAAAAATACCAAAAATATCAAACTATCATCTCTATCAGATCTCACTTTCGTAAGTGACCGTAAAGGGATTGACAACCCCTTATCGCGTTTGCTGCGAAGTTCTTATTTGTTTGTGCAGGTGCGAGGGACTCGCATGTGGTCTCCTACTGGATTGATACCTTGGTTCTAAAAAACTGAGGGAAATACTTACGCTACTGTGCTGCATCTCCATTTCCTCTTCGAGGGAATACAATGCAAGCTCGAGAAGTAGCAGACATCCACTTGAATATTTTCAAGGTGCCTCTTAGGGACCCAGATTTTCTTCATAAGGGACCATTCTTGCAGTTAGTTCCAACATATCTAGCAAATACTTCACCATTCTGATTTTTGAAAAGTTTATAGTTGGAGTCAAATGACTCATCAGAAGAATGAGGAGATTCACATGTAAAGCCAGATAAATTGGATGGATCAACTGGAGGTCCCTTTGTAGCAACCCATGAGGTTTTGGGGTACTGCTCAGGCTTCCAATATGTACCATCAGCATTGATTTTCCTCTCAAAGGCAATACCCTCTTTCCTAGGGTTCATGTTGAGTATCTGATTTTTAAGCACATCACAAAGAGTCTGATGCCCTTTGAGGCTTTTGTACATGCCTGTCAAGTACAATTCCTTCAGCCCTGCATTATCAGTGATACTAGCAATGTCCTCAGATGAGGAATTAGTAATAGCAGAGACAGTTGAAGAATTTGTAGCATTAGAAGCATTTGAACATTCAGGTGAAGAATTAGTAGTTTCACGTTCAATGTGTTTAAGGTATGGGGGAATGAATTCTTCCTGAGAAGCACTAATTTGTTGAGCAAGTAATGAATCGCGCTCCTTCTGAAGATCTTCATAACTCACTCTTAGATTTTCAAGATCTTGCTTTCTTTGAATAAATTCATAAGAAAGCTTTTTATGATCAGTTAAGAGAGTGTTATGATGACCTTGAAGATTGTCAAACCTAGACTGAAGTCTCTGAAGATTTTCAGTCAAGATTTTAGTGCGATCCATTTCTTCACCGACATATCATCACTTTTATCTACATATTTTGAACCTTTTCAAAAGCCTTTTGTTGTTGCACAGCAATCTTAGCAAGTTTAGAATAGCCGGGCTTGAGGTTTTCATCAGATTCATTCTCACTAGATTCAGAGGAGGCATATTTGAGTACCTTGGCACCCTTTGCCATGAAGCAACAGGTGGGAGCATAGTCATCATTGCCTTCATCAGCCTTGCTGGTGAAGCCATTTTCTTTAGGGTTGAAGATAGACTTGCTGACAAATGCAGTAGCGAGAGCTAGACTCGCCACACCAGACTCGGACTCCTCAGATTCCTCCTCTTCCTCATGATCCTTAGATTCAGCCTCAGATTCCATTTCCTTGCCAATGATTGCCCGGGCTTTCTTGGAGCTGCTCTTCTTGTGAGATGAAGACTTTGAGGATTTTGATGATGAAGATTTTGACGATTTCTTCTTCTTCGCATCATCAGAACTGCAATTCTTGTATTTCTTCTTCTTAGATTCCTTTTCCCATTGAGGACAATCTTGAATGTAGTGACCAGGCTTCTTGCATTTGTGACATAGGCTCTTATTGTAGTCACTGGATGAGGAATCATTTCTCCTTGAGAACTTTCCAAAGCGACCACGTCTTGAGAACCTTTGGAATTTCTTCACGAGCAGTGCTAGCTCCTGGCTCGGTTCTTCAGGATCACCAAGGCTACTACCAGAATCTTCACCTTCAGATTCAGAGACGACCTTGGCCTTCAGGGCATGTGATCTGCCATAGCTCGGACCATAGAGATCTCTTTTTTCAGCAAGCTGGAACTCATGAGTATTTAGCCTTTCGAGGATATCAGCGGGATCAAGTGACTTGTAATCACAACGCTGTTGTATCATCAATGCTAGAGTATCAAATGAGGAATCGAGCGATCTCAGCAATTTCTTCACTACTTCATGGTCGGTGATGTCAGTGGCACCAAGTGCTTGAAGCTCATTTGAGATGTCAGTGAGGCGATCGAAGGTTTGCTGAACATTTTCATTGTCAAGTCTTTTGAAGCGGTTGAAGAGATTGCGAAGAACATCAACTCGAGAGTCACGCTGTGTTGAGACTCCTTCATTGACTTTGGACAACCTATCCCAGATAAGCTTAGCAGTTTCCAAAGCACCCACTCTTCCATATTGTCCTTTGCTCAGATGGCCACAAATGATATTCTTCGCTTGAGAATCGAGTTGCTTGAATCTCTTCACATCAGCAGCATTCAAAGTAGGTGAGACCGAGGGAACACCATTTTCCACAACATACCAGAGATCGTTATCAATTGCCTCAAGATGCATTCGCATCTTGTTCTTCCAGTATGGGTAGTCCGTCCCAGCGATGGTAGGACACCCAGCGGAGACCTTGATCATACATGTGGTTGACATAACTAAAACTCCAGGCGGTTAAACCAAAATCACACAGAACAAGGGAGTACCTTGCTCTGATACCAATTGAAAGTGCGTTATATCGACTAGAGGAGGGGTGAACAGGTGATTTTTATGAATTCTTCACTGAGGAATTTGCGGGTGAGGAAATTCCTTAGCGAAGAACTACTTGCAGCACGATAAGTACTCAGAAGTAAACATAACAAAACACAAGCATGGTCATCATGATGAAATGAAGACAAGCATAGAGTACAGAAAGCGTAAACACAGGAGATCACAAGATGAAGACAAACAGACTGAAGAAATTGAACTGAGGAAATTGAGAAAGTCTTCAATCAAAGTCTTCAAACAGATATGAACAAGCACACAACACAAATATGAGGAAATGGAAGAGTTGAGGAAATAGAACCAGTAAGCTTGGTGAAGACAATGATTTGTTAGACCAGTTCCATCTGTTGTCTCAGTTGTACATCTGGTTAGGGCGGCTAGGTATTTAAACCTGAGGACACACAGTCCCGGACACACAGTCCTGGACACACAGTCCAAGACACCAAGTCCTCACCGTATTCCCCTTGATCTAAGGTCACACAGACCTCGCCCAATCACTTGTGGTAAGTCTTCGCAGGTGACTTCCGAACCTTCACAAACTCTGTCACTCGGCGATCCATAATTCCTCTTGGATGCTCTAGACCATGACGCCTAACCGTCTGGCAGAAGCACAGTCTTCAAAGGTAACAAGCGTCGGATCCACTCAGGATCAATCTCTTCAGTGATGCTCAATCACTTTTGGGTTTGTAGGTGTTTGTGTTTGGTTTTGGGTTTTTCCTCACTTGATGATTTTCACTCAAAGTCCTCGGAGGATGGGTTGCTCTTATGACAAGTGTCAGTTTCTCCCGGAGCAGCCAACCAGCTAGTGGTTGTAGGGGGCGCCTATTTATAGCCTAGGGAGCAGCCCGACATGATAAGACATAAATGCCCTTTAATGATATCACCGTTAGGTAGGTAGATATTTTGGGGCAGCTGGCGCGTAGCACAGCAACGGTCGGAAATTTGAGTATCAAATTCCTCAGGGCTATCATGTTCCTCACTGTGTAGGCAATCCGCACTGGCGAATTCCTAACTCCTCAGTCAGAACAAATTCCTCAGAGTTCAGAAGAACTTCGTCTCGGTCACTGAAGAATATGATTGAACTGTATGAGATTTCCAATGACTTCACTCGAAGGGATTGGTAGGTGTAGGATTTTGAGTTGAGCATCAAATGGAAATTTTTCCTTAGTATTTCCTCGAGCCCCTTTAACAGTACGGTGTTTCCTATGAATCAAGAAAGAGAAAATGAAACTACGAAAACAAAAGTCTTCACGCTTCATGTTCGTCAAATGAATACCAAGTCTTCAAGGTCACACCAATTTCTTCACTTTCAAAGTCTTCAGAAAGTCTTCAAAAATCCAAAGTCTTTGGTCGAAGAACTTCATTTTTAGGGGTCGACTTTCTATGTAAATATCAAACTCCTCATAGACTTATAGACATGTGTACACTCATAAACATATTAGCCCCTTAACCTATAAGTCTGTAATACACCAAAATCACTAAGGGGCACTAGATGCACTTACAGATTTTGTGTTTAAATTAGTGTTTGTGCCAAGTAGAACCTTTGGGAAGACTTGTGTGAAGTTTATATAATCATGCTGTAAAAAACAGAAACTTTAGCCCTCACGAGATTAGCCACCAGATTTTACTGGAGAGTGATATTTAGTTGATTCTTTTTGCAGATGATTAATAGACAAATTCCCCACGTTTACCAATTTATTTCAATTTTTTGGAGTTACAGAAGTATTCGAAAGTTACAGATTACTACAGACTATTCTGTTTTTTGACAGATTCTGTTTTTCGTGTGTTGTTTGCTTATTTTGATGCATCTATGAGTAGTATTGGAGGATATGAATCATAGAGAAGTTGGAATACAGTAGGTTTAACACCAATATAAACAAATAATGAGTTCATTACAGTAACTTTGAGTGGTGGTTTGTTTTCTTATACTAACAGAGCTCACGAGATTTTTGGCTAAGTTTTGTGTTGTGAAGTTTTCAAGTTTTGAGTATGGCTTTGATGGACTATGGAACAAAGAGTGGCAAGGGCCTAAGCTTGGGGATTCCCAAGGCACCCCAAGGTAAAATTCAAGGACAACCAAAAGCGTAAGCTTGGGGATGCCCCGGGAAGGCATCCCCTCTTTCGTCTTCATCTATCGGTAACTATACTCGGGGCTATATTTTTATTCACCACATGATATGTGTTTTGCTTGGAGCGTCATGTATGATTTGAGTCTTTGCTTTTTATTTTGCCACAATCATCCTTGCTGGACACACCTTTTGAGAGAGATAAATAGGCTTTAAATTTTGTTAGAATACTCTATGTGCTTCACTTATATCTTTTGAGCTCGATAGTTTTGCTCTAGTGCTTCACTTATATCTTTTAGAGCACGGTGGTGGTTTTATTTCGTAGAAATTGTTGATCTCTCATGCTTCACTTAAATCCTTTTGAGAGTCTTTTAGAACAGCATGGTAATGTGCTTTGGTTATAAAACTAGTCCTAATATGATAGGCATCCAAGATGAATGTAGTAAAAACTTTCATACAAAGTGCATTGAATACGATGAGAAGTTTGATACTTGATGATTGTCTTGAGATATGAGGATGGTGATATTAGAGTCATGCTAGTGGAGTAATTGTGAATTTGAGAAATACTTGTGTTAAAGTTTGTGATTCCCGTAGCATGCACTTATGGTGAATCGCTATGTGACGAAGTTAGAGCATGAGGTATTTATTGAGTGTCATCCTTTTTGTGGAGGTCGGGGGCGCGCGATGGTTAACTCCTACCAACCTCCCCCCTAGGAGCATGCGTTGATTACTTTGTTTTGATGACTCATAAATTTTTGCAATAAGTATATGAGTTCTTTATGACTAATGTTGAGTCCATGGATTATACGCACTCTCACCCTTCCACTATTGCTAGCCTCTCTTGTACCGCGCAACTCTCGCTGGTACCATACAACCACCATATATCTTCCTCAAAACAGCCACCATACCTACCTATCATGGCATTTCCATAGCCATTCCGAGATATATTGCCATGCAACTTTCCACCGTTCCGTTCATATGACACGCTTCATATTGTCATATTGCCATGCATGATCATGTAGTTGACATCGTATTTGTGGCAAGGCCACCATTCATAATTCATTCATACATGTCACTCTTGATTCATTGCACATCCCGGTACACCGCCGGAGGCATTCATATAGATTCATATTTTGTTCTAGCTTCGAGTTGTAATCTTTGAGTTGTAAGTCAATAAAAGTGTGATGATCTTCATTATTAGAGCATTGTCCCATGTGAGGAAAGGCCAAAAAAAAGAGAGATGGCCCAGAAAAAATAATAATAGAGAGGGGCTAAATAAATAAATAAGAAAGAGAGAAAGCCCCTCCAAAAAATGAGAGAAAAGAGAGAAGGGACAACACTACTATCCTTTTCCACACTTGTGCTTCAAAGTAGCACCATGATCTTCATGATAGAGAGTCTCTTGTTTTGTCACTTTCATATACTAGTGGGAATCTTCATTATAGAACTTGGCATGTATATTCCAACGACGGGCTTCCTCAAATGCCCTAGGTCTTCATGAGCAACCAAGTTGGATGCACACCCACTTAGTTTCTTTTGATGAGCTTTCATACACTTATAGCTCTAGTGCATCCGTTGCATGGAAATCCCTACTCACTCACATTGATATCTATTGATGGGCATCTCCATAGCCCATTGATACGCCTAGTCGATGTGAGACTATATTCCTCCTTTTTTTCTTCTCCACAACCACCACTCTATTTCACCTATAGTGCTATATCCATGGCTCACGCTCATGTATTGCGTGAAAGTTGAAAGGTTTGAAAATTTTTGAGTATGAAAACAATTGCTTGGCTGAAACTGGGGTTGTGCATGATATGAATATTTTGTGTGATGAAGAGGGAGCATAGCCGGACTATATGATTTTGTAGGGATAACTTTCTTTGGCCATGTTATTTTGAGAAGACATAATTGCTTTGTTAGTATGCTTGAAGTATTATTATTCTTATGTCAATATAGACTTTTGTATTGAATCTTTCGGATATGAACATTCATGCCACAATAAAGAAATTACATTGAAATTATGTTGGTTAGCATTCCACATCAAAAAAATTGTTTTTATCATTTACCTACTCGAGGACGAGCAAGAATTAAGCTTGGGGATACTTGATATGTGTCCAACGTATCTATAATTTTTTATTGTTCCATGCTATTATATATCATGTTTTGGATGTTTAATGGGCTTTATTATACACTTTATATTATTTTTGGGACTAACCTACTAACCCAAGGCCCAGTGGAGATTGCAGTTTTTTGCCTATTTCAGGGTTTCGCAGAAAAGGAATATCAAACGGAGTCCAAACGGAATGAAACCTTTGCGAGAGTTATTTTTGGAACGATATCAACACAAAAGACTTGGAGTACACGCGAGGGAACGAAGGAGGCGGCCACGAGGGTCCAGAGCGCGCCCCCACCCCCGTGGGCCCCCTCTGGCTCCCCCGATGCCCTCCTTCCTCCTATATATTTCCATGTACCCTGAAAACATCGAGGAAATAGAGAAAACCCTAATTCCACCGCCGCAACCTTCTGTTCCCCTAAGATCCCTCTTGGGGCATGTTCCGGAACTCCGCCGGAGGGGGATCTACCATGGAGTGCTTCTACATCAACACCATTGCCTCACCATGAGTTGTGAGTAGTTTACCACAGACCTTCGGGTCCATAGTTATTAGCTAGATGGCTTTTTCTCTCTTTTTGGATCTCAATACCAAGTTCTCCTCGGTCTTCGAGGAGATCTATTCGATGTAATCTTTTTGCGGTGTGTTTGTCGAGATCCAATGAATTGTGGGTTTATGATCAAGATTATCTGCGAGAAATATTTGGTTCTTTTCTGAAATCTTTTATGTATGATTATAATATCCTTGCAAGTCTCTTCGAATTATTGGTTTGGTTTGGCCTACTAGATCTATAGTTCTTGCAATGGGAGAAGTGCTTGGCTTTGGGTTCAATCTTGCGGTGTCCTTTCCCAGTGACAGCAGGGGCAGCAAGGCACGTATTGTATTGTTGCCATCGAGGATAAAAAGTTGGGGTTTATATCATATTGCTTTAGTTTATCCCTCTACATCATGTCATCTTGCTTAAAGCATTACTCTGTTCTTATGAACTTAATACTCTAGATGCATGCTGGATAGCGGTCGATGTGTGGAGTAATAGTAGTAGATGTAGAATCGTTTCGATCTACTTGTCACGGACGTGATGCCTATATATAATGATCATGCCTAGATATTCTCATAACTATGCGCTTTTCTATCAATTGCTCAACAGTAATTTGTTCACCCACCGTAGAATGCTGCTATCATGAGAGAAGCCACTAGTGAAACCTATGGCCCCCGGGTCTATTCTCAACATATTAATCTCCTATCTACTTTACTTTGCTTTATTTACTGTCTGTTCTTATATCCAAAAATACATAAAATATCACACTATCCTATCTATCAGATCCCACTTTCGTAAGTGACCATAAAGGGATTGACAACCCCTTATCACGTTGGCTGCGAAGTTCTTATATGTTTGTGCAGGTGCGAGGGACTCGCGCGTGGTCTCCTACTGGATTGATACCTTGGTTCTCAAAAACTGAGGGAAATACTTACGCTATTGTGCTGCATCACCCTTTCCTCTTCGAGGGAATACAACGCAAGCTCAAGAAGTAGCAACTACCAAGCCACTACAAATGCGCAAGGATGGCCCGCTTGGAACCCATGGATACCTCCAATCCCCCGAGGAGAGGTGAGACAGAAAATGACGGAACAAGGACTCCAAGACGGTGCCTCCTAGAAGGGAACAACCACTAATAGCCGCCACCATCCGATCCCAAAGATCGAGTTTTCACCCGGAGCAACTCGAAGGACTAAGGGCACCACGGCGGAGCCTTCATGAAGGATACGGTGTCCACGGACGCCGCCGTCGTCGGCCAATTCAAGATTGGGCAAGTGATGTACCCCGTCACGCCCACCCTTCCGACGTATCCTAACTCCGACAACCACCAATGGCCATCCACCCGTGTGGCCATGGTCGCTCGCCCGCACCCGAGGCGCAAGTTCCGCCCACGAACGTTGTGCCTTCCGCCGCCAGGGCCGCCGCCCTGCGTCTAGACACTCCCAAGACCGACCAAAGTGACCGGATTTGGGCCAAAGGGCACACCCGGCCAAAGAGACTGCAGCATACATCCCACCTCGAACAATGCCGGAGCCGTGTCAGCCCACACACAGCCGGGGAACGGGGGAGGAGGGGAGCGGACGCATCCGGGCCGGCACACTCCTGTGCCAGCGATGGGTGGCTCGAGCTCGTCGGTGCCTCCCATCCCTCCAGCCTGCCTCCCCACCGGACACCTCCTGTGTCACCCCACCTCGGCGGCGAACACAGCTCCATGCGAGGCCACCAACGTACGCCCGTCCACCAGCAAGAAGAGACCCAAAGGATCGCCGACAATCGCAAAGGAAGCCCACCGAGGAGTCCAACTACGCTGCATACCGTCGTCTAGCCGTTGTAGCTTCCAGATTACGGCCGGCCCGCCCACCGGCTGAAGGAAATATGCCCTAGAGGCAATAATAACGTTGTTATTTGTATTTCCTTATATCATGATAAATGTCTTTTATTCATGCTAGAATTGTATTAACCGGAAACTTAGTACATGTGTGGATACATAGACAAAACAGTAAGTCCCTAGTATGCCTCTACTAGACTAGCTCATTGATCAAAGATGGTTATGTTTCCTAGCCATAGACATGAGTTGTCATTTGATCAACGGGATCACATCATTAGGAGAATGATGTGATGGACAAGACCCATCCGTTAGCATAGCACTATGATCGTTTAGTTTTACTGCTATTGCTTTCTTCATGACTTATACATGTTCCTATGACTATGAGATTATGCAACTCCCGAATACCGTAGGAACACCTTGTGTGCTATCAAACGTCACAACGTAACTGGGTGATCATAAAGATGCTCTACAGGTGTCTCCAAAAGTATTCATGGTGTTGGCATAGATCAAGATTAGGATTTGTCACTCCGAGTGTCGGAGAGGTATCTCTGGGCCCTCTCGGTAACACACATCATAATAAGCCTTGCAAGCAAAAAGACTAATGAGTTAGTCACGAGATGATGTGTTACGGAACGAGTAAAGAGACTTGCCGGTAACGAGATTGAACTAGGTATAGAGATACCGACGATCGAATCTCGGGCAAGTAACATACCGATGACAAAAGGAACAACGTATGTTGTTATGCGGTTCGACCGATAAAGATCTTCGTAGAATATGTAGGAGCCAATATGGGCATCCAGGTTCCGCTATTGGTTATTGACCGGAGAGGTGTCTCGGTCATGTCTACATAGTTCTCGAACCCGTAGGGTCCGCACGCTTAACGTTTCGTTGACGATATAGTATTTAATGAGTTATGAATGTTGATGACCGAATGTTATTCGGAGTCCAGGATGTGATCACGGACATGACGAGGAACTCCGGAATGGTCCGGAGATAAAGATTAATATATGAGATAATAGTGTTTGACCTCCGGAAGGGTTCCGGAATTCACCGGAAGAGGTTCCGGATGTTTCCCGAAGTGTTTGGGTACAAGAACACGTTATTTGGGCCAAAAGGGAAAGCACACAAGGTTTTTGGAAAGCGCAAAAGGAAGTTTTGCGGAGTCCAGGGGCCAGACGCCAGGGTCCCTGGCGTCTGGGTCCACACGCCGGGAACCCTGGCGTCTGGCCCTGGAGTCCGAGAAGGACTCTTGCCTTACGGGTGAAACCGACTTTGTGAAGGCTTTTACTCCAAGTTTCGACCCCTAGGCTCAACATATAAATAGAGGGGTAGGGCTAGCACCCAAGAGACATCAAGATACACCAAGCCGTGTGCCGGCTACCCCGACCCTCTAGTTTATCCTCCGTTTAGTTTCTGTAGTGCTTGGCGAAGCCCTGCAGAGATTGTTCTTCATCAACAACCGTCACCACGCCGTTGTGCTGCCGGAACTCATCTACTACTTCGCCCATCTTGCTGGATCAAGAAGGCGAGGACGTCATCGAGCTGAACGTGTGCTGAACGCGGAGGTGCCGTACGTTCGGTACTAGATCGGGACGGATCGTGAAGGTGCACGACTACATCAACCGCGTTGATAAACGCTTCCGCTTTCGGTCTACGAGGGTACGTAGACACACTCTCCCCTCTCGTTACTATGCATCTAGTAGATAGATCTTGCGTGATCGTAGGAAAATTTTGAAAATACTACGTTCCCCAACAGTGGCATCATGAGCCAGGTCTATGCGTAGATGATATGCACGAGTAGAACACAATGAGATTGTGGACGATACTAGTCATACTGCTTACCAGCATGTCATACTTTGCTTCGGCGGTATTGTGAGATGAAGCGGCCCGGACCGACATTACGCGTACGCTTACGCGAGACTGGTTTCACCGTTACGAGCACTCGTTGCTTAAAGGTGACTGGCGGGTGTCTGTCTCTCTCACTTTAGCTGAATCAAGTGTGGCTACGCCCGGTCCTTGTGAAGGTTAAAACAGCACATACTTGACGAAACATCGTTGTGGTTTTGTATGCGTAGGTAAGAACGGTTCTTGCTAAGCCCGTAGCAGCCACGTAAAACTTGCAACAACAAAGTAGATGACGTCTAACTTGTTTTTGCAGGGCATGTTGTGATGTGATATGGTCAAGACATGATGAGTTATACGGTTTTGTATGAGATGATCATGTTTTGTAAAGTTATCGGCAACTGGCAGGAGCCATATGGTTGTCGCTTTATTGTATGAAATGCAATCGCCATGTAATTGCTTTACTTTATCACTAAACGGTAGCGATAGTCGTAGAAGCAATAGTTGGCGAGACGACAACGATGCTACGATGGAGATCAAGGTGTCGCGCCGGTGACGAAGGTGATCATGACGGTGCTTTGGAGATGGAGATCAAAAGCACAAGATGATGATGGCCATATCATGTCACATATTTTGATTGCATGAGATGTTTATCTTATTATGCTTCTTATTTTGCTTAGAACGACGGTAGCATTATAAGATGATCCCTTACTAAATTTCAAGGTATAAGTGTTCTCCCTGAGTATGCACCGTTGCGAAAGTTCGTCGTGCCGAGACACCACGTGATGATCGGGTGTGATAAGCTCTACGTTCAAATACAACGGGTGTAAGCCAGTTTTGCACACGCAGAATACTCGCGTTAAACTTGACGAGCCTAGCATATACAGATATGGCCTCGGAACACTGGAGACCGAAAGGTCGAGCGTGAATCATATAGTAGATATGATCAACATAAGATGTTCACCATTGAAACTACTCCATCTCACGTGATGATCGGACATGGTTTAGTTGATTTGGATCACGTGATCATTTAGATGACCGGAGGGATGTCTATCTAAGTGGGAGTTCTTAAGTAATATGATTAATTGAACTTTAATTTATCATGAACTTAGTCCTGGTAGTATTAGCATATCTATGTTGTAGATCAATAGCTCGCGATGTTGCTCCACGTTTATTTTTTATATGTTCCTAGAGAAAACCAAGTTGAAAGATGTTAGTAGCAATGATGCGGAATTGTTCCGTGATCTGAGGATCATCCTCATTGCTGCACAGAAGAATTATGTCCTTGATGCACCGCTAGGTGACAGACCTATTGTAGGAGCAGATGTAGACGTTATGAACGTTTTGACAAAAGCTCGATATGATGACTACTTGATAGTTTAGTGCACCATACTTTACGGCTTATAACCGGGACTTCAAAAACGTTTTGAACACCACGGAGCATATGAGATGTTCCAAGAGTTGAAATTAGTATTTCATACTCATGCCCGTGTCTAGAGGTATAAGACTTCTGACAGTACTTTGCCTACAAGATGGAGGAGAATAGCTCAACCAGTGAGCATGTGCTCAGATTGTCTGGGTACTGCAATTACTTGAATCAAGTGGGAGTTAATCTTCCAGATAAGAAAGTAATTGACAAAGTTCTCTAGTCACTATCACCAAGTTAGTAGAACTTCGTGATGAACTATAATATGCAAGGGATGACGAAAGTAATTCCCGAGCTCTTCGCGATGCTGAAATCGGCGAAGGTAGAAATCAAGAAAGAGCATCAAATGTTGATGGTTAACCAGACCACTTGTTTCATGTAAAGGGCAAAGGGATAGAAGGGGAACTTCAAGAAGAATGACAAGCAAGTTGTCACTCCCGTGAAGAAACCCAAAGCTAAACTCAAGCCTGAAACTAAGTGCTTCTACTGCAAAGGAAATGATCACTAGAAGTGGAACTGCCCTAGATATTTGGCGGATAAGAAGGATGGCAAACTGAACAAAGGTATATTTGATATACAGATTATTGATGTGTATTTTACTAGTGTTCATAGCAACCCCTCGGTATTTGATATTGGTTCAGTTGCTAAATAGTAGTAACTCGAAATGGGAATTGCATAATGAACAGAAACTAGTTAAAGGATGAAGTGACGATGTGTATTGGAAATAGTTCCAAGATTGATATGATCATCATCGCACACTCCCTATACTTTCGGGATTAGTGTTGAACCTAAATAAGTGTTATTTGGTGTTTGTGTTGAGCATGAATATGATTTGATCATGTTTATTGCAATACGGTTATTCATGTAAGTTAGAGAATAATTGTTGTTCTGTTTACATGAATAAAACCTTCTATGGTCATACACCCAATGAAAATGGTTTGTTGGATCTCGATCGTGTGATACACATATTCATAATATTGAAGCCAAAAGATGCAACGTTAATAATGATAGTGCAACTTATTTGTGGCACTGCCGTTTAGGTCATATTGGTGTAAAGCGCATGAAGAAACTCCATAGAGATGGACTTTTGGAATCACTTGATTATGAATCACTTGGTGCTTGCGAACCATGCCTCATGGGCAAGATGACTAAAACTCCGTTCTCCGGAACAATGGAGCGAGCAATTGACTTGTTGGAAATCATACATACTGATGTATGTAGACCAATGAGTGTTGAGGCTCGCGGCGGGTATCATTATTTTCTGACCTTCACTGATGATTTGAGCAGATATGGGTATATCTACTTAATGAAGCACAAGTCTGAAACATTTGAAAAGTTCAAAGAATTTCAGAGTGAAGTGGAGAATCATCGTAACAAGAAAATAAGAGTTTCTACGATATGATCGTAGAGGTAAAATATTTGAGTTAGCAAGTTTGGCCTTCAGTAAAAATAATGTGAAATAGTTTCACTACTCACGCCACCTGGAACACCACAGTGTAACGGTGTGTCCGAACGTCATAACCGTACTTTATTAGATATGGTGCGATCGATGATGTCTCTTACCGATCTACCACTATCGCTTTTGGGGTTATGCATTAGAGACAGCTACATTCACGTTAAATAGGGCACCATCTAAATCCGTGGAGATGACACCGAATGAACTATGGTTTGGCAAGAAACCAAAGTTGTCGTTTCTTTAAGTTTGGGACTGCGATGCTTATGTGAAAAAGTTTCAACATGATAAGCTCGAACCCAAATCGGAGAAGTAAATCTTCATAGGATACCCAAAAAGAAACTGTTGGGTACACCTTCTATCACAGATCCGAAGGCAAGATATTCGTTGCTAAGAATGGATCCTTTCTAGAGAAGGAGTTTCTCTCGAAAGAAGTGAGTGGGAGGAAAGTAGAACTTGATGAGGTAATTGTACCTTCTCCCGGATTGGAAAGTAGTACATCACAGGAAATTGTTCCAGTGATTCCTACATCAATTAGTGAGGAAGTTAATGATAATGATCATGAAACTTCGGATCAAGTTTCTGCTGAACGTCGTAGATCAACCAGAGTACGTTCCGCACCAGAGTGGTACGGCAACCCAGTTCTGGAAATCATGTTACTAGACCATGATAAACCTACGAACTATGAGGAAGCAATGATGAGCCCAGATTCCGCAAAATGGCTTGAAGCCATGAAATCTGAGATGGGATCCATGTATGAGAACAAAGTATGGACTTTGGTTGACTTGCCCGATGATCGGCAAGCCATCGAAAATAAATGGATCTTCAAGAGGAAGACCGACGCTGACGGTAATGTTACTGTTTACTAAGCTCGACTTGTTGCGAAAGGTTTTCGACAAGTTCAAGGAGTTGACTACGATGAGGCTTTCTCACCCGTAGCGATGCTTAAGTCTGTCCGAATCATGTTAGCAATTGCCACATTTTATGAAATCTGGCAAATGGATAACAAAACTGCATTCTTTAATGAATTTATTAAAGAAAAAATTGCATATGATGCAACCCGAAGGTTTTGTCAATCCTAAAGGTGCTAACAAAATGTGCAAGCTCTAGCGATCCATCTATGGACTGGTGCAAGCATCTCGGAGTTGGAATATACGCTTTGATAAGTTGATCAAAGCATATAGATTTATACAGTCTTACGGTGAAGCCTGTATTTACAAGAAGTGAGTGGGAGCACTACAACCTTTCTGATAAGTATATGTGAATGACATATTGTCGATCGGAAATGATGTAGAATTTTCTGGAAAGCATAAAGGAGTGTTTGAAAGGAGTTTTTCAAAGAAATACCTTGGTGAAGCTGCTTACATATTGGGCATCAAGATCTATAGAGATAGATCAAGACGCTTGATAAGACTTTCGATAAAGTACATACCTTGATAAGATTTTGAAATAGTTCAAAATGGATCAGTCAAAGAAGAAATTCTTGCCTGACTTGTAAGGTGTGAAGTTGAGTAAGACTCAAAGCCAGACCACGGCAGAAAATATAGAGAGAATGAAAGTCATTCCCTATGCCTCAGCCATAGGTTCTATAAAGTATGCCATGCTGTGTACCAAACATGTTGTGTACCTTGCCATGAGTTTGTCAAGGGGGTACAATAGTGATCCAGGAGTAGATCACTGTACAGCGGTCAAAATTATCCTTAGTAACTGGATGACTAAGGAAATGTTTCTCGATTATGGAGGTGATAAAGAGTTCGTCGTAAAGGGTTACGTCGATGCAAGCTTTGACACTAAATCCAGATGACTCTAAGTATCAATCTGGATGCGTATTGTAAGTGGGAGCAATTAGCTAGAGTAGCTCCATGCAGAGCATTGTAGACATAGAAATTTGCGAAATACATACGGATCTGAATGTGACAGACCCATTGACTAAACTTCTCTCACAAGCAAAACATGATCACACCTTATTACTCTTCGGTATTAATCACATAGCGATGTGAACTAGATTATTGACTCTAGTAAACCCTTTGGGTGTTGGTCACATAGCGATGTGAACTATGGGTGTTATTCACATAACGATGTGAACTATCAGTATTAAATCACATGGCGATGTGAGCTAGATTATTGACTCTAGTAAACCCTTTGGGTGTTGGTCACATGGCGATGTGAACTATGGGTGTTATTCACATAACGATGTGAACTATCAGTATTAAATCACATGGCGATGTGAGCTAGATTATTGACTCTAGTGCAAGTGGGAGACTGAAGGAAATATGCCCTAGAGGCAATAATAACGTTGTTATTTGTATTTCCTTATATCATGATAAATGTCTTTTATTCATGCTAGAATTGTATTAACCGGAAACTTAGTACATGTGTGGATACATAGACAAAACAGTAAGTCCCTAGTATGCCTCTACTAGACTAGCTCATTGATCAAAGATGGTTATGTTTCCTAGCCATAGACATGAGTTGTCATTTGATCAACGGGATCACATCATTAGGAGAATGATGTGATGGACAAGACCCATCCGTTAGCATAGCACTATGATCGTTTAGTTTTACTGCTATTGCTTTCTTCATGACTTATACATTTTCCTATGACTATGAGATTATGCAACTCCCGAATACCGTAGGAACACCTTGTGTGCTATCAAACGTCACAACGTAACTGGGTGATCATAAAGATGCTCTACAGGTGTCTCCGAAAGTATTCGTGGTGTTGGCATAGATCAAGATTAGGATTTGTCACTCCGAGTGTCGGAGAGGTATCTCTGGGCCCTCTCGGTAATGCACATCATAATAAGCCTTGCAAGCAAATGACTAATGAGTTAGTCACGAGATAATGTATTACGGAACGAGTAAAGAGACTTGCCGGTAACGAGATTGAACTAGGTATTGAGATACCGACGATCGAATCTCGGGCAAGTAACATACCGATGACAAAGGGAACAACGTATGTTGTTATGCGGTTCGACCGATAAAGATCTTCGTAGAATATGTAGGAGCCAATATGGGCATCCAGGTTCCGCTATTGGTTATTGACCGGAGAGGTGTCTCGGTCATGTCTACATAGTTCTCGAACCCGTAGGGTCCGCACGCTTAACGTTTCGTTGACGATATAGTATTTAATGAGTTATGAATGTTGATGACCGAATGTTATTCGGAGTCCAGGATGTGATCACGGACATGACGAGGAACTCCGGAATGGTCCGGAGATAAAGATTAATATATGAGATAATAGTGTTTGACCTCCGGAAGGGTTCCGGAATTCACCAGAAGAGGTTCCGGATGTTTCCCGAAGTGTTTGGGTACAAGAACACGTTATTTGGGCCAAAAGGGAAAGCACACAAGGTTTTTGGAAAGCGCAAAAGGAAGTTTTGCGGAGTCCAGGGGCCAGACGCCAGGGTCCCTGGCGTCTGGGTCCACACGCCGGGAACCCTGGCGTCTGGCCCTGGAGTCCGAGAAGGACTCTTGCCTTACGGGTGAAACCGACTTTGTGAAGGCTTTTACTCCAAGTTTCGACCCCTAGGCTCAACATATAAATAGAGGGGTAGGGCTAGCACCCAAGAGACATCAAGATACACCAAGCCGTGTGCCGGCTACCCCGACCCTCTAGTTTATCCTCCGTTTAGTTTCTGTAGTGCTTGGCGAAGCCCTGCAGAGATTGTTCTTCATCAACAACCGTCACCACGCCGTTGTGCTGCCGGAACTCATCTACTACTTCGCCCATCTTGCTGGATCAAGAAGGCGAGGACGTCATCGAGCTGAACGTGTGCTGAACGCGGAGGTGCCGTACGTTCGGTACTAGATCGGGACGGATCGTGAAGGTGCACGACTACATCAACCGCGTTGATAAACGCTTCCGCTTTCGGTCTACGAGGGTACGTAGACACACTCTCCCCTCTCGTTGCTATGCATCTAGTAGATAGATCTTGCGTGATCGTAGGAAAATTTTGAAAATACTACGTTCCCCAACACCGGCCAGCCGCTGCCGCGGTGCACCACCACCCATTGTGACCATGGCAGGGGCGGAGACCAGCAGCATGCGCCACCCTCGGTCGGCGCCGCCCGACCCTAGATCTGGTCTCGACCTCGCCAATCCCGGCGACCAAGGCACGCCCTCCACCATCGCGCTACCCAACGCACCACCGCTGCGCCACCGTTGTCGTGCAGCTGCGCCCGGCGCCTAGCGTAGCACCCAGGCCCGGGTGAGCCGCCCCGCGCCTCGCCACCCGCACGAGGGGAAGAGAAGCACCCCGCCGGCGTCGGCGCCGGCCGGGCTTCGCCCAGCCGCGCCCCCTGGCGGCGGCGAGGGAGGGGAGGAGGGATGCCCCGGCGGCGGCTAGGGTTGGCCTCTCGTGCGCCCGCGGGGGCGTCGCATGAGGAGGGAGAGGGGTCCGACTATCCGACTGCAGAATCGCGTATTGATCTGAGTCCTGACATCCCATTGTTGGGGAATGTAGTATTTCAAGAAAATTCCTACGATCACGCAAGATCTATCTTGGAGAAGCATAGCAACGAGCGGGAGAGTGTGTCTACGTACCCTCGTAGATCGAAAGCGGAAGCGTCTAGTGACGCGGTTGATGTAGTCGAACGTCCTCGCGATCCAACCGATCCAAGCACCGAACATACGACACCTCCGCGTTCAGCACACGTTTAGCTCGATGACGTCCCACGAACTCTCGATCCAGTTGAGCGTTGTGGGAGAGTTTCGTCAGCACGACGGTGTGGTGACAGTGATGATGAAGTTACCGACGCAGGGCTTCGCCTAAGCACTGCAACGATATGACCGATGTGTGTAACTGTGGAGAGGGGCACTGCACACGGCTTGCAAATCAACTTGTGTGTCTATGGGATGCCCCCTCCCCGTGTATATAAAGGAGGGAGGGGGGAGGAGGCGGCCAAGGAGGGGGCGTGCCAAGAGGGGGAGTCCTACTCCCACTACGAGTAAGACTCCTTCCTAGTAGGAGTAGGAGAGGGGGAAGGAAGAGAAAGGAGGGGGCGCCGCCCCTCCCCCTAGTCTAATTCGGACTAGGCTTGGGGGGAGGGCGTGGCCCAGCCCTAGCCATACCTCTCTCTCTCCCCTAAGGCCCATCAAGGCCCATATACCCCCCCCCCCCGGTACTCCGGTTTTTATCCGGTGACCCCAGAACACTTCCAGTGTCCGAATATAACCTTCCAATATATCAATCTTTATGTCTCAACCATTTCTAGACTCCTCGTCATGTCCTTGATCACATCCGGGACTCTGAACTACCTTCGGTGCATCAGAACACATAAACTCATAATACCTATTATCATCGAACGTTAAGCGTGCATACCCTACGGGTTCGAGAACTATGTAGACATGACCAAGACTCATCTCCGGTCAATAACCAATAGCGGAACCTGGATTCTCATATTGGTTTGCCCTAGCGTTGTCACAAGGGTTCGCAACCCTTTTGTAATCAGACACCCCAGAGAAAGCA
The DNA here is from genome assembly GCA_902687465.1 of Secale cereale. Lineage (NCBI taxonomy): Eukaryota > Viridiplantae > Streptophyta > Magnoliopsida > Poales > Poaceae > Secale > Secale cereale. The sequence continues at coordinate 611,782,911 of LR738709.1, read as the reverse complement.
TAGCCTCAGGGCTCGGGACGTAGGGATATTAGTGATAACCCACAAGTATAGGGGATCGCAACAGTTTTTTGGGGTAAAGTATTCAACCCAAATTTATTGATTCGACACATGGGGAGCCAAAGAATATCCGCAAGTATTAGCAGTTGAGTTGTCAACTCAACCACACCTAAAAGACTTAATATCTGCAGCAAAGTATTTAGTAGCAAAGTAGTATGTTAGTAACGGTAACAGTAGCAATGGCAATTTTGTAGTGATTGTAATAGCAACAACAACAAAAGTAACTTAGCAAAGATCAATATGTGAAAAGCTCGTATGCATTGGATCAGTGATAATAATTGTGTCGGATAATATTCATCATGTAGAAATTATAACCTAAAGCGACGCAGAGCTAGCTCCAAATCATCAATGTAATGTAGACATGTATTCTGTATATAGTCATACATGCTTATGGAAAAAAAAACTCCTACATGCAAATGTAACACAAAATCAGCATATAGACTTTGCTTACAAGTTATGCAGGAACATTGAGAGCCAAGACCAAGACAGGTACCCTCTAGTATCAAGGTACTTCTCCAACAAATTTGGAAGAACAAGCATATACCACCTAGAGTTCAAACTTTTGGATGGAAGATTCTTAGAAGGGCAATTCCTACGGGTAAAAGAGCAGGTAGGTTCACTAATCACATAAACAAATTTTGTTTGAGGTGTAATGAAGAAGAATATGATTTGCATTTATTTTTCCATTGCACTTTTGCTAGGGCTGCTTGGTTTGCTGAACCTTGGTGCATTAGATCGGATGCTTTAATTCAAAATTGCAGATCTATTGCAGAGGCCATACAAGTTTTTATCTCTATGAACCATCACCATGCTTCTTTGAAAAAATACTAACTTTCATGTGGTGTGTACGGAAATCTAGAAATGAAAACACATTTCACAGGCAAGCAGGTAATCCTCGACAGGTTTATCATATACCTTAGGCAATTGTTGAAAACCATGAACTAGGAAAATGCATGGATAAGGACCATCACGAAACTCAAGGCTAACGGCCTGGCAATACCTTAGGCCATATACCTTAGGCAATAGTTAAGTTATCTAATTGGGGCGTGCCCAACACGGTGGCGTGCGTGGGCCGTGCCCGGCCACAACTTGTTTGTTTATACGATTTTTTGTGTATATGACCCAAAAACAGCCAATAAGACCTAAAAACACGCCGCGCATGCGGACCGACGCTGACCAACTTAACTATGGGGATGGCTATCTCGCGCTCGCGCGCTGGAACGGCCAATTTCAGACAGCGCATTACTTTCCTGTTTAAGATATTGAGGGGAGAAGTTTTGGCAACCCGGCCCCCCCACCCGTTGGAATCAGGGGGGCTGAAAAGTTTGAGATCAGGCGTTGGAACGCTCGGCCGCGTAGGAGTAAACTCCCTTAACTATATATTGTTGTGCATGAGGCTCGTAGAGAGGCACGCGGGCTGAAACGACAAGGCCCGTATACTAAACGTGCCGTCGTGGGCCGTGCCGTGCCAGACACGTTTAGCCCTGAGCTGGGCCGGGCCGGGCCGGGCTGGGCCGACCTAGGTAGCCAAGTGTGGGGGACGCAGCCCAATTGGGAGCAGAGACCAAAGGAGGGAGAAAAAAATGGTCAATGTCCGCCCTGCGACAGGAAATTCGCCTTCCTCACTCTCTCTCTCCCTCGAGCTCTCCCCAAAGAAAGAGAAGGGGATCCAGCTCGCCGCCGCCCGCACCTCGAGCTCTCCTCCTGGCCTGGCTGCGGACGAGCACGGCCCCGGCACCGGCACGGTTCGACCACTCAACGGAGCCGCTGCTCTGCCCTCACTCCGACAGACACCTTCTCCGCCGCCGCCGCCGCCCCCTTCTTCCCCGACGCAGGTGAGCGCCTTCGCCGCCCAAGCTGGACGCCGTCTCTCTCGTCTCCGGTGCGCCCTCTTCATGTTTCTCTCCACATATCTGCATCTGGCCTACGCTCAAATTAACCAGACGCGACGGAACACACTCCCGATGCGCACGTAGCTTAGCTCGCCGCCGCCGCCGCTGAGGGTAAACCCGTCTCGCCCCTCCCTCGTCTTGCTTCTCACCGGCGGGAACAAACGCACGCGAGGTAGTTCAGCCCAGTTTCCTCGCTGATGCAGGCACAAAGCAGAGGAAGATGGACAGAGCGGTAGTACCTCAGTAGCGCACACACACACAGTTTTCAGAAGACGGATGCCCTTCTCTTTTCTTCTTTTCAGCTGTATACTACTAACAGATATGGCAACTGAGCTGAGCAACGAATGCTACAACTCCCCGCAAAAAAAAAAAAAAAACGAATGCTACAACTCACTTTTACTGCAACACATACATACATGGCCAACCTGCGTGCACACACACTGGACGTCAACTTTGCAGCAAGTTGTAGCCCACAATCACACAAGTGCATGCATCCCCATTGCACAAACAACTGTTTAACTACAATCAGGTGTAAGCTAACAGTTTGCACTTGCTTGTCTTCTTGATTTCAGCTGCTCCGAAGGAGTTTGCGGTGGGTGGACGAACTAAAAGCTTGTCGCGTCTTTTCAGCTGACCGGACCCCGACAGACCACGATGCCGGGCAGAAGAGGCGCGACCATGCTCGAGGATCTGCCGGAGGAGATCATGGACAAGATACTCATCAGGTTGCCTTCCAAAGACGTCGGCCGCTGCCGCGCCGTCAGCACGTCATGGCGTGGCGCGACATCCACTCCCGCATTCACGCTCGAGCACCGCCGCCGCCAGCCGTCGCTCCCCATCGTCGATGGCCAGGGGCGGCCCGCCAGCCTCGTCGTAGTCCGTGACGCCAATGCCCATGAGCAGCTCTGGCCTTTCCTCCCGGGTTCCGAACATCGCTTGCAGAATTGCCTCAGAGGCGCCTGCGATGGCTTCCTCATCGTCTCTCGACACAACCAGTTGTACATCTGCAACCCGGTCATCCGCACGCGTGCTCTCCTACCGCAGCCTCAGAGGCAGTACAACACCATAGCCGGTTTCTACTGCCACCATTCAACCGGAGAATATAGGGTGCTCTGGGTCTCACAGTCACATGACTCGTCTACATCCAGCTTATACGTCCTCACGGTGGGATCCGACAAGCCGAGGCACATCAGAGTCAGAATGCCGACAGTCTCATCGCCTTCTGCAGAACAGAAGCTACTCAACAAGCTGCGCTTTTCATCCGACTGTTCACCACCAGTCCACCACCGTGGCAGCCTGCACTGGCGTCATTGTGCTGCCAGCGACATTATGGGAGGCGGCGGAGACATTATTGTGTTCGACACAGAAGCAGAGTCATTCCGATGGATGCGCGGTCCCACCCAGCCATGCCATTGTAGGAAGTTGTTCGACATGGAGGGGACACTTGCTTTCTGGGGCGGCTCGACTCCCAGGTCCACTTCTATGGATGTCTGGGTGATGCAGGATTATGAGGCTGAAATCTGGGCTTTCAAGTACCGGATTGACCTGTCAACCGTGGAGGCATCAAGACAACTTTATTCAACCTCTTTTGCAAAGAGAAGGATAAGGTCACTTGATTCTACGGTGCGATTGCTGAACGATATAGCTGTGCTAAACAAGTGTGAGCTGCTGATCATGTTCAATAAGAAGCATGTGTTGCGCTGCGGTGTTGATGGCAAGTTCCTAGGTGTTGTCAACATTGGGAAGAGTCACTATTGCATGTTGCTTACTCAGCACCGCCTCCAAGAGAGCATTGTTCCGATTCCAGGCCATGATATGACGCAGGAAAATCCGAGGTGCCTCCATTCTCCACAGGGCATGTCTGAATGGTCATGACTCCTGACTTGCCTTTTGTCCTTAGCTCTTCCTACTTGTACCACATATCATTTTGGATGTGTGTGATCGTTTGGTGCTTGTTATGATGTCTTGATCAATGATAATTTTGTTAATGCTCTGAACTATGGATATCTTTGGCAAGGTTGAGATGCACAAATGGTCATGCCATGTTGTTGGAATGTTATTCTAGATCTTTTACATATGCTGTCTGTTTGATTCCAAATGTCCGGCGTGCACCTGTTCTTTGTGCCAAAATGTTTTGCGTAGCTGTGCGTATTATCAGTGCTTTTATGATCTAAGAAATCCTTGGTTCTTTAGCCATGTGTGTCGGGACTCGGGAGCACTGCTGGAGAGGGGGGGGG
>LR738709.1:611756379-611778631 GCA_902687465.1 Secale cereale | reverse complement strand
GGGGGGGGGGTGTTTTTTTTATGTTGTTATTTTTGTGTGTAGAAAGAAACTTGCTGAAGATGTGTTCTCCTGTAGCAAGATAGATATGATGTTCCTCTCTTCATCTCTCTCCTGTAGAGCGACAGGGCAGACCTGAAGTACACATATTGGTCCAGTTTGTAGCCAATCTGTAAAAGAATTGTTCGTCACCGGTAGCCAGCATCAGGTTTCCAGCCATGAAATTGTTAGTGATCAGTTCATACTTCATACACTCGCTCTACCTTCGCACAAGTAGGCAGTCAATTTTCACTGGCTCTACGAAGATTCAATGTTCCAGGATTGTATCATGGAAACATTTCAGTAGTAGACACTGACAATCATGGGCAGAAGGAACACATCACAGATGCCACAGAACCATCAGCAGATTCTGATACCTAACTGAGGATACACCCAAGGAGGGAGAAAGCAAAACATATCTCCCAATTCAAAAGGAATCCTTGCAAAAATGTCCAAAACATCCGGAGAAAATGGTCACAATAAATTTGTATATCAGCAGGTTAAATCCTGATAACTAGTCACTGGCGAGATACTTCAGCTCACAGCAAGCAAAGTTCTTGGTGAAGAGCACATGTACACAAAGAAGAAAAATGGAAGGAAACAAATAGAAGATGCTAACAACATGGACAGAAAACACTCAGCAAATTCCAATATCCACTGAAATAGATCGACAGCCTGACGGCAAACTTCTAGTACAATGCAACTATGCAAGGTATAAACAATGTTTATAAGCACCATTCAGATAGACGAGTTTTCCATTCTGTAAACAAATACCTCATCATGAACTCTGCAATATTGTGATCCTTACAAGTTATAGTATCTATGATAATACCAATAGTGGTAACGCACACATGCAATGGCATGGAGCAGAGACGAGTCCCATATATTGCAGTGAACGTAACGAGTTTTAATGTCGCTGGCAAAGAGACTAGCAAAAGGTATGATGTAAGTGTAACAGTTGATGTTTACAAATGTGCGAGTTTTCTGCTGACACGAGCCGAGGAATTCAGCAGTCAGGTTGATCCGTAGAAGGGCATGTACCTGTTACAGAAAATCCAGACAAGATTCAGATAGGTAAAGGTTACAACAAGCAAGAGTGACAATTGCATTAAGAAAGCGAAACAAGAAGATATGTATCGGCATATAGAGAGTAAACATGAATAGTGCATGGCTTTTATACATATAGTCGGGTTTTGATAAACAAAAGGGGAACATGAGAAGCAACCGATGATGCTAGTTGTTGAAGAAAGACTGTAAACAATACAAACACAATGGAATCGGAGGAAGATTTTCTATCTCTATGTGTGATTTAGATAGCTTTTTTGTTTAGCCAATAGAATTCACATTACAGAATTTCTTGGAACACTGCAATTATTATGTAATCACAGAACCGAGTACACGCAGAGGGAGATATGGAAGGATTATTGTGACATAATCGAGCACACACAAAGGAAGATATGGAAGAATTACATCTCTAGATAAGGTAGTTTTTGTGAGGTGTTAAACAAACAGATTTTAAAAGTATGATTTAGACCTGTTGATGTAGGAATACATACCACAACTTTCTGGATATTAGCTTGAAACTCATGATGCGTCTAAATCCGACTGAAACAAGTGTCTGGAATATCCAAGCCAACATGTACGGCATTGTTGATGTTCAAGGATTAGAAATGCCCATTAAACACAGCCCAGAGTTTGCTCTACACAAAGGCAGTAATCAACCAAGCAAGTAAAACCTTCTGAAAGGATAGGATCATCTAGGTACTAGTGATCTCTTATCCGTCCTTATATTGTGAGTTTGTGACTACTACTAGAACTGCATACACCCTTTGGTAACCTGTAACCAACAATCACTATCCCTGGTAGATACTACACCCGTCGATTCTCATGGACAAACACTCATGAAAAAATTACTGAACATGACCAACGCATATGTCAATTTTGAAACTGGAGAAGTGATTACCAATTCAGAGACGTAGCAGAGACAGCCTGAACTGAACTGTATGCTAAGCAGGCGTAGCTGGGATGTTGTGGCGACTGCGCAAGCCATCCATAGCTCTGGCCACGGACTTTGCCATCTCAGGGAAGGTCACCTTGGACACTGACAAGCGCGAACCAAGTTAGTACTAAACGATGCACCACCACTGCCTTAGTGGCTTGAACTGAAGTAAAATTCAGGAAATAGATGTCTCTGCTCCCTCGCTGCAGTACCACGAGACGAAGACGACTGCACCTCCGTGAAGAGCTTCTTGTACGATGCCTGGAATCCACACGGAGGATCGCAATCTCAGGCTCCAACCCAAATCCACACGAAATTCAGAATACACGGCAGCACGAACGACCAACGGGGTCGATCACACATGGAATCGAACGAGGAACGGCACGAGCGTACCTTCATCTCCTCGGCGCGCCCGGAGAACTTCTCGGCCATCTTCTTATGCTCCTTGTCCGCCTCCTCCGCCAGCCTGACGCAGCTCTGCGTCTGCATCTGAACGGCGGACATGGAAGGAAGGCGATGGATCACGTCACACGATCGATGGCAAAAGGGCTGGACTGGAAGGGGATGAGAGAGAGAGAGAGAGGTCACCTTGATGCGCTTGGAGATTCGGGAGTGGGAGGCCTCGAGGTCGCGGGCGGAGTCGCCGTGGAGCGCGTCGAGGCGGCGCCTGAGCGAGTCGAGGCTCGAGGCGGCGAGGCTCCTCAGGTCGCCGACGGTGGACGCGGAGGCCGGCGTGGATGCGGCGAACGGGGAGAGGGAGGGCCTGACCTTGGGCGTCACCGGCGAGGAGGGCGAGAGGAGGCCGCGGGCGACCGCGACGGGAGATCCGCCGCTGCCGGACGGCGACGAGGCGCTGGAGAGGGAGTCGGGGCTGGCCTTCGCCTTGGGCTTGGCCCTCGCCCTAGGCTTGGGCTTGGAGGCCGCTGCGGGCGCCTTCCTCATGGCTGCCTGGCTCCGAGTCCGCTTGGGTGGAGGAAGAAGAATGGGATGGCCTGCTTGAGATTTTGAATTTTGAACGCGAAGTTCGTTCGGGGGAGGAAAGCTTTATAGACGGGGAAATATGCCTTTGGTTCTCGGGTGTATGTACACCGTTTATTGAAAGAGAAAAAAAAAAGACCGCTTTATAGACATATCCGGACATGTCCGCAAACAACAGGCGGGTGAATACCATCCATCCAACCAGACTCAAGAAATAAAATGGACGGCGATTTTCCATTATTGTTCCGACTAATTTTACATAGCAAAAGAACAAAAAAGTAACTTAAAATCCTCTACTCCTCGTCGAAGGTGAAGTCAACGGGCCCGCGTGGGACGGTCTTGCCTACTCGTCGTTGGCAGCCGGTGCGAGCGAGGGGAGGACATAACAGATGCATCTTTGGCATCATCGTCGTGCTCCGCCTCGGCCTCCAACCGGAGCCTCTTGTACACATAGAAAAGGACCGGGCTATGGCGACGGTGGACGAAGATGTGAAGGGGTTGTTGGACGATGACTGGGATGGCAGAAGAAGGGCTCTGAGGGGTAGGGTTTGGGGCATGGCTGGCCGGCTCGAATAGTTGGGCCAGGCGGAGCGACTGGTTAATTGAGTGCAGAGTACCAATTAGGCTTCTTGGGCTCCGCCCTGATGTGAATGTCGGGTAGGCGGGCAGCCGGCCAGCCGGTGTGAATGCGGGCAGTTGGTTGGTCATGCCTATTCTGAATGCACGAAGGATTCTCGAGACAATGAGGAGTGATATGGGTTTTGGGTGGGTCCGTATTGTTAGAGTCCAGCGTGGAAGATGTTTGGACTACCCAAAATCTCCTCGCTAGTTTTGTGTTGCACGATTTTGGACGTCTGAACCGGCCCAGCAATTTTGGTGACCGGTGTTGGATGGTTATAAATACATGGACGGTATAGTCCGGACATTTGTAGGCAGTTTGGTTATCCGTGTCAGAGTTGCCCTATGACTTTAGGGCATGTTTGGTTGCTCAACTATTTTTGGCCTTCGTGCATGAGTGGAAAAGTGAAGCGTGTATTGGCTAAAACACGGTCGAGGCGAAGTTCTGCAATTTGTTTGGTAGCCCACATTGCATCATTGCTCATTTTTTGCATATTTGTTTGATTACCTACCTCAATGAAACTGTGAGCAGATGCAAACCACAGATTTTTCGTTGTGTTTCATGGGATGTTCTACCCACCTCCCGATTGTGTGCAATCGGATGTTCTACTCACCTCCTTCAAATTTCATGAGCTTACTACCTCAATGATACACATCACGCCTAAACAACACACAAACAACCATAAAAACACGATTCAAAGAAGAGAGAACACACCCACACTAATTAGGGCATGTTTCTGAAGACTTGCATCTTACATGAACACCATCGAGGGCATCCCATGCCCCTACATGGCTACATGGCAATATCATGGGATGAAACGCCTGATCAAAATATCATGTTTTTGGACAACACGGGTTGAATACCCTTATCAAAATATACATTTTAGTAACAAATCATACTCTACTGCTTACATAAATGTAAAACGTAAATCTGGTCATCTAGTCGTGGGTAAGGCGGGTATACGGCCTCACAGTGTAGGTGTTGGGTCATAGATCATCACCTTCAAGCCTCATGTCGTAAGCTTGACTAATGAGTGATGTTTTTGCAGTCGTCACACCTTTGTTTAAACCGGATAATCCTAGAATTTCAAAGAGAATAACTTTGATATTACTATTAATCACTAATAAATGCAAGAAAGTTGCTTAATGTGTTTCCATGGGAAATGGGCTCAAACATGGAAGGATTTCATCACGTAGAAGGAAACTTGAAGTGTGGTGAACAACGCAAGTTGGTATGAGGAGTGGAGACGAATCCAGAGCAGAAAACGGTGCATGTTACAACCGTCACGCTCGTAACATTGAGAGTACCGTGAGTCGAAGGCTCCAGCGTGTCCATCAGAACCACTTCCATGAAGGAGGGCTACGTCAGTACTGCCATTTGCCAGCTCATCTACATAACCGCCACCACCTACATCACCGCACTCATCTACTCAAAGTGGTCATACTTGTAATCGGTGCATCGTAATTGATAACTACTATAAGAATAAGACATATTATTAATCAATCATTCAACTTTATGTCGTCTTCAATGAGTTCATCTTGCAATTGGATCGCCATGTGTGAGTAATTCAAAATTATGGGTTGTGGAAGATGTTGGTGCGATGATTCTCAAGCCACTGGTGAAGAGTTGCCAGCTGATGAGTGATATTTTTATACTCATCAGACTGTTGTTTAGATGTATAATCTTATAATTTCCGTTTTTTCGAAATTGCCACTAATGACTATTTTTTTGAATGAAAGGGTCCCCCCTCGATTTCATTAATGAAACCAGAAATCTGTTATTACAACCAAAACGCGGGGCAAGACACCACCCCACACATCTCTGAAAATGACCCCCCACCCCGCCTTCCCAATAGGAGCAAGGATTAACCCACCAAAGTTTTTAAACCTGTCACTAAATGAACCTCGCAAAACTCCTTCCTAAGCACTCTTCAATTACAAAACACCACCAGAAACAGAGCGAGTGAAACTATTCAGATCTCACAGCAAAACTATTTTCCTTAAGCTATTTTATGCTTCAGCCTTCAATCCTCGGAATCCAGGACACCCAGTCTCTTCGCGCCTGGAAGATGTCACTGGCGACTCGTTCCAGCAACTTTGCGCCCTGTTGCAACTCCACTTTTGCGTCCTCCCTCACCTGCAAAGAACTCCACTCATTAATCCAATGGACCATCTTAAACATCACAACACTAGGGTCAGCGGGCCAGACATGTTGGAAACAAGCTAAATTCCTAATTTTCCAAATACTCCAAATCAAAGCTGCTACCCCAACGAAGATGACTTTCTTTTTCTTTTCCCCAAGGTCACCCAGCCAAGTACCCAAGTATGATTCCATGTCACAGAAATCACATTTGGTCCCTGTAACATAGCTGATCCCACTCCACATATACCTGGCCAGGGGGCATTGGAAGAAAAGATGATTAATCGACTCATTTTTACCACAAAATAGACACTGTTTTGTTGGGGAACGTAGTATTTCAAAAAAAAAAAAAATTGTACGATCACGCAAGATCTGTCTAGGAGAAGCATAGGAACGAGCGAGGAGAGTGTGTCCACGCACCCTCGTAGACCGAAAGCGGAAGCGTTTAGTAACGTGGTTGATGTAGTCGAACGTCTTCGCGATCCAACCGATCAAGCACCGAACGCGCGGCACCTCCGCGATCTGCACACGTTCAGCTCGGTGATGTCCCTCGTACTCTTGATCCAGTTGAGGCCGATGGAGAGTTTCGTCAGCACGACGGCGTGGTGACGGTGTTGATGAAGTTATCGACGCAGGTCTTCGCCTAAGCACTGCAACAATATGACCGAGGTGTGTAACTATGGAGGGGGACACCGCACACGGCTAAAACAATTGTCAACTTGTGTGTCTATGGGGCGCCCCTTGGCCACGTATATAAAGGAGCAAGGGGGGGGGGCGGTCGGCCTCATAGGGTGCGCCCCAAGGGGAGAATCCTACTCCTACTAGGAGTAGGTTCCCCCTTTCCCCCACACATCTCTGAAAATGACCCCCCACCCCGCCTTCCCAATAGGAGCAAGGATTAACCCACCAAAGTTTTTGAACCTGTCACTAAATGAACCTCGCAAAACTCCTTCTTAAGCACTCTTCAATTACAAAACACCACCAGAAACAGAGCGAGTGAAACTATTCAGATCTCACAGCAAAACTATTTTCCTTAAGCTATTTTATGCTTCAGCCTTCAATCCTCGGAATCCAGGACACCCAGTCTCTTCGCGCCTGAAAGATATCACTGGCGACTCGTTCCAGCAACTTTGCGCCCTGTTGCAACTCCATTTTTGCGTCCTCCCTCACCTGCAAAGAACTCCACTCATTAATCCAATGGACCATCTTAAACATCACAACACTAGGGTCAGCGGGCCAGACATGTTGGAAACAAGCTAAATTCCTAATTTTCCAAATACTCCAAATCAAAGCTGCTACCCCAACGAAGATGACTTTCTTTTTCTTTTCCCCAAGGTCACCCAGCCAAGTACCCAAGTATGATTCCATGTCACAGAAATCACATTTGGTCCCTGTAACATAGCTGACCACACTCCACATATACCTGGCCAGGGGGCATTGGAAGAAAAGATGATTAATCGACTCATTTTTACCACAAAATAGACACTGTTTTGTTGGGGAACGTAGTATTTCAAAAAAATATTGTACGGTCACGCAAGATCTGTCTAGGAGAAGCATAGGAACGAGCGAGGAGAGTGTGTCCACGCACCCTCGTAGACCGAAAGCGGAAGCGTTTAGTAACGTGGTTGATGTAGTCGAACGTCTTCGCGATCCAACCGATCAAGCACCGAACGCACGGCACCTCCGCGATCTGCACACGTTCAGCTCGGTGATGTCCCTCGTACTCTTGATCCAGTTGAGGCCGATGGAGAGTTTCGTCAGCACGACGGCGTGGTGACGGTGTTGATGAAGTTATCGACGCAGGTCTTCGCCTAAGCACTGCGACAATATGACCGAGGTGTGTAACTATGGAGGGGGACACCGCACACGGCTAAAACAATTGTCAATTTGTGTGTCTATGGGGTACCCCTTGTCCACGTATATAAAGGAGCAAGGGGGGGGGGTCGGCCGGCCTCATAGGGTGCGCCCCAAGGAAAGAATCCTACTCCTACTAGGAGTAGGTTCCCCCTTTCCTAGTCCAACTAGGAGGGGAAGGAAAGAGGAGGAGGGGAGAAGGAAAGAGGGGGGCGGCCCCCAAGCCCTAAACCAATTCGGTTTGGGCCTAGGGGGTGTGCCCCACACCTCACTTGCTGCCCTCTATTTCCACTAAGGCCCATGAAGGCCCATTGACCCCCTAGGGGGTTCCGGTAACTCCCTGGTACTCCGGTATTTATCTGTTGACCCTCGGAACCCTTCCGGTGTCCGAATATAACCTTCCAATATATCAATCTTTATGTGTCGACTCTCGACCATTCCGAGACTCCTCGTCATGTCTGTGATCTCATCCGGGACTCCAAACAACCTTCGGTACATCAAAACACATAAACTCATAATACCGATCATCATCGAACGTTAAGTGTGCGGACCCTACGGGATCGAGAACTATGTAGACATGACCGAGACTCATCTCTGGTCAATAACCAATAGCGGAACATGGATGCTCATATTGGTTCCTACATATTCTACGAAGATCTTTATCGGTTAAACCGCATAACAACATACATTGTTCCCTTTGTCATCAGCATGTTACTTGCCCGAGATTCGGTCGTCGGTGTCATCATACCTAGCTCAATCTCTTTACCGGCAAGTCTCTTTACTCGTTCCGTAATACATCATCTCGTGACTAACTCATTAGTCGTTTGCTTGCAAGGCTTATTATGATGTGTATTACCGAGAGGGCCCAGATATACCTCTCCGACACTCGGAGTGACAAATCCTAATCTTGATCTATGCCAACACCACAAAACACTTTTGGAAACACCTGTAGAGCATCTTTATAATCACCCAGTTACGTTGTAACGTTTGATAGCACAAAAGGTGTTTCTCCGGTATTCGGGAGTTGCATAATCTCATAGTCAGAGGAACATGTATAAGTCATGAAGAAAGCAATAGCAATAAAACTAAACGATCATAGTGCTAAGCTAACGGATGGTTTTTTTCCATCACATCATTCTCCTAATGATGTGATCCCGTTTGATCACATGACAACACATGTCTATGGTTAGGAAACTCAACCATCTTTGATTAACGAGGTAGTCTAGTAGAGGCATACTAGGGACACTCTGTTTTGTCTATGTATTCACACATGTATCAAGTTTCCGGTTAATACAATTCTAGCATGAATAAAAGACATTTATCATGATATATAAGGAAATATAAATAACAACTTTATTATTGCCTCTAGGGCATATTTCCTTCATGTTTCTCACACTTCCCCCCTCTGTGAAGCAAAACATCTCTGATTAATATGTTTTTTTGGAACTAATGACTAATGAATGTGATAAATTGTGAAATCCTTTGTTTATTTTATTTCCACGGGAAAAGATGCCATGTATGGAGAAAATCAATCATTTTAAAGGAAACAGTTAAAATGGAGAAAGAAGGAAGAAGATTGGAGGCGCAACAAATGATCCAGAGCGCAAGACGATGTCTAGGACGAATGCGTCCGCTCGTACTAGCGGTCTTACCAAGTGCCGGCGGCTCTGTCGTGTCCAACCCAACAACTTTTATAAAGGGGCCAACAATAGAATCGCGAAGAGCATGATCGAAAACCACCATCACGAGACTAGAATCATTCTTCAACCCTAGCGCTCGCCATTTCCCATCTCATCTCCATAGACACCACCATCACCACAACCATCACCAGAGCAAACCACCTCCAAGTTAGCCATACTTGTAGTCGTGTATCGCATCCGCCAACCATTGTAAGATATATTATCAATAAATCATTCATCTTCATGTCTTCTCCAATGATTTCTTCTTGCGATCCGATCGCCATCTGACGAGTGCGGATCGAGTTTGAGCTTATCAACAAAGATTTCATTGGTGGGGCAATGACACCCTTGGTTGGCTGTCGGTCTTTGCCGGTACTCTGCTTCTTCTAGCTGAATGGCGTCTGATTCAATTCCTCCTATCTCCCGTGAGTCAATTCCAGCTGCGGCTCGGAGACCTTGGAGAGCATGTGATGCGTCCATGGCATCAAGTGGTTCGTTCCCGGTGGTAGCGAGGTTTGATCCAGATGGTGGCTGTCAAGGATCCGATAATTTCTTGCTTCCAATATAGGGTCCTAATGTCTACTACACGCTTCTATTCCTGTAGACAGTGTTGGGCCTCCAAGAGCAGAGGTTTGTAGGACAACAGCAAATTTCCCTTAAGTGAGTAACCCAAGGTTTATCGAACTCAGGGAAGTGGAGGTTGAACGTACCCCTTTCAAGCAACCCTGCAATCAAGATACAAGAAGTCTCTTGTGTCCCCAACACACCTAATACACTTGTCAGATGTATAGGTGCACTAGTTCGGCGAAGAGATGGTAAAATATGGATGATAGGAGTGGCAAAGCAAAGTAATATAAATCTGTAATAAAAAGTGCAGCAAGCAAACAAGTGGTAAACGTGAGCACAAATGGTATTGCAATGGTGGAAACAAGGCCTAGGCTTCATACTTTCACTAGTGGCAACTCCCAACAACATTAACATAATCGAATCACATGATATTTCCCATAATGGAGACGCACTCGGAGGTCATTCCTTTGTGGTCAAGAGAGGACGAGAATTATGTAGGGCTACAAAAGCACACCTCTAAGTTCGTAGTTCTCAATCTATGAATTTCCCAATGTCATCGCGGCCATCCAAAGAGAGTACCACAATCACCACAACATATCTCAAGGATAGTCAAAGACAAGCACCAAGAGACTCTCAATCTTCAATCAACACACAAAAGAGGAAATCACTCATGAAAATATTCTTCTAATCCATGTCCAATAGACCGTTGTCACCTTGGTCTCGGAGATTATACTAGATAAAGACAAGTGAGTACATCAATCCAATACATAGAGGAAGGGGAAATATCATGGGATCACCCTAGATTAACATAGCCTATGATCACAACGAAGATCACATCATGGGAGAGAGAATTGACCACATAGCTACTGGTAGAAACCTCAGCCCCGAGGAGGAACTACTCCCGCATCATGGAGGGAGGAAGCAACGTCGATGGAGATGAATCCGGGGGCACTTCCCCGTCCCGGCAGGATGCCGGCACAGGAATTCTGGTCCCCCGAAACTTGGTGGCGATGGCGGCGGAGATCGGAATTGCTTCTGGAGAAAAGGGTTCTGGAATCAAGGTTTCCGCGACGGGAGAAATATATATGCGAAGGGGGGTCACCAGAGGCGGAGCCGGGGCCCCAGGCGCCCCCCTGGCGCGGCCAGGGGTGGGGCCGCGCCGGGTGGCCGCCTGGGCCACCCCAGGCTCCCCTCTGGCCCTGCTTTGGTTTTTCTTGAAGCTCCCGATACGCTGATTTTTCCTGTATTTTTCCCGGAATTTTTAGGGCACTTTTAATATGGGGGAAATCTGAAATAGAAAAACTACAGAAAACAGGAACTGGCACTGTGGTGCACTGAGTTAATAGGTTAGTCCAAATATGATCAAAAGTGTATGGAAGTGCATAAATATCATAGCAATATCACACAAAAGAGGCATGGAGCAAGCAGAAATTATAGATACGTTTTGGACGTATCAACATCCCCAAGCTTAATTCCTGCTCGTCCTCAAGTAGGTAAATGATAACAAACATAATTTCTGTGGTGACATGCTACCAACCATATAAGAACTTTTAAAGTAAAGCAATCAAGGCATGTAATTCAATTCAAGTTATAACAAACAAGAGTCTATATTAGCATTGTAACAAGTAACATAAGAACATAAAGATGCAAGACGCTCCAAGCATAGCACATAACGCATGAAGTGATTAAAATATAGTGGAACGAAAGACGAACTGATAATTATTGATGGAGAAGGGGATGCATGGGGGCATCCCCAAGCTTAGACGCTTGAGTCTTCTTGAATATTTCTTGGGGTGCACGGGGGCATCCCCAAGCTTGAGCGTTTGACACTCCTGAATCTTCTTTTATCATCTTCCCTCGCACACTTGAAAACTCCCTTCATACATAACTCATCATAATCTGATTAGCGAGGTTAGTACCCACAATAAAATAAATTTTCCCTACTGGAAATAAGGATAATCTTGAAGAGCTACTGTTTCTCAAGATTGCCAAAAGGTTTTTGCAAAGAAAAAGCAAGCTCAAGGTTTGCAAAACGAAGAAAAGGCAAAACATGACAGAATCTGTGAAAAACAGACCAGCAGGTAGTAAATAATTTTTTCGGGGCACTTCTGCAACTCAAATCAAAAAACTCAGAACAGACGCTCGAAAGCCAATTGTATAGAGCACGCTGTCAAAAAAATTCAGATCAAAAAGATGATCTGGTGATTTTATACGAATTTTTCTGTCAAGGACAGAATCTGTTTTCTGGGCAGCACGTCACAACTTTTGAACTTTCTTGCAATCAGAGGCTAAACTTGGCACAAAGCTGAAAAATAAAGATACAATGATGTTGCTACAGTAGTAACAAACATCAAGACCACGAAAAAATGAAAGAACAAACTGAAAGCAAAGATAACAAGGGTTGTCTCCCTATAGCTCTTTCTTTATAGCCATAAAGATAGGCTTAAGACTTTAATGATGCTCTCGTAGAAATAAGAGTTGAAGAACAAAAGAGAGCATCAAGAAGCAAATACCAAACACATTTAAGCCTAACATGCTTCCTATGCATAGGAATATTGCAATAGAATAATTCATTGAAGCACAAAGCAACTAGCATAGGAAGGCAAAACAAGCATAACTTCAAAATATTCACCATAAAGAGAGGAAACTTCTTATTATTAAGATATTTAGAACCAAGTCTCCCTCTCTCATTATAAATTTCAGTGGCATCATGGATGAACTCAACAATATAACTATCACATAAGGCATTATTTCCATGATCCAAAAGCACAAAAGTGTCATTACTCTTCATATAAGCAAAATCTTTCTTATTAGGAATAGTGAGAGTAAGACTATCATAACCATCATGGTAATCATCGTATTTAGGAGGCATATCATAATCATAATAAATTTTATCCTCAATAGTAGGTGGACTGAAAATATCATATTCATCATTGTAATCATCATATATAGGAGGCATAGTATCATCAAAGTAAATTTTCTCCTCAAAAGTTGGGGGACTAAAATATCATGTTCATCAAACGTGTCATCCCCAAGCTTAGAGCTTTCCATGTCATTAGCAATATTGATATTAAAAAAAACATACTAATAACATCACCACCATCATGATTGTTATGCAAATAATAAAGTTCCAAAGGTTTTTAAATTTTCTCTTCGAACACATCATGTCCAAGTTCAAGGTAGAGCTTATAAAGCTCTCTCATATTTTTGTGGTTTTCCATTAAGCAAAACTAGTGAAAATAAAAACAAGAAACAAAAAGATTTAATTGCAAGATCTAGAGAAGGTACCTTCACTTACCTCACTTCCCCGGCAACGGCACCAGAAATAGCTTGATGTCTACTACACGCTTCTATTCCTGTAGACAGTGTTGGGCCTCCAAGAGCAGAGGTTTGTAAGACAGCAACAAATTTCCCTTAAGTGAGTAACCCAAGGTTTATCGAACTCAGGGAAGTGGAGGTTGAACGTACCCCTTTCAAGCAACCCTGCAATCAAGATACAAGAAGTCTCTTGTGTCCCCAACACACCTAATACACTTGTCAGATGTATAGGTGCACTAGTTCGGCGAAGAGATGGTAAAATATGGATGATAGGAGTGGCAAAGCAAAGTAATATAAATCTGTAATAAAAAGTGCAGCAAGCAAACAAGTGGTAAACGTGAGCACAAATGGTATTGCAATGGTGGAAACAAGGCCTAGGCTTCATACTTTCACTAGTGGCAACTCCCAACAACATTAACATAATCGAATCACATGATATTTCCCATAATGGAGACGCACTCGGAGGTCATTCCTTTGTGGTCAAGAGAGGACGAGAATTATGTAGGGCTACAAAAGCACACCTCTAAGTTCGTAGTTCTCAATCTACGGATTTCCCAATGTCACCGCAGCCATCCAAAGAGAGTACCACAATCACCACAACATATCTCAAGGATAGTCAAAGACAAGCACCAAGAGACTCTCAATCTTCAATCAACACACAAAAGAGGAAATCACTCATGAAAATATTCTTCTAATCCATGTCCAATAGACCGCTGTCACCTTGGTCTCGGAGATTATACTAGATAAAGACAAGTGAGTACATCAATCCAATACATAGAGGAAGGGGAAATATCATGGGATCACCCTAGATTAACATAGCCTATGATCACAACGAAGATCACATCATGGGAGAGAGAATTGACCACATAGCTACTGGTAGAAACCTCAGCCCCGAGGAGGAACTACTCTCGCATCATGGAGGGAGGAAGCAACGTCGATGGAGATGAATCCAGGGGCACTTCCCCGTCCCGGCAGGATGCCGGCACAGGAATTCTGGTCCCCCGAAACTTGGTGGCGATGACGGCGGAGATCGGAATTGCTTCTGGAGAAAAGGGTTCTGGAATCAGGGTTTCCGCGACGGGAGAAATATATATGCGAAGGGGGGTCATCAGAGGCGGAGCCGGGGCCCCAGGCGCCCTCCTGGCGCGGCCAGGGGTGGGGCCGCGCCGGGTGGCCGCCTGGGCCACCCCAGGCTCCCCTCTGGCCCTGCTTTGGTTTTTCTTGAAGCTCCCGATACGCTGATTTTTCCTGTATTTTTCCCGGAATTTTTAGGGCACTTTTAATATGGGGGAAACCTGAAATAGAAAAACAGCAGAAAACAGGAACTGGCACTGTGGTGCACTGAGTTAATAGGTTAGTCCAAATATGATCAAAAGTGTATGGAAGTGCATAAATATCATAGCAATATCACACAAAAGAGGCATGCAGCAAGCAGAAATTATAGATACGTTTTGGACGTATCAGGTCCTCCATGTAAAAGTTAGGGACTTAGGTGTAATTTACTTCTTCTTCTGTGCCTTGTTGTAATATGTATCTTGATGCTTATCTTTTTTTCTAAATAAAAGGGACGCTCCCCTGATTTCATTAACAAAATCATCATCTTACTACAACCACCAAAACACACCAGCACCACCACAGGACCACCCCACACCTACAAGCGAAAAGAAAAAAACTGCAACGAAAGAACCGCATCGCCCAACTTTGTTCCACTCGAAAGATCTTAGTTGCAGCAACTGGGACCAAAAAACACGATGCCCAACTTCGTACCACTTGAAAGATCTTTGTTGCGACTTGTTTCAGAATTTTTGCACACTGCTGCAGTCCCACTTTTGCGTCCTCCCTCCCCTGCAAAACACACCAACCATTTATCCAATATGAAACTCTGGAAAGAACAATGCTTGGCACAGAGGGCCATTTTTTCTGAAAACACCCAAGGTTTCGAGCTTTTCAGATGATCCAAATCACTACAACAACACCTACAACATAGAGCTTCTTTTTACCACCACATAGTATTTAACCATACAGTAAACACACGCATTAGTATCATAGAAATCATGTTGAATTCCTAGAATACAACTAACTATGTTCCAAATGTATTGAGCTATGGGACACTGAAAATCAAGATGGTCAATCGATTATTTCTTCCCGCAGAAGAGGCATTCCACCTCACACCCCCCCTATATGTAGCAGTACATCATGGGTTAGAATGCTATATTTTAATACTAGCCAAAGAAAAGTTTTAATTCTAGGTGAAATTTTAACTTTCTAAAGGAACCTGCTAGGTGCTTTAGAGCCTAGCTACATAGCAGAGCAAAATGATTTTGCACTAAATTCTCCAAGGATGAATAACAACAAGGAGATTTTTTCTTCAAAGTTCGACAAGAAACAACATCACATAATGACACAAGCTTGCTCCGAAGTTCAGCTTTCTACCCCACCAAAGCTCTCCCGAAGCTTAAAGTGAATAGGTTGCTAGACGGAGCTTCATGAACAATGACCTGTTGGTTTTGTGAAATATTTTAAAGACAGTTAAAGTCAAAAATAATTCTTCACTACCCAACCACCTATCTTCCGAGAACCTAGTCTTTTTTCCATTCCCTACGTAGAGCCTATAGAAAGAAATGAAGAGATCCTTTAATTTTAGCAAACCTTGCAAAAATGTGAGTCCTCGTGTTTTAGCTGAACCTGCCACAGAGTTGAGTTGCCAATATACTAGTCCCACAAAAATTGCTAGAGACTATCTTCAATAAACAGTTTCCAGAACCATTTGGATAACAACGCAATATCCATTAAGTCCAAATCAAGAACGCCCAATCCCCCAAGTCTTTTGGTTGACAAACATTATGCCAAGCCACCGGGTGATATTTTTGCTTCTCGTTTTCGCTACTCCATAGAAACCTAGCCCTAGGCCTATCATACTTTTCTTGACCCCTTTTGGGAGGCCATAGAAAGACAACATGAATAAGCTTAAGCTAGAAAGGGAGGAATTAACCAATGTTGTTCTGCCAGCAATATTAAGAAATCTTCCAAGCCAACTGCCCATTTTTTTCTCCATCTTCCCTACGGAAGGGTCCCAATCAATATTCTTCAGCCTCTTCTCATCAATAGGTATCCTGAGATATTTGATGGGAAACAATCCTCTGCCACAAGTAAATATTTACTCAAATAATTTGATTCTATCATCCTCCATCCTCACACAAACCACCTCACTTTTATGAAAATTAATCTTCGAGCCAGATATTATCTCAAAGATTGCTAATTTTATTCCAGGTTCCTAGCCAACTCCAGATCATCCTGAAAGAGCTTGATGGTGTCATCAACATTGCAAGATGGCCACATCTCCTTTATGATCTTTGGCTAACCCATTTATTAATTCTTTGTCCAAAACCCTGCTCACTAAAATGATCAAAACATCTACAACAAGATCAAAGAGCAGAGGGGATAGGAGATCTCCCAGTGTAAACCTTGGTGAGTTATAAATTAGGGGGAAATCTCTCCATTTAATTTGACATCAACTTTACCACCAGAAATAGTTTTTATAACCCAGTCATTCCATTTATCAGGGAATTGTTTCATTTACAAGGTTTGAACAAGGAAAATCCACTTGACTTTGTGAAAAGCTTTTTCAAAATAAATTTTGAAAATAACTTAACCCTAGAAGTTCTCTTCTTGTGTAGAGAGTTAAGATATTCATGTAATATCAGGATACCTTCCAAAATATATATTCCCGTAAGAAAGGCAGTTTGGGAGGCTCTCACTACACCTTTAATTATTGCAATCAATCTATTCACCGCGATCTTGGTGAATAACTTGAAAATGACATTTACTAAGCAAATTGGTCTACACTTCTTAGTTATGTCAGCATCACTCCCTTCGAGACCACCTTTCTATTAAAAAAAATAAGGCCATTTATGGGAAGCATGTCATGGAGAAAAAGAGGAATCAATTGTGCAACACTTTTTTAACTATTACATGAAAGATTTGATTTGTCCATACATTTGAATGTGTTCCTTACCAACAGGTTTTGGAGACACGAGCAGACCCCGCTAAATCCTGAACGTTCAGGATTTGACCATGGCAAATCGAATGTTTTTGGTGCCAATTTTAGTGACGCGGTGATGTCAAGTTTAGTTGGTAAGCATGGCAAATCCTTACACAATGTATTTTTTTCTTCAGAAAATTGACGTGCGTGTCAACTAAACTTGTCATCCTCTCAAAAAAATTAAACTTGCCATCCTCTCATCACTAAAATTGCCATAAAAAGGTTTATTTGCCATGGTTAAATCCTGAACCTTCGGGATTTATCATTTTCGAACATTTTTACATTTTTTATTCTGCTGATCTGAATATTTGAAGTCCTTACATATCTTATCTTACCTTTTTTAGTTGTGCTAAGTAATGGGCGCATTACAAAGTTAGGGAACATCTTTGAGTCATCGTATTTTTTCGATTTGTACGATTCAGAGTAGAAGAGTTTTGGAAGAAAACATTTCTGCTCCGTAACGTCACCCAATTTACCAAACCATTATGCGTCCGGTATTGATCATATGGTGACATGATGCTCTTCACTGCTCAGCCCTAATAACATCTATCGAATAATAAGCCAACAAAAAGTAAATATGAATACGAGTAGAAAAAAAAAGCACCTAGAATTTAGAATTCCAACATCGGAAGAAAAGCACCTATCACATCCTTTTTTCTAAAAACCATCACATCTTTTCATGGGACGCCCTTATACAAAAGGAAGAAAAACATCCCATGGGACCCGCGGAGCGATATATATATTCCTGAAGGCCCGGGCCGCGCCACGGCCTTCCGTGCTCTGGACCAAAGTAGTGCGGGAATTTCGGTCGCAAAAGAAAAAGGTGTACTCCTCAAAAAAAAAAAAAAAAGGCGTCGTCATCGTGCGGCATTTTCTTCCCGCCGTCGCCGGTTTGACGGTTTCAGAGTCCGCGGTTGCCGCCGTGCTTTCTGCGATTCTCCCATGGCCGTCTGCAAGGTCTCACGAACAACTTGAACCCTCATCACCCATCCATTGATTTCTTTTCGCTGTACAATTGCACAAATACACATCTTAACTTTCACCGAACAACAAAACCAGTGCTAAGCTACACAAACAAATCACCGAAACCACGACGGTCTCTACCGGCCCTCGATCATGGTGACGGTCATGCTGTCCACGAAGCTGCAGTCGGCCCTGCTCGACGACGTGTCCTCCGTGGCCGTCGCCGTCGCCGTGGCCGTCGCCGTCGCCGCGGCCCGCCTCGCGGCGAAGCCGGGCTGCTTCGGGGTCGCCAGCGACGCGGCGTCGGCGGCGGCCAGCATCATGAGCGCCTGCGACATGAGCGGCCGGTCGTCCGGGTTCTCCTGCACGCACAGCAGCCCCACCTTGAGGCACTTCACCACCTCCTCCGGCTCGAACGTCCCCTTCAGGGCCTCGTCCACCAGCTCCAGGCTCTTCCCCTCGCTCAGCAGGCTCCACGCCTGGTAACAAAATTTCAGAGATTCAGAGGTTTTTCTAAAATTCAGAGATTCAGAGATAGTGGTGAGACATGTTCAGACAGGTTCAGGCTTACATGTGCCAGAAGGTTTAGGTGGCTGGAGTAGCTGTAGACGCCCCTGTTCCTGATCCCGGTGATGATCTCCAGCACGATGACGCCGAAGCTGAACACGTCCGATTTCACCGAGAACACTCCGTCCATTGCGTACTCGGGAGCCATGTAGCCACTGCAGCACGAACCGACCATGTAACATGTAAGGACCATCCACATTATCAGATTAACATTGCCGATGTAATAAGGTGATAATTGCTTGTTGAAACTTACTATGTGCCGACTACTCGAAGCGTATTGATCTCCGAGTCGTCGCCGCCGAATATCCTCGCCATGCCGAAGTCTGAAATTTTAGGGGTCATGTCCTTATCCAGGAGAATGTTGCTTGTCTTGAGGTCTCTGTGGACGATCCTGTATCTTGAGTCCTGGTGAAGATACAGTAATCCTCGGGCGATCCCCTCGATTATGCGGTATCGAGTTGGCCAGTCGAGAAGCATGCTCTTGGATTTATCTGATTATAATAACACTGGTAAATCAGTATCTGTTCATTGGAAGATAGGGAACTTTGATGCTCACAGAGGTTAAGTAAGTGCATATACCAAACAGAAAGAAGTCCAGGCTTTTGTTTGCCATGTATTCATATATGAGTATCTTCTCTTGTCCACAGATGCAGCAGCCGATCAGTCGAACAAGATTCCGATGCTGGAGTTTCGCTATCAGCATAACCTCGTTCTTGAACTCATCGGGACCCTGTGACGATGCCTGCGAAAGTGTCTTAACGGCTATTTCTTGGCCATCCTCAAGCTTACCCTGTGGTTTTGAAGAAAGTATTTTGAATCAGACGTGTGTGTGAGAATGCTCTACATTATGAAAAGAAAAGTAAAATGTCATGTTTATTTTCAACTAGTAATTATGTTCTGTTATACTTCTTTGCAAGACCTGAAGTTCCGATTACCCGACGATTCGAAACTACTAATGGAGTCGTTAAAAACTTCAGTACCTTGTAGACTGGCCCATAGCCACCTTCACCAAGCTTGTTGTCAGGTGAGAAGCCTTGTGTGGCTTCAGCTATTGTCTCCAAATCATATATTGGCAGATCCAGATCAGCCCCATGACTAGTTCCTTCACTTTGCAGTGTTCTGCTGTGTAAAACACCACTCCACTTACTTGGTCCTCCTACTGAAGCATCACATTTTGAAATGGCATCAGCAAATAAGAGGTTAGCTTTTATTTTATTTTTCTCTGAAGAGAGGTAATGTTCTTCTTATCTGAAAGTCAGAACCGCATAGATCATTTTGGAATTACCTGATTGTCTTGCTTTTGTTCTCTTTCTTCTCCACAAGAAGAACCCTGCAAGTGCTATAATAGCTGCAAGTGCACAGATGCTCACAGCGACTGCAATAATGACGTGCGCCTTTTTCTCGGACTTGCTACTTGCATCTGTGCAAAGAGATTACGATTATTGGTTTGATCATGGACAAGGTTGTACGTAGCTACAAAAAAGGTATAATAATGTTTTTCTATTTGACATTGGTTGTGTAGTATTCTGCACAGAGGGCACACCAGCTAGCTACTCCCTCTGTAAGGAAATATAAGAGCGTTTGGATCACTACTTTAATGATCTAAACACTCTTATATTTGGTTACGGAGGGAGAGTTCATTTAAAACATTCTGAATGCTTGATGTAACCCTTGCTTGCAGTTGCAGATCACTGGATGCCATGGGTCAAATGCTGGTAGGTGGCCATGCCCTACCAGGTTTTTAAACCTCTGGCTCAGGTCCGGGGTCCTGTTCGATGGAATTCTGAACACAACATAAAGCAAGGGGCCCCATGGCCAGCAGCGTTGCATGTGCAAAGTGATGGCTGCTCTGCTGATCCAGCATTTGTCCTTCCCGTCCAACAGAAATGTTTGAACGGGGATGTGGCACACCTACGTGCATACTATTAACGAAGAGGATAGTTCAGTCACACCTTGGAAGCCTTGAAGATTTGTGGTGGTAAGTGGCAACGATCATTAGTCCGGGAATGTTGTTAATTCTTGCTTGGGTGTCTTGATCATTTCGTACCTAACAGCATATGATATTGCTGTTACAAAACAGTGACAACAACCTTGCTGGCATAGGCCCTTAATAATATCCACTAAAAAATTGAAATTCTATGTTTTTTTTTTCCATCTGTCGGTGTAAATATGCAGTGTATACTCAACTTTGGCAACTGTTTGGTTCCTTGGCAACTGAATCCAATGTCAGACAGACAGAGACACAGAGTGCCATGGCCCCCTTTCTCCCTTACTTTCGGTAATACGCGTCAACCACACGTGGAAAACGCACACCCACGCCTAGAAAAAACGTGTGGATTTGGACACCGGTCGGGCGTCGTCATCCGTCCCGACGTCCTGCGATTCGTCACGGCATTTGGACTGGACAGGCGGAATCACCAAATATATATGGAGGCACCTAAGCTAGTCTCACTCTAAATTTGGCCTGGATGCTCCCCGCTTTAATTTACCGGCGACCTGGACCGTTGCAGCACGAAATGGCTTCTCCCAGAAGGAAGCAGACCGCCGTGCCCGTCGCTGATTAGCAGGAGATCAGATAGGGACTGCGACTGCGACCCTGCCGTCCTCCACTAGCAGGACCAACCCTGAAAAAAGTGAAACCGACGTGCTGAACCGCTGCTAATCTGTCAGGTCAATTTCACTGGTTTCCCATGTGGCCATTTTCAGGTGCGCACTGTGTGGTAGTGCATGATTGCGCTGCCGCCCAAGTCGTCTTCTTCTTCCCTGGAGCTGGAGCTGGAGCCGGAGGTCTCCAGCTGCTTGCTTGCTTGGGGTGGACTCAAACTCAAACTGCTGCATCAGCATCGGCAAATCGTGTTTCGCTCGCCATACTTCCGTTGGAGCAGACCGTCAGGTCCACATCAGGATCAGGATCAGGATCAGGGAGATGATCTGAAAGCCACAGCACGCACGCGGATATACACACTTTGTACGTGGAGAGTACGGTAAGCATTTGTGGTCTAATCGTGAGGCTGGCCGAGCTTAAAATTTGTCCCCATGTATAGCATGGAGATTCTCTTCTCATCAACTTGTACCCCTTGCGAAACGGGAGACATAGTACAGATGTACCCCATTTGTCGCTTCTGGATGAAGATCCATGGGATTGTCGACATGGGGTATCCATCATCATCCTCAGAGGAGGAGCCCTTTCCATTCCAGAATCATTTTTGTGGTGTCCGATCGTTCATTTTTCTAAAGTGGCGATTACTGATTGCACTACCAGTTCATGCTGTCAGCTTGGGCTCTTTCTGTAAAGCGCCCTCTTGCTGATCGCGCGGAACAAATGCTCATTATCGATAGCCGTCCAGCTCAGGTGCACGGTTCTTGCCGCCTTGCCGGGGCCGATAATAAACCCAATCAAAGGAAGATATTACATTGGCAAGAGCCAATACAAAGACCAAGAAAAGGTTCTGGGGCATATCAACATCAGCTTTCCTCCAATTTCAAAAAAA
>LR738709.1:611686398-611756270 GCA_902687465.1 Secale cereale | reverse complement strand
AACACGCATCAACTTTCCTCCGATTTAAAAAAAAACACACGCATCAATTTTCCTCCAATTTTTTTTAAAAAAAGCACGCATCAACTTTCCTCGATTTTTTTTTAAAAAAAAACCATCAACTTTCCTCCAATTTCAAAAAAACAACATCAACTTTCCTCCCCTAAAGGTGTAGAAGTGACTGCAAATTAACCACAGTTTCTGATCTGTATGGATGTCTTCAAGCTTACGCTTTCTCGAGCAGAGCAAGGATTATATTAGCCCCATGCCCTCAACATACTATTATATGTAATGGTTGCTTTGTTCGCAGATTTTTCAGGATTTGATGATCACAACCTCTCATCTACCGGCTACTCAAAGTTGATTCGTAATAAGAGGACAGGTGGACCGCATTATGATACGACCATGCTCGAGAATATGTTTGACTATGCCCAAAGCTAAATAACTCGTTGAATTGCTTTCCTAATTGCTCCTGAAAAGTGGCTTTCACTCAGAAACAATGGAGTGAGGCCCCTCACTGACTAAACAACTGTGCAAGATCTACTTCTGCATTTTCCCCACCAGCTGGTGCTTGATCGGGACAAACTAAAGCCGGCACTCTGCACATGCCAAAAGCTAAATGCCCAAATTAATAATTAAACCAAACAAAAAGGTTCAGATGCCTAATTGATCTATCTGTGCTTGGACCAAAGGATAGGATGGAACAAATTTTCACCAACCAAGAACCATCATGAGTAATCACATGGCAACATTCCATTCGAATTTATAACAGTAGAAAATTAGAAAAAATGAGTGCAAACGAAACGGAGACACGTAGGCCGGCACGTACCGAGATCGGCGGCGGCGAGGCGCACGTAGAGGTCCTGGCCGAAGTTGGGGAACACGCGGAGGTCCTCCAGCGCGCCGCTCCACATCACGCACCCGCGGTGGCCCGGCGCGCCGCTCAGGTTGGCGTTGGCGTACGCCGTGCAGGAGCAGTTGCGGTGGCACCGCTGCGCGCACTCGGCGAGGCCGGCGCGGTAGTCCACCACGGCGGCCGTCGTGTCGGGCACCTTGGCGTGCGCCATCAGCGCGAACCCGTCGGTGCCGTTGCCGCAGTCGAGCGGCGTGGCGCGCGCGCACCCGGCCCGGTTGTCCCGCAGCGCCCACGCCTCCGGCGACCGCGGCGCGAACCCGCGCAGGCACTCGCACACCGGCAGGCTGTTGGGGTCGCACACCCCGTTCGGCCCGCACTGGTTCACGGCGTCGCACTGGTCCTTGGGCGCGTACCAGTACATGTTCCACGCGCCGGCCGCCCACACCCACGTCCACCGCTGGAGCAGCCCGCCGGCGGCGCCCGTGCTGTTCAGCGTTAGCCGGGAGACGATGCTCGAGTTGGCCACCTGGAAGCTGTAGCTCACCTCGTTGGCGCTGTTGATGAAGCTGAAGTTGAAGCCCATGTAGGTGGCCGTGTCCGGGACGCCGGTGAACTGGAGCCCGTCCCAGGGCCCGGACCGCCACACCTTCTCCGCCCCGTTCCAGATGAACACCTCCGGGTCGCCGGTGGTGTCCATCACCGCCACCAGCGGCCCGGGGGACGGGTCGGAGGGGCTCGTCCACGCCGTCAGCGTCATGTTCGCGCCGGTGCCGTAGTCCATCCCCACCCTCATCCCCGGAATCAGAGTGTCGGTGGGGTGGTCGAACCCCTGCCACGCCACATGCCCGCTCGCGTCGGAGACGACGAGGTTCCCGCTGTCCAGCAACCGCGCCGTGCACTTCCCGGCGCCCGCGCCCGGCGCCGGGGGGGCCGACCAGACGACGGTGGAGTTGGCGTCGGCGACGGAGAGCGTGCCGTCGGCGGAGACGGACAGGGTCGCGCGGGCGTTGCGCTCCACGGGGCCCGGGACGGGGTCGGCGCGGTTGGCGACCCAGACGACGGTGCGGACGGGGACCTTGGCGTACCACAGCCCGACGTAGGTGTTGTTGGAGCCCGGCGGCGTGAAGAAGCCGAGCACGTAGCTGCCGGCGCCGGCCGACACCAGCGTGTCGTTGCCGCTGAGCGGCTGGCCCGGCGAGATGATGTCCCGGGCGTGGGAAGCCGACGAGAGCAGCAGCATCAGCAGCAGCAGCTGGAAGAGGCTGGCCATGGCCGCGGCAAGTGGTGGCCGCTTGTAGAACTACTACTGGTAGCTATTAAGCTCGGCAAGGATGACGGGGGCATCTTTCTGGTTTGTTATACGGAGTTTTCAGCAAAGCCGGCGTTTATGCAGTGAAGTTTGGCAAGTGCTTCTTTCGATTCTTAAAAAAAGAAGTGTCGTCGAATTTGCTAGTCGTCCGACCGGCCAAAACATCAACCGGCCACCTTCCCAACCGCTCGATCTATCTCATACGATTAGATCCCCCGAGGTCGTGTTCCACCTACCACGTCTTCTACCGGCAAATAGTCACATGCGGTGCCCCCAGCACAGCGACCCTACCTCTCGCAAGAGTTATTTACCCAAAACCACAACACTTGAAGTAGGGTAACAACCTGGTACCACATTCAAGGCAGAGTACAAAAAATCATCAGAAATACGCCTAAGGTCAGTCTTAGTGGGAGTAACATAAGTAGTAACATAGATGCCACATAAGAGCATGGTTAATAGTATAGCCAGCTGCTGGCTATAAGCCAGTGCCATGTCATCTACATCTCATCTTATAGCCAACATGTACAATAGTAGATCAAAAGAGTGTAATACTTTTTTTATTATGTGACACACCTTTCATTCTCATAAAGTGCATAAGAGCACGTGCTAGAGCTCACTCTTCACGAAGAGTCCGCTTACCTTCTCTTTCCTCCCACTAAGCAGAAATATACTATCACATAGCGGTTCCCAATACAAAATGAGTCTACAAAGCAATAAATGAAGATATGTATGTTACTACATGTATGACACTTCCAACTATGAACGTGGTAACATGGACTAGTAACATATGTATGTTACTAGTCTAAGTTAGTCCCCACTATGAGTAACCTAATGCGTAACTCAGAGCACTGATGCTTGAATTTGATAGCGAAAACAGCGAAACCGACAGGTGGGCCCCATCTGTCAGGCTGACATGGCATGCCTATGTGGACAATTTGCTGACTTGGACGAGGGTCCCACCTATCAATGACTCAAGTGCTTATCTTCTTCCTCTTATCTTTTCTTTTCATGTCAATTCGGTCCTTGTAAACTTTCAACAAATGCAATCAGGTCCTACAAATAAAATAAAAAAGCCATCGGGTCCCTCCCGTGCTCAAGATCGAGAGGAGCTGCTCGCGGCCGTGCTTGCCGGCCAGCAGCCCCGCGAGGAGCGCAACGACCAGAGCCACGGCGCCGCTGCGGAGCCCCCTTCCCTCGCCCGGTCATCATCGAGTGCGCGCAGCCGATGAGTTTCCTTCCAGCGCCGCCGCAGTGCTCCCTCCTGTTGCTCGCCGGCGTCCAGTGCGCGCAGCTGCGAAGCTCCCTCCAGTGCCGCCGCAGAGCTTCCTCCTGTCGTCCATCAGCGTCTAGTGCGCGCCGCCGCGCTGCATCTGCCTCCATTAGCCCGAGTGTGACGCCCGGGTAATCAAGCTACAGTAAACCTCTGCTAATGATGCCACATCACTACGATTACTGTTGCTAATCTCGCGTTAGTTTAAAACTGATTCAAATTCAAATTAAAAATCAAGCAAACAATAAAAGTTTTTCAAATATTAAAACTAAAATGTTCTGAGTGTGTAAAATAAATCATAAGTAATATTGTTGAAGAATCCACATTTTTATAAGTGTTGTATTGCACTAAAGTAACTTAAACAATAGGTAAAACAATTATGAAATGCTTTTACTTATTGGACAATTACAAACTATTGAATTAAAGTGTCAAATTATTTATGGAAGTGGCTTTATCTTTAATACCAATTTAGGGGCTAGTGGTATATTATACAAAACAAAACAAAACAAAACAAAAAATCCCCAATGGGCTGGCCACTGCCAGCCAGGCAATTGGCCCAGGCCGGCCTCCCCACACCCCCATAACTCACCGAAACCCTAACTCCCTCCCCCACTCGCTCCCAGTTCCCTCCCCACTACCCCCACGTTCCCCACTCCTCTCACCCCCGCTGATCTGGATCGGGGCACGACGCCCCGACCCCGTCGCCGATTCTTGCCGCCCGACGCCGCCTAGACCTCGCCGGAGGCCACGTTGCCGGAGCCCCTACCCGCTGGACTGCCTCCCCGTCGCCGACTCATCCCCGTCTTCCTCCCCGAGCACCACTGCCCGCGAACCCTACACCACCCCGTGAGCTCCCCCTCTCCTCGTACGGTCACCGCGCGCCGGCGCCGTCGTGCACGCGCTCGCGCTCCCCTCACCCACTCACGCACGCGCTCACCCACCGCCGCGCTGGGCGCCTGTCCGCGCGCGCCTACGCGACCCCGCTCGACTCCCCTGCCTCGCTCCGACGACCACGCCCTGCAGCCCCGCACGTCGCCGGTCCTGTTGCTGCTGTTGTGCTGCTCCCTGGCCGCCGCTGATTGCTGCTGTTGCGCTGCCTAGCTGCGGCTCGCCGCCCCGCGCCGTGGCCTTGTTCTCGCCACTGCCCCCCCCGTCTTGTCTCCCGTTGTCGCTCGCGGCGGCCCTCCCACCGGCGCCCCTCCGGCGACCGCCCGCGCCTCGCCGCCCGCGGTCCTTCCCCGCC
This sequence comes from Secale cereale, assembly GCA_902687465.1. NCBI lineage: Eukaryota > Viridiplantae > Streptophyta > Magnoliopsida > Poales > Poaceae > Secale > Secale cereale. Next base: position 611,751,595 of record LR738709.1, on the reverse strand, counting down.
ACTGCTGGTCACCGTCGTCGCCGCGCCTTCGGCCGGCTCCCGCGCTGCGCCCCGGCGCCGCCCCTCCATGGCCTCATCACCGCGCTGCCAGCCGCGGTCCCGGCCGGCTGCTGCCGCGGGGCTCCGCCTGGCGGTTTTGCCCCACGGCGGCGGCTTCGGTCCCTAACGGGCGCCCACACCCTGCACCCACACGCCCGTAAAACCGCCGCCTTCTTTGGCCCCTGTGGGCTTATGACGTCTGGGGCCCACGCAAAAAAATGATTTAAAGATAAATAAACAATAATAATAAATAATATAAATAATAATTAATTAATTAAAATTATATTAACTTAACTAACCTGCTGATTAGTCAGTGTTTGTTAAATGAGTCTATGACAGGGGGCCCACCCCCTGTTGACCAGTCAATGTTGACCGGTCAACCGGGACCCCCTTGGACCCACATGTCACCCTCTGGTACACTTTTGTGTACACAGATCTGGGTGCACCTAACAATTTCTCATTATTCTCGAATTAATATTAATTTCAGAATATGTTTTAAACTTCAGAAAATCATATAAAATAAATCGTAACTCGATTGAAAAAGTGTTATATATGAAAGTTGCTCAAAACGACGAGAAGAATCCGGATACGTCGCCCATTTGTCCACCACACATCCCTAGCATAGCGAACTCGCAACTTTCCCCCTCTGGTTCATTTGTCCGAAAACGCTGAACATCGGGAATACTTTCCCGGATGTTTTCCCCCTTCGCCAGTATCACCTATCCCTGCGTTAGATAACCCCTGGCATCGCGTTTTTCCTTGTTATATTTTGTGATGCTTTGTTTGCTCTGTATTTATCGTTTCTTCCCCCTCTTCTCTCCGGTAGACTACAAGACGGACGTCGCTGCTGCCTCGATCGACTACGGTGTTGACAACCCCTCTTTCTTGCTAGAGCAACCAGGCAAGCCCCCCCTGATCACCAGATATTGCCCATTCCCCTCTCTCTTATTCTTGCATTAGGTTTGCTACTGTTGTTGATTCGATAGCTCCTATTCTGTTGCATAGCCTGTCATTGTTGCTACAACTATTGATACCTTTACCTACTATCCTAATGCTTAGTATATGATGCTAGTACTCCATTAGTGGCCCTACATTCTTGTCCGTCTGCCATGCTATACTATCGGGCCGTGATCACTCGGGTGGTGATCACGGGTTTATACTATACTATTACATACACATGATGATGATTCGGAGATGGGGGTTGAAGGGGCAGGTGGTTCCACACAGGTACTGGTGGGCCTGGGTTCCCAGCAGCCCCCTGATGGTTACTTTGTGGCGGAGTGACAGGGCGGGTTGCGACCACCTAGGAGACAGGTGGGCCTGGCCCTGGTCGTTGTCCGCGGTTATTTTTTAATAACATGTTTAACGAGATCTTGGTATTTGATCTGAGTCTGGACATTGGCATATACACACTAACCAGCTTCGTGTGAATAGTTATGGGCACTCAACTTCGTGGTATCAGCCGAAGCCTTCTTGACGTCAGCGACTTAGCGACGCGCGCCGGATTGGACTGGGACGTCGCTCTGGTATTAGGAGCGGCTAGGTCTGCTTACCGGTTGCCCTCGCACCGTGCAGGTGTGCATTGGGCGATGGGCCCAGACCCCCGTGCGCTTAGGGTTTAGACCGGCGTGCTGGCCTCTCTGCCGTGCTTAGGTAGGGCTGCGACATGTTGATCTTCTGAGGCCGGGCATGACCCTGGAAAGTGTGTCCGGCCAAATGGGATCGAGCGTGCTGGGTTATGTGGTGCACCCCTGCAGGGAAGTTAATCTATTCGAATAGCCATGTCCCTCGGTAAAAGGACGACCTGGAGTTGTACTCTGACCTCATGACAACTAGAACTGGATACTTAGTAAAACACACCCAAATAAGTTCCAGATACAACCCGGTGATCGCTTTCCCACAGGGCGACAAGGGGAGGATCGCCGGGTAGGTTTATGCTACGATGTTACTTGGTGAACTTACCATCTATTCTTTTCTACTGCTGCAAGACGGAGGCTGCGAGGAGTGAGGATACTTGTTACTTTCCAGCTACTCTCTTCTATTGCTGGAAGATGGAGGTTGCCAGAAGCGTAGTATTCGATTGGATTAGCTATCCCCCTCTTATTCTGGCATTCTGCAGTTTAACCCACATATATTTCCCCTTTATACAGATACCATTGCATATGTAGCGTAGATCCTTGCTTGCGAGTACTTTGGATGAGTACTCACAGTTGCTTTGTTCCCCCTTTTCCCCCCTTTTTCCTCTCTTCTCGGATGATGCAACCAGATTGGTGGAGTCGAGGAGCCAGAGGATCCCGACGTTGTTTCTACGTGGAGTTCGGCTTCGAGGAGTAGTTAGGAAGTCCCAGGCAGGAGGCCTTGCCTTTTCGATCGTTGCTACATTTGTGCTAGCCTTCTTAAGGCAAACTTGTTTAACTTATGTCTGTACTCAGATATTATTGCTTCCGCTTACTCTTGTGTTTTCGAGCTTATGTGTTCGAGCCCTCGAGGCCCCTGGCTTGTAATATAAAGCTTGTATTATTTTAATTTGTGTCTAGAGTTGTGTTGTGATATCTTCAAGTGAGTCCCTGATCTTGGTCGTACATATTTGCGTGCATGATTATTGTACGGTCAAATCGGGGGTGTCACAAGTTGGTATCAGAGCCGGCTGCCTGTAGGAATCCCCCTTTCCAACTTCTTGGCCGAAGCTGAGTCTAGGCTTTGAAAAACAATTTACTAACTTGTTGTGTGGCTTACGGGCCCACAACACCAATGGGTGGTGTTAGGATATTTTATTCATCGTCTTTACTCTGGGAATCTGATCTCTCTTCTATTCGGGTTAAATGATTTTACTAATTATGACTCTAGGTTCTTGTAACTATTTCTCCCGGAGAGCCCTCATTCCGGAAGATCACCTGCTTCGTCAGAAGATTCTGAGGATATCTCTCGATATTTTCCCGAGACCCTTGTGCTCATCGCCTTTGCGATTCACTGTCACCGATACATCCATATGGATATCTGCATGAACTTGTCATTCTCATGATCATTCCTGGTCGGTCTTGTTGTTACAAGATGCCTCGAAATATCATCTGTTGTCCCGAGAATCCTTTGAGTTTACTGTCTTGCAGTTTTATTTCGCATGAGAACCCTTACGGTTATTTCCTCACATTTATCAAGGATCCGTTCTTCCCAATTGTTCATGTGTCTCACAAAATTTTCGGAATACTTTTCGATCTTTCGAAAATCCTCTATAGCCTGTTACTCTTGAAATTCTTGCCTACTTGCATTATGGTTAATTCCATATGACTAGTAGTCTGCGTTAACATCCCTTGCCTTAGCCATTTTTAGCCTATTGATTCAATGTGTGCGTATGCACGCAATCATCAGGTTATCCTTTTTTTAAAATCTTTCTGGCTCAGACGTCATTCTGGACATGAGTTGGTTCTCGGCAATTCAAACTTTTATTGATTGCCCAAGTAAGTGTTTTCAACTTATCCATCGTTGATCAGAGCGTCTGCTTCTGATCCTTCGTTTTGGAAACCATAATTTCCTTCTATTTAAGCATCAGACTAATCAGGTGGTTCTTGAATCTGATGCCTCTGCATTCTTTCTTCCTCTGAGTGAGTACCGATACTCACATCAGCTCCGTTGTGGATCGCCCGATCCATTGTTGGATTGTTATCCGACAGTTTTCTTTCATATTCTATCACCTCGCGAGTTCTTCCCCTGATACATAATGCCTTTGGTAAATTGTATCCTTTGCTTTTCTCAACCATGCTCTACTACCAAGCTTGTCTTATTTACTTTTGAAACTTGTGGTATATGTTACTAAGATGCCCTATGGTTTGAACCTTTGCCTTCTCCTAATCCGTGAGAACCCGAAAGTTTTCACAAGTCATACTCTTCCGGTGTTCTACCAGATAAAAATCCAACACTACAGTTTTATCAAAGCGAGAGGTGAATGAAATGATATGCATTAAAGAAGTGGGAGTCGACCTTGAACTTTGTGTTCATGCCCATGAAAATGATGTAGACCGTCTCGGAAGCTTCTTGCAAAATGATTATCCAGCTGTATGATTCTTTCGATATTTTTGAATTAATACCTTACAGTTATGGTTCTGACCATGCTGCCCTAATCTGATATATCTGATGGGAATTCATTCTAGTGCCTCGTCTATTTTTGGCAAGGTTGAAGTATCTATTGTCATAGATCAATGACCCGGCTCTACTTCTATCATGTTCTACCTTCGAGTATTACCCCCTAGTATCTCGAAGATGTCTTGCCATTGCACCACATCCTACTAACTTTGTTGAAGGGATGTCTTTCCTTGTCGTAATCACTCTACGGGTTCTGGGTTGTTGTCAACCGAGGACACCGACTAGAGAAATTATTCCGCACTACAAATCAAATACCCCAAGTATTTTTACTGGGAAATCCTGAACTCAATCTGGTCTTTCCTAGACTATCGGCTGCATCCTGGTCTTGCTATCTCTGATTGTGCTACCTCGTCCTTCTCTGGTGCACGGATTCTTTAGTGTGTGAGCACGACTTACGTCGAGCTTTCAACATCATGTTGCTTGTCTTGAAAGGCAACTTTGGTTCTGAGCTTGCACCTTATATATTGATCCTATAACTTTCCACTTCGTCATTCCCTTGCTTGTTGCCGTTGTTTGTTGGTTGCATCCTCTTGAAACCCCCCGGCAAATGTGTCAGATCACCTTCAACACTTTGACTTCTTCCGAGATGTCAACTGTGTTCATGATGAGAAATGCCATCCTTGACCTCGATGATTTTTATTATCATCGACAACACCCTTGACTTCCTTTCATTGCGAACTTGTCCACATTATGAATACAACTTGCTCTCCACCTAGTGTTGTGTTCTGCATTGAAGTATTACTGTCTTTTATGTCGAGAATGTTGTGGGGATTGCCCCACCTATTAGAAATTCTCGGTATGAAGATACTTCTCATCATCACCATTTTCCTTGGTCCCCGTGTTGTTTTCAACCGGGATACCAATATGCTAAAGATGCTGCTTGAGTTCTGCACTTCTAGCAACCCTATTGCTTTGAAGTTAACGATCGACATTTCGTTCTTAGACTATTGGTTATCGAATCGTCACTCTAACATTGATCTTGCTGCCTAAGGTCATATTTATGGCACACCTTTCACCCAATGATTAATGGTGTATGTTTTTCCTCGAGCATACAACATTATATCATTTGAATTGATAAGTGTCATCCTCTTGTTCACGTTATTGTGGAAATCCCTCCGTTTGGAATGAATTGTCGCTGAGCCCATCAGCCACCTCCTCATCCTCTCCTTGGTTTAATGATGAACTATTGTTTCGGGAACCCACTCCCATAGTTCATTTCCCGAGAATCTTGCAATGTCATTTTGTCGATTAATGTTGCACCGTTTCTTCTCGAACATCCCGAGTCTGAGGTATCATGACACCAATTGGATCAGAATCTCGGTCAAATAAAATGGTTGGGACAACTTCCAGGAGTAATAATATTGGTCCTGTGATGACTCGGTAATATGATGTCATGTCTAGCACCCCTGGCTGGAGGATCTATCATTATAATCTCTTTTGCAAGGATATCCATTCTTCCAGGAGGAAATTATAAGACTTATTCCATAAGTTGTTCCTGATGAGTCCTTTGTGTATCCAAGTCCGACCTTTGCTTCAAGGCCATGCCAATGCTATCTCGAAGCATGTCTGTGGTACTCCGATTTTCAACAAGAGCATTTGAAGCCCAATGCTAAATGTTCCTTGGTCAGTTATCCAAACACCGTTGTATGGGTAACATCTTGATTAATTCCTTGCCTCTTTATCTAAATGGTTGGGTACTTGCTCTCCTACCTTGTATGCCATGTTCTGCTTGTCCATGGGAAGGATATACTCCTATTAATTGTGTGTAATCACAATTTCCTTTCCATTTGTTTGTTTAACCTTTCTTTGATCTACCTATAATCTAAGCAGTAATAATTTTCTGCTTATGTAAACACCTTGGCGCACAACTCTGTCAGTAAGACCCTGTTACTATTGTTGATAACATTCCAGTAACCACCGGTGGACGAGAACTTTGCCTATTGGTCCGCCTCGTTTCAACGAGCGGGGAAATGGTTCTCTTCATTCCCCATCCTTGGTATCGACATTGTTGCCATCATAACTGACAAGCTATCCACTGACATGCCTCCCTGTCGCGGCTGTGCAAGATGCCATCACCCTTCCTATTTTCAACCCACATGGTGGGCCCATAACCCACAGGTCCACTGGATAGAAACCTGACTCTTCTTTACAACCAAGATTCTAATGTATCATTTGCACCTGGCTTCGTATGTGATTCACGAGCTAAATTCTATACCATTATTCATCCTGGAATCAAACACCATGTTATTCTCGTTGTTCAAGCCCCCATTCTAGCTTCTGTCTAGGCATCGAATGATTGCCTACCCATTTGAAACTTTGGTACCATCGTATATTGCACTCAACAAATTCACTGAAATACAACTCGTGGGGTACCTCGTGTATTTCCCATTGAGTTCACCGTCAGATACCCAGCTTTGTGGAATTGCGTTCTTCCGGAGTTTTTCCCCCTGTCCGCGTTCGTAGGACGATGGAGATCCCGAAGAAAGGATGACGACTTGATCACGATGACTTGAAATAGAGAAATGAAGACATCAATGAAAGGGATCGACCTCTTCGAAAGGGCAGCCAAGACCGAGAAGACTCGTTAGGTTTCGCTACCAGCACTGCCCCCCTTACTACACCGCTTAAATCTCGGGACGAGATTTCTTGTAGTGGAGGAGAATTGTGACGCCCGGGTAATCAAGCTACAGTAAACCTCTGCTGATGATACCATGTCACTACGATTACTGTTGCTAATCTCGCGTTAGTTCGAAACTGATTCAAATTCAAATTAAAAATCAAGCAAAGAATAAAAGTTCTCAAATATTAAAACTAAAATGTTCTAAGTGTGTCAAATAAATCATAAGTAATATTGTTGAAGAATCCACATTTTTATAAGTGTTGTATTGCACTAAAGTAACTTAAACAATAGGTAAAACAATTATGAAATGCTTTTACTTATTGGACAATTACAAACTATTGAATTAAAGTGTCAAATTATTTATGGCAGTGGCTTTACCTTTAAAACCAATTTAGGGTCTAGTGGTATATTATACAAAACAAAAAATAAAACAAAACAAAAGAAAACAAAAAAATCCCCACTAGGCCTTGGATCAGCTAGCCACTGCCAGCCAGGCAATTGCCCCAGCTGGCCCAAGCTGGCCTCCCGATACCCCCATAACTCACCGAAACCCTAACCCCCTCCCCCACTCGCTCCCCTCCCCCACTCGCTCCCAGTTCCCTCCCCGCTACCCCCACGTTCCCCACTCCTCTCACCCCCCCCGCTGGATCTGGATCGGGGCACGACGCCCCGACCCCGTCGCCCATTCCGGCTGCCCGACGCCGCCTAGACCTCGCTGGAGGCCACGTTGCCGGAGCCCCTCCACGCCGGACTGCCTCCCCGTCGCCGACTCATCCCCGTCTTCCTCCCCGAACACCACTGCCCGCGAACCCTACACCACCCTGTGAGCTCCCCCTCTCCTCGTCCGGTCACCGCGCGCCGGCGGCGTCCTGCACGCGCACACGCGCTCGCGCTTCCCTCACCCACTCACGCATGCGCTCACCCACCGCCGCGCCGGGCGCCTGTCCGCGCGCGCCTACGCGACCCCGCTCGACTCCCCTGCCTCGCCCCGACGACCGCGCCCTGCAGCCCCACACGCTGCCGGTCCTGTTGCTGCTGATGTGCTACTCCCTGGCCGCCGCTGATTGCTGCTGCTGCGCTGCCTAGCTGCGGCTCGCCGCCCCGCGCCGTGGCCTTGTTCTCGCCACTGCCCCCCTTCTTGTGTCCCATCGTCGCCCGCGGCGGCCCTCTCACCGGCGCCCCTCCGGCGACCGCCCGCGGTCCTTCCCCGCCACTGCTGGTCACCGTCGTCGCCGCGCCTTCGGCCGGCCCCGCGCTGCGCCCCTGTGCCGCCCCTCCATGGCCTCACCACCGCTCTGCCAGTCGCGGTCCCGGCCGGCCGGTGTCCTGGTCCGGCGCCCCGGGCCTCCGCCCGCCGCGCCTGGCGGTTTTGCCCCACGGCGGCGGCTTCGGCCCCTAACGGGCACCCACACCCTGCACCCACATGCACGTAAAACCGCCGCCCGCTTTGGCCCCTGTGGGCTTATGACGTCTGGGGCCCACGCCAAAAAAGGATTTAAAGATAAATAAACAATAATAATAAATAATATAAATAATTATTAATTAATTAAAAGTTATATTAACTTAATTAACCTGCTGATTAGTTGGTGTTAGTTAAACGAGTCTATGACAGGGGCCCCACCCCCTGTTGACCAGTCAACATTGACCGGTCAACTAGGACCCCCTTGGACCCACATGTCACCCTCTGGTACACTTTTGTGTACACAGATCTGGGTGCACCTAACAATTTCTCATTATTCTCGAATTAATATTAATTTTAGAATATGTTTTAAACTTTAGAAAATCATATAAAATAAACCGTAACTCGGATGAAAAAGTTTTATATATGAAAGTTGCTCAAAACGACGAGACAAATCCGGATACGCAACCCGTTTGTCCACCACACATTCCTAACATAGCGAACATGCAACTTTCCCCCTCCGGTTCATTTGTCCGAAAATGCTGAACATCGGGAATACTTTCCCGGATGTTTTCCCCTTTCACCAGTATCACCTATCCCTGCGTTAGATCACCCCTGGCATCGCGTTTTGCCTTGTTATATTTTTTGATACTTTGTTTGCTCTGTATTTATTGTTTCTTCCCCCTCTTCTCTCCGGTAGACTACGAGACGGACGTCGCTGCTGCCTCGATCGACTACGGTGTTGACGACCCCTCTTTCTTGCCAGAGCAACCAGGCAAGCCCCCCCTTGATCACCAGATATCACCCATTCCCCTCTCTCTTATTCTTGCATTAGGTTTGCTACTGTTGTTGATTCGATAGCTCCTATTCTGTTGCATAGCATGTCATTGTTGCTACAACTGTTGATACATTTACCTGCTATCCTAATGCTTAGTATAGGATGCTAGTACTGTTGGGGAATGTAGTATTTTAAAATTTTCCTACGATCACGCAAGATCTATCTACCAGATGCATAGCAACGAGAGGGGAGAGTGTGTCTACGTACCCTCGTAGACCGAAAGCGGAAGCGTTAGAACAACGCGGTTGATGTAGTCGTACGTCTTCACGGCCCGACCGATCAAGCACCGAAACTACGGCACCTTCGACTTCTAGCACACGTTCAGCTCGATGACGTCCCTCGAACTCCGATCCAGCCGAGTGTCGAGGGAGAGTTCCGTCAGCACGACAGCGTGGTGACGATCTTGATGTTCTACCGTCGCAGGGCTTCGCCTAAGCACCGCTATAATATTATCGAGGAGAACTATGGTGGAGGGGGGCACCGCACACGGCTAAGAGATCAAGAGATCAATTGTTGTGTCTAGAGGTGCCCCCTTGCCCCCGTATATAAAGGAGGGAGGGAAAGGCCGGCCCTAGAGGGGGCGCGCCAAGTGTGGGGAGTCCTACTAGGACTCCAAAGTCCTAGTAGGATTCCCCTTTCCTTTCCGGAGTAGGAGAGAAGGAAAGAGGGGGAGAGGGAGAAGGAAAAGGGGGCTGCACCCCTTGTCCAATTCGGACCAGAAGGGGGGCGCGCGCCTCCTTCCTTTTGGCCTCTCTCTTCTATTCCCGTAACTCCCCGGTACTCCGAAAATACCCGAATCACTCGGAACCTTTCCGATATCCGAATATAGTCGTCCAATATATCGAATTTTTACGTCTCGACCATTTCAAGACTCCTCGTCATGTCTCCGATCTCATCTGGGACTCCAAACTCCTTCGGTACATCAAAACTCATAAACTCATAATAAAACCGTCATCGAAACCTTAAGCGTGCGGACCCTACGGGTTCGAGAACTATGTAGACATGACCGAGACACGTCTCCGGTCAGTAACCAATAGAGGAACCTGGATGCTCATATTGGCTCCCACATATTCTACGAAGATCTTTATCGGTCAAACCGCATAACAACATACGTTGTTCCCTTTGTCATCGGTATGTTACTTGCCTGAGATTCGATTGTCGGTATCTCAATACCTAGTTCAATCTCGTTACCGGCAAGTCTCTTTACTCGTTCCGTAATACATCATCCCGCAACTAACTCATTAGCTGCAATGCTTGCAAGGCTTATAGTGATGTGCATTATCGAGTGGGCCCAGAGATACCTCTCCGACAATCGGAGTGACAAATCCTAATCTCGAAATACGCCAACCCAACAAGTATCTTCGGAGACACCTGTAGAGTACCTTTATAATCACCCAGTTATGTTGTGACGTTTGGTAGCACACAAAGTGTTCCTACGGTATTCGGGAGTTGCATAATCTCATAGTCATAGGAACATGTATAAGTCATGAAGAAAGCAATAGCAGTAAAACTAAACGATCATAGTGCTATGCTAACAGATGGGTCTAGTCCATCACATCATTCTCCTAATGATGTGATCCCGTTGATCAAATGACAACTCATGTCTATGGTTAGGAAACATAACCATCTTCGATCAATGAGCTAGTCTAGTAGAGGCATACTAGGGACACTCTATTTTGTCTATGTATTCACACATGTACTAAGTTTTCGGTTAATACAATTCTAGCATGAATAATAAACATTTATCATGATATAAGGAAATATAAATAACAACTTTATTATTGCCTCTAGGGCATATTTCCTTCAGTCTCCCACTTGCACTATAGTCAATAATCTAGCTCACATCGCCATGTGATTTAATACCGATAGTTCACATCGTTATGTGAATAACACCCATAGTTCACATCGCCATGTGACCAACACCCAAAGGGTTTACTAGAGTCAATAATCTAGTTCACATCGCTATGTTGTTAATACCCAAGAGTAATAAGGTGTGATCATGTTTTGCTTGTGAGAGAAGTTTAGTGAACGGGTCTGTCACATTCAGATCTGTATGTATTTCGCAAATTTCTGTGTCTACAATGCTCTGCATGGAGCTACTCTAGCTAATTGCTCCCACTTTCAATATGCATCCAGATTGATACTTAGAGTCATCTGGATTTAGTGTCAAAGCTTGCATCGGCGTAACATTTTACGACGAACTCTTTATCACCTCCATAATCGAGAAACATTTCCTTACTCATCCAGTTACTAAGGATAATTTTGACCGTTGTACAGTGATCTACTCCTGGATCACTATTGTACCTCCCTGTCAAACTCATGGAAAGGTACACAACATGTTTGGTACACAACATGGCATACTTTATAGAACCTTTGGCTGAGGCATAGGGAATGACTTTCGTTCTCTCTATATTTTTCTGCCGTGGTCTGGCTTTGAGTCTTACTCAACTTCATACTTTACAAGTCAGGCAAGAACTCCTTCTTTGACTGATCCATTTTGAACTACTTCAAAATCTTATCAAGGTATGTACTCATCGAAAGTCTTATCAAGCGTCTTGATCTATCTCTATAGATCTTGATGCCCAATATGTAAGCAGCTTCACCAAGGTCTTTCTTTGAAAAACTTCTTTCAAACACTCCTTTATGCTTTCCAGAAAATTCTACATCATTTCCGATCGACAATATGCCATTCACATATACTTATCAGAAAGGTTGTAGTGCTCCCACTCACTTTCTTGTAAATACAGGCTTCACCGCAAGTCTGTATAAATCTATATGCTTTGATCAACTTATCAAAGCGTATATTCCAACTCCGAGATGCTTGCACCAGTCCATAGATGGATCGCTGGAGCTTGCACATTTTGTTAGCACCTTTAGGATTGACAAAACCTTCTGGTTGCATCATATACAAGTCTTCTTTAATAAATCCATTAAAGAATGCAGTTTTGTTATCCATTTGCCAGATTTCTTAAAATGCGGCAATTGCTAACATGATTCGGACAGACTTAAGCATCGCTACGGGTGAGAAAGTCTCATCGTAGTCAACTCCTTGAACTTGTTGAAAAACTTTCACAACAAGTCGAGCTTTGTAAACAGTAACATTACCGTCAGCGTCAGTCTTCCTCTTGAAGATCCATTTATTTTTGATGGCTTGCCGATCATCGGGCAAGTCAACCAAAGTCCACACTTTGTTCTCATACATGGATCTGATGGGCCTCGAACCCCTCGTTGGTTACCCCAAGTGGAAGGTGTAAGATGCAGTGTTGTGGAAGTGTTTTCCCATAGCAAAGATGCCAAGGATCGAATCCCCAGAGACTCCTAGGTTAAACAAGTAGGTGTCAACTGCTAACGGCGCGGATTAGCAATCAACGTGGACCTGCACACAGATACAAATAACTTTGCTCCCAACGAGTACAGAGAGGTGTTGGGGAACGTAGTATTTTAAAATTTTCCTACGATCACGCAAGATCTATCTACCAGATGTATAGCAACGAGAGGGAAGAGTGTGTCTACGTACCCTCGTAGACCGGGAGCGGAAGCGTCAAGTGACGCGGTTGATGTTGTCGAACTTCTTCGCGATCCAACCGATCGAGCACCGAACGTACGGCACCTCCGCGTTCAGCACACGTTCAGCTTGATGACGTCCCACGAGCTCTTGATCAAGTTGAGCTTCATGGGAGAGTTTCTTCAGCACGACGGCGTGGTGACGGATATGATGTGTTCACCGACGCAGGGCTTCGCCTAAGCTCCGCGACGGTATGACCGAGGTGTGATTCTGTGGAGGGGGGCACCGCACACGGCTAAAACAATTCAACTTGTGTGTCTTTGGGTGCCCCCTTGCCCCCGTATATAAAGGAGCAAGGGAGGGAGGCCGGCCGGCCCTTCGTGGTGCGGCTAGGGAGTGGACTCCTACTAGGAATAGGATTGCAATCCTATTCCTAGTAGGATTCACCAAAAGAAGGAAGAGGGAAAGGAATAGGAGAGGTGGCGCCCCCCCCCCCAATCCTAGTCCAACTAGGAACCCTAGGTGGGGGCGCCGGCCAGCCCTATGGGCAGCCTCTCTCTTTCCCTTTAGGCCCACTATGGACCATCCCCTCTCGTAGGGGGTTCCGGTAACCCCCTCCGGCATTCCCGATAAATCCGAAACTTTTCCGGAACACTTCCGGTGTCCGAATATAGTCGTCCAATATATCAATCTTTATGTCTCGGACATTCCGAGACTCCTCGTCATGTCCGTGATCTCATCCGGGACTCCGAACTACCTTCGGTACATCAATACTCATAAACTCATAAAACCGATCGTCATCAAACGTTAAGCGTGCGGACCCTACGGGTTCGAGAACTATGTAGACATGACCGAGACTCATCTCCGGTCAATAACCAATAGCGGAACCTGGATGTTCATATTGGCTCCTACATATTCTACGAAGATCTTTTATCGGTCAGAACCGCATAACAACATACGTTGTTCCTTTTGTCAAACGGTATGTTACTTGCCCGAGATTCGATCGTCGGTATCTCTATACCTAGTTTAATCTCGTTACTGGCAAGTCTCTTTACTCGTTCCGTAACACATCATCTCGTGACTAACTCATTAGTCTTTTTGCTTGCAAGGCTTATTGTGATGTGTGTTACCGAGAGGGCCCAGAGATACCTCTCCGACACTCGGAGTGACAAATCCTAATCTTGATCTATGCCAACACCATGAATACTTTCGGAGACACCTGTAGAGCATCTTTATGATCACCCAGTTACGTTGTGACGTTTGATAGCACACAAGGTGTTCCTACGGTATTCGGGAGTTGCATAATCTCATAGTCATAGGAACATGTATAAGTCATGAAGAAAGCAATAGCAGTTAAACTAAACGATCATAGTGCTATGCTAACGGATGGGTCTTGTCCATCACATCATTCTCCTAATGATGTGATCCCGTTGATCAAATGACAACTCATGTCTATGGTTAGGAAACATAACCATCTTTGATCAATGAGCTAGTCTAGTAGAGGCATACTAGGGACACTCTGTTTTGTCTATGTATTCACACATGTACTAAGTTTCCGGTTAATACAATTCTAGCATGAATAATAAACATTTATCATGATATAAGGAAATACAAATAACATCTTTATTATTGCCTCTAGGGCATATTTCCTTCAGTCTCCCACTTGAACTAGAGTCAATAATCTAGATTACAAAGTGATGATCCTCACACCCATGGAGTCCTGGTGCTGATCATGTTTTGCCCGTGGAAGAGGCTTAGTCAACGGGTTTGCAACATTCAGATCTGTATGTATTTTGCAAATCTCTATATCTCCCTCCTTGATTAGATCGCGGATGGAATTGAAGCGTCTTTTGATGTGCTTTGTTCTCTTGTGAAACCTGGATTCCTTCGCCAAGGCTATGGCTCCAGTGTTGTCACAAAAGATTTTCATTGGACCCGATGCATTAGGTATTACACCTAGATCGGATATGAACTCCTTCATCCAGACTCCTTCATTTGCTGCTTCCGAAGCAGCTATGTATTCCGCTTCACACGTAGATCCCGCCACGACGCTCTGCTTGGAACTGCACCAACTGACAGCTCCACCGTTCAATAAAAATACATATCCGGTTTGTGACTTTGAGTCATCCGGATCAGTGTCAAAGCTAGAATCGACGTAACCGTTTACGATGAGCTCTTTGTCACCTCCATATACGAGAAACATATCCTTTGTTCTTTTCAGATACTTTAGGATGTTTTTGACCGCTGTCCAGTGATCCACTCCTGGATTACTTTGGTACCTCCCTGCTAGACTTATAGCAAGGCACACATCAGGTCTGGTACACAGCATTGCATACATGATAGATCCTATGGCTGAGGCATAGGGAATGACTTTCATTTTCTCTCTATCTTCTGCAGTGGTCGGGCATTGAGTCTTACTCAACTTCATACCTTGTAAAACAGGCAATAACCCTTTCTTTGACTGATCCATTTTGAACTTCTTCAAAATCTTATCAAGGTATGTGCTTTGTGAAAGTCCAATTAAGCGTCTTGATCTATCTCTATAGATCTTGATACCTAATATATAAGCAGCTTCACCGAGGTCTTTCATTGAAAAACTCTTATTCAAGTATCCTTTTGTGCTATCCAGAAATTCAATATCATTTCCAATTAACAATATGTCATCTACATATAATATTAGAAATGCTACAGAGCTCCCACTCACTTTCTTGTAAATACAGGCTTCTCCAAAAGTCTGTATAAAACCATATGCTTTGATCACCTCATCAAAGCGTATATTCCAACTCCGAGATGCTTGTACCAGTCCATAGATGGATTGCTAGAGTTTGCATACTTTGTTAGCACCTTTTGGATCGACAACACCTTCTGGTTGCATCATATACAACTCTTCTTTGAGATATCCATTTAGGAATGCAGTTTTGACATCCATTTGCCAGATTTCATAATCATAAAATGCGGCAATTGCTAACATGATTCGGACAGACTTAAGCATCGCTACAGGTGAGAAAGTCTCATCGTAGTCAACTCCTTGAACTTGTCGAAAACCTTTCGCAACAAGTCGAGCTTTGTAAACAGTAATATTACCGTCTGCGTCGGTCTTCCTCTTGAAGATCCATTTATTTTCGATGGCTTGCCGATGATCGGGCAAGTCAACCAAAGTCCACACTTTGTTCTCATACATGGATCCCATCTCAGATTTCATGGCTTCAAGCCATTTTGCGGAATCTGGGCTCATCATCGCTTCCTCATAGTTCGTAGGTTCATCATGGTCTAGTAACATGATTTCCAGAACTGGGTTGCCGTACCACTCTGGTGCGGAACGTACTCTGGTTGATCTACGACGTTCAGCAGAAACTTGATCCGAAGTTTCATGATCATTATCATTAACTTCCTCACTAATTGGTGTAGGAATCACTGGAACAATTTCCTGTGATGTACTACTTTCCAATCCGGGAGAAGGTACAATTACCTCATCAAGTTCTACTTTCCTCCCACTCACTTCTTTCGAGAGAAACTCTTTTTCTAGAAAGGATCCGTTCTTAGCAACGAATATTTTGCCTTCGGATATGTGATAGAAGGTGTACCCAACAGTCTCTTTTGGGTATCCTATGAAGACACATTTTTCCGACTTGGGTTCGAGCTTATCAGGTTGAAGTGTTTTCACATAAGCATCGCAGCCCCAAACTTTAAGAAACGACAACTTTGGTTTCTTGCCAAACCATAGTTCATAAGGTGTCGTATCAACGGATTTAGATGGTGCCCTATTTAATGTGAATGCAGCTGTCTCTAAAGCATGACCCCAAAACGATAGTGGTAAATCGGTAAGAGACATCATAGATCGCACCATATCTAATAAAGTACGGTTACGACGTTCGGACACACCATTACGCTGTGGTGTTCCAGGTGGCGTGAGTTGTGAAACTATTCCACATTGTTTCAAATGAAGACCAAACTCGTAACTCAAATATTCTCCTCCACGATCAGATCGTAGAAACTTTATTTTCTTGTTACGATGATTCTCTACTTCACTCTGAAATTCTTTGAACTTTTCAAATGTTTCAGACTTGTGCTTCATTAAGTAGATATACCCATATCTGCTCAAATCATCAGTGAAGGTCAGAAAATAACGATACCCGCCGCGAGCATCAACACTCATTGGTCCACATACATCAGTATGTATGATTTCCAACAAATTTGTTGCTCGCTCCATAGTTCCGGAGAACGGAGTTTTAGTCATCTTGCCCATGAGGCATGGTTCGCAAGCACCAAGTGATTCATAATCAAGTGATTCCAAAAGTCCATCATTATGGAGTTTCTTCATGCGTTTTACACCAATATGACCTAAACGGCAGTGCCACATATAAGTTGCACTATCATTATTAACCTTGCATCTTTTGGTTTCAATATTATGAATATGTGTATCACTACAATCGAGATCCAATAAAAATAGACCACTCTTTAAGGGTGCATGACCATAAAAGATATTATTCATTAAAATAGAACAACCATTATTCTCTGATTTAAATGAATAACCGTCTCGCAATAAACAAGATCCAGATATAATGTTCATGCTCAACGCTGGCACCAAATAACAATTATTTAGGTCTAAAATTAATCCCGAAGGTAGATGTAGAGGTAGCGTGCCGACGGCGATCACATCGACTTTGGAACCGTTTCCCACGTGCATCGTCACCTCATCCTTAGCTAATCTTCGTTTAATCCGTAGTCCCTATTTCGAGTTACAAAATTTAGCAACCGAACCGGTATCAAATACCCAGGTACTACTACGAGTATTAGTAAGGTACACATCAATAACATGTATATCACATATACCTTTGTTCACCTTGCCATCTTTCTTATCCGCCAAAAACTTGGGGCAGTTCCGCTTCTTGTGTCCAGTCCCCTTACAGTAGAAGCACTCAGTTTCAGGCTTGGCTCCAGATTTGGGTTTCTTCGTGGAAGTAGCAACTGACTTGATATTCTTTTTGAAGTTCCCTTTCTTTCCCTTGCCCTTTTTCTTGAAACTAGTGGTCTTGCTAACCATCAACACTTGATGCTCCTTTTTGATTTCTACCTCCGCAGCTTTGAGCATAGCGAAGAGCTCGGGAATTGTCTTTTGCATCCCTTGCATGTTATAGTTCATCACGAAGCCTTTATAGCTTGGTGGCAGTGATTGAAGAACTCTATCAATAACACTATCCTCGTCAACTTTGCAACCAAGTTGAGTCATATGATTGTAGTACCCAGACATTCTGAGCAAGTGTTCACTGATAGAATTATTCTCCTCCATCTTGCAGCTGTAGAACTTATTGGAAATCTCATATTTCTCAATTCGGGCATTTGCTTGAAATATTAACTTCAACTCCTGGAACATCTCATATGGTCCATGACGTTCAAAATGTCGTTGAAGTCCCGGTTCTAAGCCGTAAAGCATGGCACACTGAACTATCGTGTAGTCATCAGACCGCGACTGCCAGACGTTCAAAGCGTCTACATTAGCGGGAGGGGGCTTGTCACCTAGTGGTGCTTCAAGGACATAATTCTTCTGTGCAGCAATGAGGATAATCCTCAGGTTACGGACCTAGTCCGTGTAATTGCTACCATCATCTTTCAACTTAGCTTTCTCTAGGAATGCATTAAAATTCAAAGGAACGGTAGCACGGGCCATTGATCTACAACGACATAGATATGCAAAACTATCAGGACTAAGTTCATGATAAATTAAAGTTCAATTTAATCATATTAATTTAAAGAACTCCCACTTAGATAGACATCCCTCTGGTCATCTAAATGATCACGTGATCCAAATCAACTAAACCATGTCCGATCATCACGTGAGATGGAGTAGTTTCAATGGTGAACATCTTATGTTGATCATATCTACTATATGATTCACGCTCGACCTTTCGGTCTCCAGTGTTCCGAGGCCATATCTGTATATGCTAGGCTCGTCAAGTTTAACCCGAGTATTCTGCGTGTGCAAAACTAGCTTACACCCGTTGTATTTGAACGTAGAGCTTATCACACCCGATCTTCACGTGGTGTCTCGGCACGACGAACTTTCGCAACGGCGCATACTCAGGGAGAACACTTATACCTTGATATTTTAGTAAGGGATCATCTTATAATGCTACCGTCGATCTAAGCAAAATAAGAAGCATAATAAGATAAACATCACATGCAATCAAAATATGTGACATGATATGGCCATCATCATCTTGTGCTTTTGATCTCCATCTCCAAAGCACCGTCATGATCACCTTCGTCACCGGCGCGACACCTTGATCTCCATCGTAGCATCGTTGTCGTCTCGCCAACTATTGCTTCCTCAACTATCGCTACCGCTTAGTGATAAAGTAAAGCAATTACATGGCGATTGCATTTCATACAATAAAGCGACAACCATATGGCTCCTGCCAGTTGCCGATAACTTTACAAAACATGATCATCTCATACAAAACCGTATAACTCATCATGTCTTGACCATATCACATCACAACATGCCCTGCAAAAACAAGTTAGACGTCCTCTACTTTGTTGTTGCAAGTTTTTACGTGGCTGCTACGGGCTTAGCAAGAACCGTTCTTACCTACGCATACAAAACCACAACGATGTTTCGTCAAGTATGTGCTGTTTTAACCTTCACAAGGACCGGGCGTAGCCACACTTGATTCAGCTAAAGTGAGAGAGACAGACACCCGCCAGTCACCTTTAAGCAACGAGTGCTCGTAACGGTGAAACCAGTCTCGCGTAAGCGTACGCGTAATGTTGGTCCGGGCCGCTTCATCTCACAATACCGCCGAAGCAAAGTATGACATGCTGGTAAGCAGTATGACTAGTATCGCCCACAACTCATTGTGTTCTACTCGTGCATATCATCTACGCATAGACCTGGCTCATGATGCCACTGTTGGGGAACGTAGTATTTTAAAATTTTCCTACGATCACGCAAGATCTATCTACCAGATGTATAGCAACGAGAGGGAAGAGTGTGTCTACGTACCCTCGTAGACCGGGAGCGGAAGCGTCAAGTGACGCGGTTGATGTTGTGGAACTTCTTCGCGATCCAACCGATCGAGCACCGAACGTACGGCACCTCCGCGTTCAGCACACGTTCAGCTTGATGACGTCCCACGAGCTCTTGATCCAGTTGAGCTTCACGGGAGAGTTTCTTCAGCACGACGGCGTGGTGACGGATATGATGTGTTCACCGGCGCAGGGCTTCGCCTAAGCTCCGCGACGGTATGACCGAGGTGTGATTCTGTGGAGGGGGGCACCGCACACGGCTAAAACAATTCAACTTGTGTGTCTTTGGGTGCCCCCTTGCCCCCGTGTATAAAGGAGCAAGGGAGGGAGGCCGGCCGGCCCTTCCTGGTGCGGCTAGGGAGTGGACTCCTACTAGGAATAGGATTGCAATCCTATTCCTAGTAGGATTCACCAAAACAAGGAAGAGGGAAAGGAATAGGAGAGGTGGCGCCCCCCCCAATCCTAGTCCAACTAGGAACCCTAGGTGGGGGCGCCGGCCAGCCCTATGGGCAGCCTCTCTCTTTCCCTTTAGGCCCACTATGGACCATCCCCTCTCGTAGGGGGTTCCGGTAACCCCCTCCGGCATTCCCGATAAATCCGAAACTTTTCCGGAACACTTCCGGTGTCCGAATATAGTCGTCCAATATATCAATCTTTATGTCTCAGACATTCCGAGACTCCTCGTCATGTCCGTGATCTCATCCGGGACTCCGAACTACCTTCGGTACATCAATACTCATAAACTCATAATACCGATCGTCATCAAACGTTAAGCGTGCGGACCCTACGGGTTCGAGAACTATGTAGACATGACCGAGACTCATCTCCGGTCAATAACCAATAGCGGAACCTGGATGTTCATATTGGCTCCTACATATTCTACGAAGATCTTTTATCGGTCAGAACCGCATAACAACATACGTTGTTCCTTTTGTCAAACGGTATGTTACTTGCCCGAGATTCGATCGTCGGTATCTCTATACCTAGTTTAATCTCGTTACCGGCAAGTCTCTTTACTCGTTCCGTAACACATCATCTCGTGACTAACTCATTAGTCTTTTTGCTTGCAAGGCTTATTGTGATGTGTGTTACCGAGAGGGCCCAGAGATACCTCTCCGACACTCGGAGTGACAAATCCTAATCTTGATCTATGCCAACACCACGAATACTTTCGGAGACACCTGTAGAGCATCTTTATGATCACCCAGTTACGTTGTGACGTTTGATAGCACACAAGGTGTTCCTACGGTATTCAGGAGTTGCATAATCTCATAGTCATAGGAACGTGTATAAGTCATGAAGAAAGCAATAGCAGTTAAACTAAACGATCATAGTGCTATGCTAACGGATGGGTCTTGTCCATCACATCATTCTCCTAATGATGTGATCCCGTTGATCAAATGACAACTCATGTCTATGGTTAGGAAACATAACCATCTTTGATCAATGAGCTAGTCTAGTAGAGGCATACTAGGGACACTCTGTTTTGTCTATGTATTCACACATGTACTAAGTTTCCGGTTAATACAATTCTAGCATGAATAATAAACATTTATCATGATATAAGGAAATACAAATAACATCTTTATTATTGCCTCTAGGGCATATTTCCTTCAAGAGGTTGTCAATCCCTCCGGCCTTGTAGTTCACAAAGGATTAAACGCAAATGATAGTAGTGATAGATAATGTTTTGCAATAGTACATAATAGCGGAAAGGTAAATAGCGGATGTGATCAATGATGGTAATATGGACCGGAGTCTCATGATGTTCACTAGTGATGTCTCTCTCCCAAAAGACGATAAAACAGCTATGTGAGGTAAACGAATTACAGCTGGGCAATTGACAGGACCACGAACGCAAACCAATGCTGACTACATTGCAGAAAGGTTGAGGTTCAAAGCATGGGCAGTACGCCAAAGTAAGTAGACCGAAATCCATCAATATCTACTACTAATCATCCACCTTGAGATATCTATCCAGAACATCTCGCTGGTATTAAGTTGCGAGCCCCACCCATAGTGTAAACTCAAAGCAACAGACAACTGCATTAAAAGAACTTTGCGTAAAGTAAACAATCCTTGCACCCGCGGGCACAAGCACCGTTGTTTTCCCCCTTGTGGCAACAACACATCCCCTAGACTCATGTTTCTGTCACTCAAGCTAGTCATCGAGGGGCATGAACCCACAATCGAGCATAACGTTCCCTCTTGGAGTCACTACGTATTACTTGGCCAAAGCAATAAATAACAACGGAGAACATGCAAGAATTACTTATGAACATAAATATAAAAGAGGTAGATCAAATATATTACTCAACATCAATCTGAACATAATCTCATAATCCATCGGATCCCAGCAAACTCAACATAGCAACAGCATAAGGATTACATATGTGCCTCGATCATGTAGGGCAGCTCACGAGGACTAATTAGTGAAGCACAAGAACGGGAGGAGAACATCACATAGCTACTGGTCATGGACTCATGGTCCAAGGGAGACTACTCACAACTCATCCGGGAGGCGTCCATGGTGGTGGAGAAGCTCCCGATGGTGATCCTCCCCTCCGGCAGGGTGCCGGGAAGAGTTCTCCTGGTGCTCCCGATCTTGGAAGCGGCGGCGGCGGCGGAACATAGATGAGATCGTGAAAAAGAGTTCCCGTCCCGAGGGTTTCGAAGGACGCTCTAAATATATGCCGAAGGGGGGCACCAGACGGGGCTCGGGGGGCCCAGGCGCCCCCCCGGCGCGGCCTAGGGGGGGCGCCGCCAGGGCGCCTGGAGCCCTGGTGGGCCCCCCCCGGCTGTCCTTCGGGCGCAAGGTAGGTTTTGGAACGCTGATTTTTTATATGATTTTTCCGGATTTTTCCTGACAGTTCTCGTAACGTGAAAACCTGAAATACAAAAACAGCCGAAAACAGAAACTGGCACCGGGGTGCACTGGATTAGTAGGTTAGTCCAAATATGATCAAAAGTGTATGGAAGTGTATGAATATCATAGCAATATCACCCAAAAGTGGCATGGAGCAAGCAGAAATTATAGATACGTTTTGGACGTATCAACATCCCCAAGCTTAATTCCTGCTCGTCCTCGAGTAGGTAAATGATAACAAGAATAATTTCTGTGGTGACATGCTATTAACCATATAGGACTTTTTCATAGTCATATGACAAAAGCTTACTGAGACAATGATTCTATAGTAATTAAGTTGCCTCATGAGAAAATCACAAATGACTGAAAGTTTTACAACATGACATTGAAGCATCAAAAAGATTTGCAATGAACATGATGTGCAAATATGATAAAGTGATATCTAGCTTGCCCCCTTTAGTGATGCAAAACATAAATGCAGGGGCACCTTCAAGGTTTAAGTGATGACTAGATACAATGATTTAAAAATAAACGATATCACAATCATGCAAAAGACAATGCTACTTTGGGACAATGCACATTACACTCAGAATGACAATCATGCTCTCAGTAGTTGGTGCTTTTTAAAAGAAGGTGGAGACTCAACATAAAAGTAAAAGAATGGTTATGTGCTAGAGTCTTTTATTTTGAAAACATAGAAGCAATTTTGTCAACGGTAGTAGTACTTCATATGTGTCATGCATAAGACATTCTATAAGTTGCAAGCCTCATGCATCGAATACCAATAGTGCTTGCACCTTGTCCTAATTAGCTCGGATTTCCATGGGTTATCATTGCATTACATATGTTTCAACCAAGTGTCACGAAGGGGTACCTCTATGCCACCTGTACAAAGGTCCAAGGAGATAAATCACATTTGATTTCTCGTTTTTGATAGATCTCACTTGAGGACATCCATACCGGGACAACATAGAAAATAGATGATGGACTCCTCTTTAATGCATAAGCATATTCTCATAAGTGATTGAGGATTAATGTCCAAGCTAAAACTTCCACCATGATGCATGGCTTTGGTTGGCGGCCCAATGTTCTTCTCTAACAATATGCATACTCATTCAACCCATGGAAAATCACCCTTACTTCAGACAAGACGAACATGCATAGCAACTCACATGATATTCAACAAAAGTGTGACAGTTGATGGCGTCCCCAGAAACATGGTTACCGCTCAGCAAGCAACTTATAAGAAATAAGATACATAAGCAACATATTCTTTACCACAATAGTTTTTAAGCTACTTTCCCATGAGCTATGTATTGCAAGGTTAGTCTTAGTTCAGGTGGAGGTTAGCAAAAGACTGGGAGCGACCAACTAAGAGAGCAATGACGGTCATAATCATGCAGAGCGACAAAGCAATATTGAATCAGGCATGGTAGTTACATCGCTACTCGGAAATAAAAGATCATCAAGGCTTGATAGACTTTCTTTACAGTCTTAAATATGCGTGAGCATACGCCAAGTCAATCAAAATAAATTCTCGAAGGAAGATATAACTAAACCATACCACATCATCGGCAAACAAATCAAGTTGGTACTCCAATAACACATTGGGAATCCCCCAGCTATTTGAGACTAACCATAAGAAAACCTGAACTACTAAGCGCCATTATGCACGTAGCATCTTTATCATAGACATATTAACCAATGCAACGGAAGCAAACTCTCTTAATAAGGTGAGCATGATAATTAAAGAGAGTTCAAGCAACCAAATAAACAAAAGCTCTTTGAAAAGATAAGCATGAATACTAAGAGCAGAGCATGATAGTAGCTATTAAAAGACAAAGAACACACACAGCAAGGATAGACATGAAAATTCTATGTTATGTTCTAGGTAGAAGTGGAGCGTGTTTCTCTCCCACATAAAGAACGCTGAGTCCCGAATCGTTATGAAAAACTAAAAAGAAAACTAAAAGCAAGACGCTCCAAGCATAGCACTTAACACATGAAGTGATAAAAATATAGCGGAACGAAAGACGAACTGATAATGCTGATGGAGAAGGGGATGCACGGGGGCATCCCCAAGCTTAGACGCTTGAGTCTCCTTGAATATTTCTTGGGGGTGCATGGGGGCATCCCCAAGCTTGAGCGCTTGACACTCCTGAATATTTTTATCATCTTCCCTCGCACACTTGAAAACTCCCTTCATACATAACTCATCATAATCTGATTAGCGAGGTTAGTACCCTTAATAAAATAATTATACCTTGCTGGAAATAAAGATATTCTTGAAGTTCTACTGTTTCTCAAGATTGCCAAAAGGTTTTTGCAAAGAAAAAGCAAGCTCTTGATTTGCAAAATGAAGGAAAGGCAAAACAGGACAGAATCTGTGAAAAACAGAACAGCAGGTAGTAATTGATCTATTCGGGGCACTTCTGCAACTCAAATCAAAAAACTCAGAACAGACGCACGAAAGAAAATTATATAGAGAACGCTGTCGAAAACATTCAGACCAAAAAGATGATCTGGTGATTTTATACGGATTTTTCTATCCAAGGACAGAATCTGTTTCCTGGACAGCACCTCACAACTTTTGAACTTTCTAGCAATCAGAGGCTATACTTGGCACAAATATGAAAAGCAAAGATACAATGATGATGCTACAGTAGTAAAAAACATCAAGACACAACAAAAGCAAAATAAATTTATTCATTGGGCTGCCTCCCAAAAGCGCTTTCTTTTATGCCTTTAAGCTAGGCATAATGCAAATAGATCAAGTTTTATCAAGAGTAAAAGAATAGCTAGCCCGTACAACGGACTCAAAAGGTAACTTGATCTTCTTTCGAGGGAAGTGTTCCATCTCTTTCTTGAGAGGAAACTGAAATTTTATATTACCCTCTTTCATGTCAATGATAGCACCAACGGTGCGTAAAAAGGGACGTCCCAAAATAATTGGACATGAAGGATCACATTCAATATCCATAATAGTGAAATCAACGGGAACATAATTATCATTAACAACGATAAGAACATCGTCGATCCTCCCCAAAGGTTTCTTTATGGAAGAATCAACGAGACGAACACCAAAAGAACAAGAATCAAAAGGTTTCAATTTAAGCATATCATATATTCTTTTGGGCATAACAGAGGTACTAGCTCCAACATCACATAATGCATAGCAAGAGAAGTCATTCAATTTAATTTTTATCATAGGATCCCAACCATCTTCTAGCTTTCTAGGTATGGAGGCTTCTACTCTAAGTTTCTCCTCCCTAGCTTTGATGAGAGCATTAGTGATATGCTCCGTGAAGGCAAGATTAAGCATGCTAGTGTGGGGATCTCTAGACATCTTGTGAAGGAAATCAATAACTTCGGTAAGAGTGCAATTATCAAAATCAAGGTCACGAGCATCAAGTAAAGTGGTAGTGGTGTCCTTTAGGTTCACTTGTTTGGTAGTTTCTATAGTCATAGCATCACCATTAATAGGTCCATTGGGACCAGGAGTACATTGGGTGCTAAGAGTTTGGATATCCTCAACAACTTGGATAGTAGCAACAGTGTGGTGGGTAGGAAGGCTCTTAATTCTATCTTCTTCCTCCCTTTCTCTAGCCCATCTTTCTTTAAGTTTAGCCATCATCCTAATATTTTCATTAATTTGCACTTGAGTAGCATTAATAGGAATGACCTTCCTCTCCTCAAGAGGAGAAGTTTCAATTTTTAGCAATTTTACCTCATTGGCTAAATGGTCTACCTTAAAAGAAAGATCATCTAGTTTATGTAGTTTTTCTTCTACACTCTTATTAAAGGCTTTTTGGGTAGTGATGAAATCTTTAAGCATAATCTTTAGTTCAGTAGTGGAGTTCTTGGTACTAGGATAAGCATTGTTGTTCCCATAAGAATTAGAGGGGAACGGTCTAGGATTGTTACCAAAGTTACTCCTATAAGCATTGTTGTTAAAATTATTTCTAGAGATAAAGTTCACATCTACTTGTTCTTGAGCAATCAAAGAATTTAAAGGAACATCGCGAGGATCAACAGTAAATTGCTTCGAAAGTAGAGACATGATCAAGTCAACTTTTTCATTTAAGGAGGAAATCTCCTCGACAGAGTTTACCTTCCTACCTGTTGGAGCGCGTTCGGTGTGCCATTGGGAATAGTTGGTCATCATCTCATCGAGAAGTTTCATGGCAGCACCAAGTGTAGTTGACATAAAAGTTCCTCCCGCGGCTGAATCTAACAAGTTCCGCGAGGTAAAGTTCAAGCCTGCATAAAAAGTTTGGATAACCATCCAAGTAGTCAAACCATGAGTAGGGCAGTTCTTGATAAGAGACTTCATACGTTCCCAAGCTTGGGCAACGTGTTCATTATCCAATTGTTTAAAATTCATTATGTTACTTCTAAGTTGGATAATTTTAGCAGGTGGATAGTATTTTCCGATAAAAGCATCTTTGTACTTGTCCCATGAATCTATGTTATTTCTAGGCAAAGACTGAAACCAAATCTTAGCTCCTCCTCTCAAGGAGAAAGGAAAAAGCTTAAGCTTAACAATATTACCATCTATTTCTTGGTACTTTTGCATATCACAAAGTTCAACAAAGTTGTTTAAGTGCAAAGCAGCATCATCTCCAGCACCGGAGAATTGATCTTTCATGACTAAGTTCAGTAAAGCAGGTTTAATTTCATATGAAGGTGCTGAAGTGACAGGTGTAGTGATAGGTGTGCTGATAAAGTCATCATTGTTGTGACTAGTGAAGTCGCACAACTTGGTGTTCTCGGTGGAACCCATAGTAGCAAGCAAGCAAGATAACTATTTTTGTGATTTTCGATAAAAGGTACTAAAGCAAAAACTGAAAGGTAAACTAACAAGACTAAAAAGCAAAGGTAAAAGATAGCATGCAACTCCCCTATCCTGAAGAGTGGAGTCCCCGGCAACAGCGCCAGAAAATACTCCTAGATGGGCCTCGAACCCCTCGTTGGTTACCCCAAGTGGAATGTGTAAGATGCAGTGTTGTGGAAGTGTTTTCCCTTAGCAAAGATGCCAAGGATCGAATCCCCAGAGACTCATAGGTTCAACAAGTAGGTGTCAACTGCTAACGGCGCGGATTAGCAATCAACGTGGACCTGCACACAGATACAAATAACTTTGCTCCCAACGAGTACAGAGAGGTTGTCAATCCCTCCGGCCTTGTAGTTCACAAAGGATTAAACGCAAATGATAGTAGTGATAGATAATGTTTTGCAATAGTAAATAATAGCGGAAAGGTAAATAGCGGATGTGATCAATGATGGTAATATGGACCGGAGTCTCATGATGTTCACTAGTGATGTCTCTCTCCCAAAAGACGATAAAACATCTATGTGAGGTAAACGAATTACAGCTGGGCAATTGACAGGACCACGAACGCAAACCAATGCTGACTACATTGCAGAAAGGTTGAGGTTCAAAGCATGGGCGGTACGCCAAAGTAAGTAGACCGAAATCCATCAATATCTACTACTAATCATCCACCTTGAGATATCTAACCAGAACATCTCGCTGGTATTAAGTTGCGAGCCCCACCCATAGTGTAAACTCAAAGGAACTGACAACTGCATTAAAAGAACTTTGCGTAAAGTAAACAATCCTTGCACCCGCGGGCACAAGCACCGTTGTTTTCCCCCTTGTGGCAACATCACATCCCCTAGACTCATGTTTCTGTCACTCAAGTTAGTCATCAAGGGGCATGAACCCACAATCGAGCATAACGTTCCCTCTTGGAGTCACTACGTATTACTTGGCCAAAGCAATAAATAACAACGGAGAACATGGAAGAATTACTTATGAACATAAATATAAAAAGGTAGATCAAATATATTACTCAAGATCAATCTGAACATAATCTCATAATCCATCGGATCCCAGCAAACTCAACATAGCAACAGCATAAGGATTACATATGTGCCTCGATCATGTAGGGCAGCTCACGAGGACTAATTAGTGAAGCACAAGAACGGGAGGAGAACATCACATAGCTACTGGTCATGGACTCATGGTCCAAGGGAGACTACTCACAACTCATCCGGGAGGCGTCCATGGTGGTGGAGACGCACCCGATGGTGATCCTCCCCTCCGGCAGGGTGCCGGGAAGAGTTCTCCTGGTGCTCCCGATCTTGGAAGCGGCGGCGGCGGAACATAGATGAGATCGTGAAAAAGAGTTCCCGTCCCGAGGGTTTCGAAGGACGCTCTAAATATATGCCGAAGGGGGGCACCATACGGGGCTCGGGGGGCCCAGGCGCCCCCCCGGCGCGGCCCAGGGGGGGCGCGCCGCCAGGGTGCCTGGAGCCCTGGTGGCCCCCCCAGCTATCCTTCGGTCGCAAGGTAGGTTTCGGAACGCTGATTTTTTATATGATTTTTCCGGACAGTTCTCGTAACGTGAAAACCTGAAATACAAAAACAGCCGAAAACAGAAAATGGCACCGGGGTGCACTGTAGTAGTAGGTTAGTCCAAATATGATCAAAAGTGTATGGAAGTGTATGA
Source organism: Secale cereale (assembly GCA_902687465.1). Lineage (NCBI taxonomy): Eukaryota > Viridiplantae > Streptophyta > Magnoliopsida > Poales > Poaceae > Secale > Secale cereale. The sequence continues at coordinate 611,722,650 of LR738709.1, read as the reverse complement.
ATATCATAGCAATATCACCCAAAAGTGGCATGGAGAAAGCAGAAATTATAGATACGTTTTGGACGTATCAGGATCCCATCTCAGATTTCATGGCCTCAAGCCATTTTGCGGAATCAGGGCTCATCATCGCTTCCTCATAGTTCGTAGGTTCATCATGGTCCAGTAACATGACTTCCAGAACCGGGTTGCCGTACCACTCCGATGCGGAACGAACTCTGGTTGATCTACAAAGTTCAGCAGAAACTTGATCTGAAGTTTCATGATCATCATCATTAGCTTCCTCACTAATTGGTGTAGGAATCACTGGAACTAGTTTCTATGATGTTCCACTTTTCAATTCGGGAGAAGGTACAATTACCTCATCAAGTTCTACTTTCCTCCCACTCACTTCTTTCGAGAGAAAACTCCTTCTCTAGAAAGGATCCACTCTTAGCAACAAAGACCTTGCCTTCGGATCTATGATAGAAGGTGTACCCAACAATTTCTTTTGGGTATCCTATGAAGATTTACTTCTACGATTTGGGTTCGAGCTTATCATGTTGAAACTTTTTCACATAAGCATCGCAGTCCCAAACTTAAAGAAATGACAGCTTAGGTTTCTCGTCAAACCACAGTTCATACGGTGTCATCTCCACGGATTTAGATGGTGCCCTATTTAACGTGAATGTAGATGTCTCTAATGCATAACCCCAAAAGCGATAGTGGTAGATCGGTAAGAGACATCATCGATCGCACCATATCTAATAAAGTATGGTTATGACGTTCGGACACACCATTACAATGTGGTGTTCCAGGTGGCGTGAGTAGTGAAACTATTTCACATTGTTTTTACTGAAGGCCAAACTCGCTAACTCAAATATTTTACCTCTACGATCATATCGTAGAAACTCTTATTTTCTTGTTACGATGATTCTCCACTTCACTCTGAAATTCTTTGAACTTTTCAAATGTTTCAGACTTGTGCTTCATTAAGTAGATATACCCATATCTGCTCAAATCATCAGTGAAGGTCAGAAAATAACGATACCCGCCGCGAGCTTCATGAAGGAAATATGCCCTAGAGGCAATAATAAAGTTGTTATTTATATTTCCTTATATCATGATAAATGTTTATTATTCATGCTAGAATTGTATTAACTAGAAACTTAGTACATGTGTGAATACATAGACAAAACAGAGTGTCCCTAGTATGCCTCTACTAGACTAGCTCATTGATCAAAGATGGTTATGTTTCCTAGCCATAGACATGAGTTGTCATTTGATCAACGGGATCACATCATTAGGAGAATGATGTGATGGACAAGACCCATCCGTTAGCATAGCACTATGATCGTTTAGTTTTACTGCTATTGCTTTCTTCATGACTTATACATGTTCCTATGACTATGAGATTATGCAACTCCCGAATACCGTAGGAACACCTTGTGTGCTATCAAACGTCACAACGTAACTGGGTGATCATAAAGATGCTCTACAAGTGTCTCCGAAAGTATTCGTGGTGTTGGCATAGATCAAGATTAGGATTTGTCACTCCGAGTGTCGGAGAGGTATCTCTAGGCCCTCTCGGTAACACACATCACAATAAGCCTTGCAAGCAAAAGACTAATGAGTTAGTCACGAGATGATGTGTTACGGAACGAGTAAAGAGACTTGCCGGTAACGAGATTTAACTAGGTATAGAGATACCGACGATCGAATCTCGGGCAAGTAACATACCGTTTGACAAAAGGAACAACGTATGTTGTTATGCGGTTCTGACCGATAAAAGATCTTCGTAGAATATGTAGGAGCCAATATGAACATCCAGGTTCCGCTATTGGTTATTGACCGGAGATGAGTCTCGGTCATGTCTACATAGTTCTCGAACCCGTAGGGTCCGCACGCTTAACGTTTGATGACGATCGGTATTATGAGTTTATGAGTATTGATGTACCAAAGGTAGTTCGGAGTCCCGGATGAGATCACGGACATGACGAGGAGTCTCGGAATGTCCGAGACATAAAGATTGATATATTGGACGGCTATATTCGGACACCGGAAGTGTTCCGGAAAAGTTTCGGATTTATCGGGATTGCCGGAGGGGGTTACCGGAACCCCCTTCGAGAGGGGATGGTCCATAGTGGGCCTCAAGGGTAAGAGAGAGGCAGCCCATAGGGCTGGCCGGCGCCCCCACCTAGGGTTCCTAGTTGGACTAGGATTGGGGGGGGGGGCGCCACCTCTCCTATTCCTTTCCCCCTTCTTCCTTTTGGTGAATCCTACTAGGAATAGGATTGCAATCCTATTCCTAGTAGGACTCCTTCCCTAGCCGCACCAGGAAGGGCCGGCCGGCCTCCCTCCCATGCTCCTTTATATACGGGGGCAGGGGGCACCCAAAGACACACAAGTTGAATTGTTTTAGCCGTGTGCGGTGCCCCCCTCCACAGAATCACACCTCGGTCATACCGTCGCGGAGCTTAGGCGAAGCCCTGCGCCGGTGAACACATCATATCCATCACCACGCCGTCGTGCTGACGAAACTCTCCCGTGAAGCTCAACTGGATCAAGAGCTCGTGGGACGTCATCAAGCTGAACGTGTGCTGAACGCGGAGGTGCCGTACATTCGGTACTTGATCGGTTGGATCGCGAAGAAGTTCGACAACATCAACCGCGTCACTTGACGCTTCCGCTCCCGGTCTACGAGGGTACGTAGACACACTCTTCCCTCTCGTTGCTATGCATCTGGTAGATAGATCTTGCGTGATCGTAGGAAAATTTTAAAAATACTACGTTCCCCAACAGTGGCATCATGAGCCAGGTCTATGCGTAGATGATATGCACGAGTAGAACACAATGAGTTGTGGGCGATACTAGTCATACTGCTTACCAGCATGTCATACTTTGCTTCGGCGGTATTGTGAGATGAAGCGGCCCGGACCGACATTACGCGTACGCTTACGCGAGACTGGTTTCACCGTTACGAGCACTCGTTGCTTAAAGGTGACTGGCGGGTGTCTGTCTCTCTCACTTTAGCTGAATCAAGTGTGGCTACGCCCGGTCCTTGTGAAGGTTAAAATAGCACATACTTGACGAAACATCGTTGTGGTTTTATATGCGTAGGTAAGAACGGTTCTTGCTAAGCCCGTAGCAGCCACGTAAAACTTGCAACAACAAAGTAGAGGACGTCTAACTTGTTTTTGCAGGGCATGTTGTGATGTGATATGGTCAAGACATGATGAGTTATACGGTTTTGTATGAGATGATCATGTTTTGTAAAGTTATCGGCAACTGGCAGGAGCCATATGGTTGTCGCTTTATTGTATGAAATGCAATCGCCATGTAATTGCTTTACTTTATCACTAAGCGGTAGCGATAGTCGTAGAAGCAATAGTTGGCGAGACGACAACGATGCTACGATGGAGATCAAGGTGTCGCGCCGGTGACGAAGGTGATCATGACGGTGCTTTGGAGATGGAGATCAAAAGCACAAGATGATGATGGCCATATCATGTCACATATTTTGATTACATGTGATGTTTATCTTATTATGCTTCTTATTTTGCTTAGAACGACGGTAGCATTATAAGATGATCCCTTACTAAATTTCAAGGTATAAGTTTTCTCCCTGAGTATGCACCGTTGCGAAAGTTCGTCGTGCCGAGACACCACGTGATGATCGGGTGTGATAAGCTCTACGTTCAAATACAACGGGTGTAAGCCAGTTTTGCACACGTAGAATACTCGGGTTAAACTTGACGAGCCTAGCATATGCAGATATGGCCTTGGAACACTGGAGACCGAAAGGTCGAGCGTGAATCATATAGTAGATATGATCAACATAAGATGTTCACCATTGAAACTACTCCATCTCACGTGATGATCGGACATGGTTTAGTTGATTTGGATCACGTGATCATTTAGATGACTAGAGGGATGTCTATCTAAGTGGGAGTTCTTAAGTAATATGATTAAATTGAACTTTAATTTATCATGAAGTTAGTCCTGGTAGTATTAGCATATCTATGTTGTAGATCAATAGCTCGCGATGTTGCTCCCCGTTTATTTTTCATATGTTCCTAGAGAAAACCAAGATTGAAAGATGTTAGTAGCAATGATGCGGAATTGTTCCGTGATCTGAGGATTATCCTCATTGCTGCACAGAAGAATTATGTCCTTGATGCACCGCTAGGTGACAGACCTATTGCAGGAGCAGATGTAGACGTTATGAACGTTTTGACAAAAGCTCGATATGATGACTACTTGATAGTTTAAGTGCACCATGCTTTACGGCTTAGAACCGGGACTTCAAAAACGTTTTGAACGCCATGGAGCATATAAGATGTTCCAAGAGTTGAAATTAGTATTTCATACTCATGCCCGTGTCAAGAGGCATAAGACCTCTGACAATACTTTGCCTACAAGATGGAGGAGAATAGCTCAACCAGTGAGCATGTGCTCAGATTGTCTGGGTACTACAATTACTTTAATCAAGTGGGAGTTAATCTTCCAGATAAGTTAGTAATTGACAAAGTTCTCTAGTCACTATCACCAAGTTAGTAGAACTTCGTGATGAACTATAATATGCAAGGGATGACGAAAGGAATTCCCGAGCTCTTCACGATGCTGAAATCGGCGAAGGTAGAAATCTAGAAAGAGCATCAAGTGTTGATGGTTAACCAGACCACTTGTTTCAATTAAAGGGCAAAGGGATAGAAGGGGAACTTCAAGAAGAATGACAAGCAAGTTGTCACTCCCATGAAGAAACCCAAAGCTAAAACTCAAGCCTGAAACTAAGTGCTTCTACTGCAAAGGAAATGGTCACCGGAAGTGGAACTGCCCTAGATACTTGGCGGATAAGAAGGATGGCAAAGTGAACAAAGGTATATTTGATATACAGATTATTGATGTGTATTTTACTAGTGTTCATAGCAACCCCTCGGTATTTGATACTGGTTCAGTTGCTAAAGAGTAGTAACTCGAAATGGGAGTTGCATAAAGAACATAAACTAGTTAAAGGATGAAGTGACGATGTGTATTGGAAGCAAGTTCCAAGATTGATATGATCATCATCGCACACTCCCTATACTTTCGGGATTAGTGTTGAACCTAAATAAGTGTTATTTGGTGTTTGTGTTGAGCATGAATGTGATTTGATCATGTTTATTGCAATACGGTTATTCATGTAAGTTAGAGAATAATTGTTGTTCTGTTTACATGAATAAAACCCTCTATGGTCATACACCCAATGAAAATAGTTTGTTGGATCTCGATCGTGTGATACACATATTCATAATATTGAAGCCAAAAGATGCAAGGTTAATAATGATAGTGCAATTTATTTGTGGCACTGCCGTTTAGGTCATATTGGTGTAAAACGCATGAAGAAACTCCATAATGATGGACTTTTGGAATCACTTGATTATGAATCACTTGGTGCTTGCGAACCATGCCTCATGGGCAAGATGACTAAAACTCCGTTCTCCGGAACTATGGAGCGAACAACAGATTTGTTGGAACTCATACATACTGATGTATGCATACCAATGAGTGTTGAAGCTCACGGCGGGAATCGTTATTTTCTGACCTTCACTGATGATTTGAGCAGATATGGGTATATCTACTTAATGAAACACAAGTCTGAAACATTTGAAAAGTTCAAAGAATTTCAGAGTGAAGTAGGGAATCATCGTAACAAGAAAATAAAGTTTCTACGATCTGATTGTGGAGGAGAATATTTGAGTTACGAGTTTGGTCTTCATTTGAAACAATATGGAATAGTTTCACAGCTCACGCCACCCGGAACACCACAGCATAATGGTGTGTCCAAACGTCGTAACCGTACTTTATTGGATATGGTGCGATCTATGATGTCTCTTACCGATTTACCACTATCGTTTTGGGTCATGCATTAGAGACAGCTGCATTCATGTTAAATAAGGGCCTCATCTGAATCCGTTGAGACAACGCCTTAAGAAATGTGGTTTGGCAAGAAACCAAAGTTGTTGTTTCTTAAAATTTGGGACTGCGATGCTTATGTGAAAAAGTTTCAACATGATAAGCTCGAACCCAAACCGGAGAAGTAAATCTTAATAGGATACCCAAAAGAGACTGTTGGGTACACCTTCTATCACAGATCCGAAGGCAAGATATTCGTTGCTAAAAATGGATCCTATCTAGAGAAGGAGTTTCTCTCGAAAGAAGTGAGTGGGAGGAAAGTAGAACTTGATGAGGTAATTGTACCTTCTCCCGGATTGGAAAGTAGTACGTCACAGGAAATTGTTCCAGTGATTCCCACACCAATTAGTGAGGAAGTTAATGATAATGATCATGAAACTTCGGATCAAGTTTCTGATGAACGTCGTAGATCAACCAGAGTACGTTCCGCACCAGAGTGGTACGGCAACCCATTTCTGGAAATCATGTTACTAGACCATGATGAACCTACGAACTATGAGGAAGCGATGATGAGCCCAGATTCCGCAAAATGGCTTGAAGCCATGAAATCTGAGATGGGATCCATGTATGAGAACAAAGTGTGGACTTTGGTTGACTTGCCCGATGATCGGCAAGCCATCGAAAATAAATGGATCTTCAAGAGGAAGACCGACGCAGACGGTAATATTACTGTTTACAAAGCTCGACTTGTTGCGAAAGTTTTTTCGACAAGTTCAAGGAGTTGACTACGATGAGACTTTCTCACCTGTAGCGATGCTTAAGTCTGTCCGAATCATGTTAGCAATTGCCGCATTTTATGATTATGAAATCTGGCAAATGGATGTCAAAACTACATTCCTAAATGGATATCTCAAAGAAGAGTTGTATATGATGCAACCAGAAGGTTTTGTCGATCCAAAAGGTGCTAACAAAGTATGCAAACTCCAGCGATCCATCTATGGACTGGTGCAAGCATCTCAGAGTTGGAATATACGCTTTGATGAGGTGATCAAAGCATATAGTTTTATACAGACTTTTGGAGAAGCCTGTATTTACAAGAAAGTGAGTGGGAGCTCTGTAGCATTTCTAATATTATATGTAGATGACATATTGTTGATTAGAAATGATATAGAATTTCTGGATAGCATAAAAGGATACTTGAATAAAAGTTTTTCAAAGAAAGACCTCGGTGAAGCTGCTTACATATTGAGCATCAAGATCTATATAGATAGATCAAGACGCTTGATAAAACTTTCGATGAGTACATACCTTGATAAGATTTTGAAGTAGTTCAAAATGGATCAGTCAAAGAAGAAGTACTTGCCTGACTTGTAAGGTGTGAAGTTGAGTAAGACTCAAAGCCAGACCACGGCAGAAAAATATAGAGAGAATGAAAGTCATTCCATATGCCTCAGCCATAGGTTCTATAAACTATGCCATGCTGTGTACCAAACATGTGGTGTACCTTGCCATGAATTTGTCAAAGGGGTACAATAGTGATCCAGGAGTAGATCACTGTGCAGCGGTCAAAATTATCCTTAGTAACTGGATGACTAAGGAAATGTTTCTCGATTATGGAGGTGATAAAGATTTCGATGTAAAGGGTTACGCCGATGCAAGCTTTGACACTAAATCCAGATGACTCTAAGTATCAATCTGGATGCGTATTGAAAGTGGGAGCAATTAGCTAGAGTAGCTCCATGCAGAGCATTGTAGACATAGAAATTTGCAAAATACATACGGATCTGAATGTGACGGACCCGTTGACTAAACTTCTCTCACAAGCAAAACATGATCACACCTTGTTACTCTTGGGTATTAATCACATAGCGATGTGAACTAGATTATTGACTCTAGTAAACCCTTTGGGTGGTGGTCACATGGCGATGTGTACTATGGGTGTTATTCACATAACGATGTGAACTATCGGTATTAAATCACATGGCGATGTGAGCTAGATTATTGACTCTAGTGCAAGTGGGAGACTGAAGGAAATATGCCCTAGAGGCAATAATAAAGTTGTTATTTATATTTCCTTATATCATGATAAATGTTTATTATTCATGCTAGAATTGTATTAACTGGAAACTTAGTACATGTGTGAATACATAGACAAAACAGAGTGTCCCTAGTATGCCTCTACTAGACTAGCTCATTGATCAAAGATGGTTATGTTTCCTAGCCATAGACATGAGTTGTCATTTGATCAACGGGATCACATCATTAGGAGAATGATGTGATGGACAAGACCCATCCGTTAGCATAGCACTATGATCGTTTAGTTTTACTGCTATTGCTTTCTTCATGACTTATACATGTTCCTATGACTATGAGATTATGCAACTCCCGAATACCGTAGGAACACCTTGTGTGCTATCAAACTTCACAACGTAACTGGGTGATCATAAAGATGCTCTACAGGTGTCTCCGAAAGTATTCGTGGTGTTGGCATAGATCAAGATTAGGATTTGTCACTCCGAGTGTCGGAGAGGTATCTCTGGGCCCTCTCGGTAACACACATCACAATAAGCCTTACAAGCAAAAGACTAATGAGTTAGTCACGAGATGATGTGTTATGGAACGAGTAAAGAGACTTGCCGGTAACAATATTTAACTAGGTATAGAGATACCGACGATCGAATCTCGGGCAAGTAACATACCGTTTGACAAAAGGAACAACGTATGTTGTTATGCGGTTCTGACCGATAAAAGATCTTCGTAGAATATGTAGGAGCCAATATGAACATCCAGGTTCCGCTATTGGTTATTGACCGGAGATGAGTCTCGGTCATGTCTACATAGTTCTCGAACCCGTAGGGTCCGCACGCTTAACGTTTGATGACGATCGGTATTATGAGTTTATGAGTATTGATGTACCGAAGGTAGTTCGGAGTCTCGGATGAGATCACGGACATGACGAGGAGTCTCGGAATGTCCGAGACATAAAGATTGATATATTGGACGGCTATATTCGGACACCGGAAGTGTTCCGGAAAAGTTTCGGATTTATCGGGATTGCCAGAGGGGGTTACCGGAACCCCCTACGAGAGGGGATGGTCCATAGTGGGCCTAAAGGGTAAGAGAGAGGCAGCCCATAGGGTTGGCCGGCGCCCCCACCTAGGGTTCCTAGTTGGACTAGGATTGGGGGGGGGGGGCACCACCTCTCCTATTCCTTTCCCCCTTCTTCCTTTTGGTGAATCCTACTAGGAATAGGATTGCAATCCTATTCCTAGTAGGACTCCTTCCCTAGCCGCACCAGGAAGGGCCGGCCGGCCTCCCTCCCCTGCTCCTTTATATACGGGGGCAGGGGGGCACCCAAAGACACACAAGTTGAATTGTTTTAGCCGTGTGCGGTGCCCCCCTCCACAGAATCACACCTCGGTCATACCGTCGCGGAGCTTAGGCGAAGCCCTGCGCCGGTGAACACATCATATCCGTCACCATGCCGTCGTGCTGACGAAACTCTCCCATGAAGCTCAACTGGATCAAGAGCTCGTGGGACGTCATCAAGCTGAACGTGTGCTGAACGCGGAGGTGCCGTACGTTCGGTACTTGATCGGTTGGATCGCGAAGAAGTTCGACAACATCAACCGCGTCACTTGACGCTTCCGCTCCCGGTCTACGAGGGTACGTAGACACACTCTTCCCTCTCGTTGCTATGCATCTGGTAGATAGATCTTGCATGATCGTAGGAAAATTTTAAAAATACTACGTTCCCCAACACTTCAACACTCATTGGTCCACATACATCTGTATGTATGATCTCCAACAAATCTGTTGCTCGCTCCATTGTTCCGGAGAACGGAGTTTTAGTCATCTTGCCCATGAGGCATGGTTCGCAAGCACCAAGTGATTCATAATCAAGTGATTCCAAAAGTCCATCACTATGGAGTTTCTTCATGCGCTTTACACCATTATGACCTGAACGGCAGTGCCACAAATAAGTTGCACTATCATTATTAACCTTGCATCTTTTGGCTTCAATATTATGAATATGTGTATCACCACGATCGAGATCCAACAAACTATTTTCATTGGGTGTATGACCATCGAAGGTTTTATTCATGTAAACAGAATAACAATTATTCTATGACTTTAAATGAATAACCGTATTGCAACAAATATGATCAAATCATATTCATGCTCAACGCAAATGCCAAATAACATTTATTTAGGTTTTACACTAATCCCGAAGGTATAGGGAGTGTGCGATGATGATCATATCAATCTTGGAACCACTTCTAACACACATCGTCACTTCACCTTTAACTAGTCTCTGTTCATTCTGCAATTCTCCTTTCGAGTTACTAATTTTAGCAACTGAACCGGTATCAAATACCCAGGGGTTTCTATGAACACTAGTAAAGTACACATCAATAATCTGTATATCAAAATATACCTTTGTTCACTTTGCCATCCTTCCTATCCGCCAAGTATCTAGGGCAGTTCCACTTCCAGTGACCATTTCCTTTGCAGTAGAAGCACTTAGTTTCAGGCTTGAGTTTTAGCTTTGGGTTTTCTTCACGGGAGTGACAACTTGCTTGTCATTCTTCTTGAAGTTCCCCTTCTATCCCTTTGCCCTTTACTTGAAACAAGTGGTCTTGTTAACCATCAACACTTGATGCTTTTTCACGATTTCTACCTTCGCCGACTTCAGCATCGCGAAGAGCTCGGGAATTCCTTTCGTCATCCCTTGCATATTATAGTTCATCACGAAGTTCTACTAACTTGGTGATAGTGACTAGAGAACTTTGTCAATTACTATCTTATCTGGAAGATTAACTCCCACTTGATTCAAGTAATTGTAGTACCCAGACAATCTGAGCACATGCTCACTGGTTGAGCTATTCTCCTCCATCTTGTAGGCAAAGTACTGTCAGAAGTCTTATACCTCTCAACACGGGCATGAGTATGAAATACTAATTTCAACTCTTGGAACATCTTATATGCTCCGTGGCGTTCAAAATGTTTTTGAAGTCCCTGTTCTAAGCTGTAAAGCATGGTGTACTTAAATTATCAAGTAGTCATCATACCGAGCTTTTGTCAAAACGTTCATAACGTCTACATCTGCTCCTGCAATAGGTCTGTCACCTAGCGGTGCATCAAGGACATAATTCTCTGTGCAACAATGAGGATAATCCTCAGATCACGGAACAATTCTGCATCATTGCTACTAACATCTTTCAACTTAGTTTTCTCTAGGAACATATAAAAAAAATAAACGGGGAGCAACATTGTGAGCTATTGATCTACAACATAGATATGCTAATACTACGAGGACTAAGTTCATGATAAATTAAAGTTCAATTTAATCATATTACTTAAAGAACTCCCACTTAGATAGACATCCCTCCGGTCATCTAAATGATCACGTGATCCAAATTAACTAAACCATGTCCGATCATCACGTGAGATGGAGTAGTTTCAATGGTGAACATCTTATGTTGATCATATCTACTATATGATTCACGCTCGACCTTTCGGTCTCCAGTGTTCCGAGGCCATATCTGCATATGCTAGGCTCGTCAAGTTTAACCCGAGTATTCTGCATGTGCAAAACTAACTTACACCCGTTGTATTTGAACGTAGAGCTTATCACACCCGATCATCACGTGGTGTCTCGGCACGACGAACTTTCGCAACGGTGCATACTCAGGGAGAACACTTATACCTTGAATTTTTGTAAGGGATCATCTTATAATGCTACCGTCGTTCTAAGCAAAATAAGAAGCATAATAAAACATCACATGCAATCAAAATATGTGACATGATATGGCCATCATCATCTTGTGCTTTTGATCTCCATCTCCAAAACACCGTCATGATCACCTTCGTCACCGGCGCGACACCTTGATCTCCATCGTAGCATCATTGTCGTCTCGCCAACTATTGCTTCTACGACTATCGCTACCGCTTAGTGATAAAGTAAAGCAATTACACGGCGATTGCATTTCATACAATAAAGGGACAACCATATGGCTCCTGCCAGTTGCCGATAACTTTACAAAACACGATCATCTCCTACAAAACCGTGTAACTCATCATGTCTTGACCATATCACATCACAACATGCCCTGCAAAAACAAGTTAGACGTCCTCTACTTTGTTGTTGCAAATTTTACATGGCTGCTACGGGCTTAGCAAGAACCGTTCTTACCTACGCATACAAAAACCACAATGATGTTTTGTCAAGTATGTGCTGTTTTAACCTTCACAAGGACAGGGCGTAGCCACACTCGATTCAGCTAAAGTGAGAGAGACAGACACCCGCCAGTCACCTTTAAGCAACGAGTGCTCATAACGGTGAAACCAGTCTCGCGTAAGCGTACGCGAAATGGCGGTCTGGGCCGCTTCATCTCATAATACCGTCGAAGCAAAGTATGACATGCTGGTAAGCAGTATGACTAGTATCGCCCACAACTCACTTGTGTTCTACTCGTGCATATCATCTACGCATAGACCTGGCTCATGATGCCCCTATTGGGGAACGTAGTACTTTAAAATTTTCCTACGATCACGCAAGATCTATCTACCAGATGCATAGCAACGAGAGGGGAGAGTGTGTCTACGTACCCTCGTTGACCGAAAGCGGAAGCGTTAGAACAACGCGGTTGATGTAGTCGTACGTCTTCACGGACTGACCGATCAAGCACCGAAACTACGGCACCTCCGAGTTCTAGCACACGTTCAGCTCGATGACGTCCCTTGAACTCCGATCCAGCCGAGTGTCGAGGGAGAGTTCCGTCAGCACGACGGCGTGGTGACGATCTTGATGTTCTACCGTCGTAATATTATCGAGGAGAACTATGGTGGAGGGGGACACCACACACGGCTAAGAGATCAAGAGATCAATTGTTGTGTCTAGAGGTGCCCCCTTGCCCCCGTATATAAAGGAGGGAGGGAGAGGCCGGCCCTAGAGGGGGCGTGCCAAGTGTGGGGAGTCCTACTAGGACTCCCAAGTCCTAGTAGGATTCCCCTTTCCTTTCCGGAGTAGGAGAGAAGGAAAGAGGGGGAGAGGGAGAAGGAAAAGGGGGCTGCACCCCTTGTCCAATTCAGACCAGCAGGGGGGCGCGCGCCTCCTTCCTTTTGGCCTCTCTCTTCTATTCCCGTAACTCCCAGGTACTCCGAAAATACCCGAATCACTCGAAACCTTTCCGATGTCCGAATATAGTCGTCCAATATATCGATTTTACGTCTCGACCATTTCGAGACTCCTCGTCATGTCCCCGATCTCATCCGGAACTCCGAACTCCTTCGGTACATCAAAACTCATAAACTCATAATAAAACCGTCATCGAAACCTTAAGCGTGCGGACCCTACGGGTTCGAGAACTATGTAGACATGACCGAGACACGTCTCCGGTCAATAACCAAAAGCGGAACCCAGATGCTCATATTGGCTCCCACATATTCTACGAAGATCTTTATCGGTCAAACCGAATAACAACATACGTTGTTCCCTTTGTCATCGGTATGTTACTTGCCCGAGATTCGATCGTCGGTATCTCAATACCTAGTTCAATCTCGTTACCGACAAGTCTCTTTACTCGTTCCGTAATACATCATCCCACAACTAACTCATTAGCTGCAATGCTTGCTAGGCTTATTGTGATGTGCATTACCGAGTGGGCCCAGAGATACCTCTCCGACAATCGGAGTGACAAATCCTAATCTCGAGATATGCCAACCCAACAAGTACCTTCGGAGACACCTGTAGAGTACCTTTATAATCACCCAGTTATGTTGTGACGTTTGGTAGCACACAAAGTGTTCCTACGGTATTCGGGAGTTGCATAATCTCATAGTCATAGGAACATGTATAAGTCATGAAGAAAGCAATAGCAGTAAAACTAAACGATCATAGTGCTATGCTAACAGATGGGTCTAGTCCATCACATCATTCTCCTAATGATGTGATCCCGTTGATCAAATGACAACTCATGTCTATGGTTAGGAAACATAACCATCTTTGATCAATGAGCTAGTCTAGTAGAGGCATACTAGGGACACTCTGTTTTGTCTATGTATTCACACATGTACTAAGTTTCCGGTTAATACAATTCTAGCATGAATAATAAACATTTATCATGATATAAGGAAATATAAATAACAACTTTATTATTGCCTCTAGGGCATATTTACTTCAAGTACTCCATCAGTAGCCCTACATTCTTGTCCGTCTGCCATGCTATACTATCGGGCCGTGATCACTCGGGTGGTGATCACGGGTTTATACTATACTATTACATACACATGATGATGATTCAGAGATGGGGGCTGAAGGGGCATGTGGTTCCACACAGGTAGTGGTGGGCCTGGGTTCTCGGCAGCCCCTGATGGTTACTTTGCGGCAGAGCGACAGGGCGGGTTGCGACCACCTAGGAGACAGGTGGGCCTGGCCCTGGTCGTTGTCCGTGGTTATTTCTTAATAAGACGTTTAACGAGATCTTGGTATTTGATCTGAGTCTGGCCATTGGCCTATACGCACTAACCAACTACGTGGGAATAGTTATGGGCACTCGACGTCGTGGTATTAGCCGAAGCCTTCTTGACGTCAGCGACTTAGCGGCGCGCGCCGGATTGGACTGGAACGCCGCTCTGGTATTTGGAGCAGCTAGGTCTGCTTACTGGCCGCCCTCGCAACGTGCAGGTGTGCATTGGGGGATGGGCCCAGACCCCCGTGCACTTAGGGTTTAGACCGGCGTGCTGACCTCTCTGTTGTGCTTAGGTAGGGCTGCGACGTGTTGATCTTCCCAGGCCGGGCATGACCCTGGAAAGTGTGTCCGGCGAAATGGGATCGAGCGTGCGGGGTTATGTGGTGCACCCGTGCAGGGAAGTTAATCTATTCGAATAGCCGTGTCCCTCGGTAAAAGGACGACCCGGAGTTGTACTCTGACCTCATGACAACTAGAACTGGATACTTAATAAAACACACCCAGACAAGTTCCAGATACAACCCGGTGATCGCTTTCCCACAGGGCGACGAGGGGAGGATCGCCGGGTAGGTTTATGCTACGATGTTACTTGGTGAACTTACCATCTATTCTTTTCTACTGCTGCAAGATGGAGGCTGCGAGGAGTGAGGATACTTGTTACTTTCCAGCTACTCTCTTCTATTGATGCAAGATGGAGGTTGCCATAAGCGTAGTCTTCGATTGGATTAGCTATCCCCCTCTTATTCTAGCATTCTGCAGTTTAACCCACATATATTACCCCTTTATACAGATACCATTGCATATGTAGTGTAGATCCTTGCTTGCGAGTACTTTGCATGAGTACTCAGGGTTGCTTTGTTCCCCCCTTTCCCCCCTTTTTCCTCTCTTCTCGGATGATGCAACCAGATTGGTGGAGTCCAGGAGCCAGAGGATTTCCGATGTTGTTTCTACGTGGAGTTCGGCTT
Source organism: Secale cereale (assembly GCA_902687465.1). Taxonomy (NCBI): domain Eukaryota; kingdom Viridiplantae; phylum Streptophyta; class Magnoliopsida; order Poales; family Poaceae; genus Secale; species Secale cereale. The sequence goes on along the minus strand of LR738709.1, from coordinate 611,707,340 downwards.
CGAGGAGTAGTTAGGAGGTCCTAGGCAGGAGGCCTTGCCGTTTCGATCGTTGCTACATTTGTGCTAGCCTTCTTAAGGCAAACTTGTTTAACTTATGTCTGTACTCGGATATTATTGCTTCCGCTGACTCTTGTGTTTTCGAGCTTATGTATTCGAGCCCTCGAGGCCCCTGGCTTGTAATATAAAGCCTGTATTATTTTAATTTGTGTCTAGAGTTGTGTTGTGATATCTTCCAGTGAGTCCCTGATCTTGGTCGTACATATTTGCGTGCATGATTAGTGTACGGTCAAATCGGGGGCGTCACACCGAGCAGGTGGACCCACGCAGGAGACCGCTCGAGGGCGGCCCGATGCTTCTTGCGCCGCCAACCACCGGCCGAGTGATGTCTACACACGCTTCTATTCTTGTAGACTATGTTGGGCCTCCAAGCGCAGAGGTTTGTAGGACAGCAACAATTTCCCTCAAGTGGATGACCTAAGGTTTATCGAACTCAGGGAAGTAGAGGTTGAAGATGGTCTCTCTCAAGCAACCCTGCAACTAAGATACAAGAAGTCTCTTGTGTCCCCAACACACCTAATACAACTACGAGTTGTATAGGTGCACTAGTTCGGCGAAGAGATGCTAAAATATGGATGATAGGAGTGGCAAAGCAAAGTAATATAAATCTGTAATAAAAAGTGCAGCAAGCAAACAAGTGGTAAACGTGAGAACAAATGGTATTGAAATGGTGGAAACAAGGCCTAGGCTTCATACTTTCACTAGTGGCAACTCCCAACAACATTAACACATGATATTTCCCATAAAACATGCAATGGAGACGCACTCGGAGGTCATTCCTTTGTGGTCAAGAGAGGACGAGAATTATGTAGGGCTACAAAAGCACACCTCTAAGTTCGTAGTTCTCGATCTATGGATTTCCCAATGTCACCGCGGCCATCCAAAGAGAGTACCACAATCACCACAACATATCTCAAGGATAGTCAAAGACAAGCACCAAGAGACTCTCAATCTTCAATCAACACACAAAAGAGGAAATCACTCATGAAAATATTCTTCTAATCCATGTCCAATAGACCGCTGTCACCTTGGTCTCGGGGATTATACTAGATAAAGACAAGTGAGTACATCAATCCAATACATAGAGGAAGGGGAAATATCAAGGGATCACCCTAGATTAACATAGCCTATGATCACAACGAAGATCACATCATGGGAGAGAGAATTGACCACATAGCTACTGGTAGAAACCTCAGCCCCGAGGAGGAACTACTCCCGCATCATGGAGGGAGGAAGCAACGTCGATGGAGATGAATCCGGGGGCACTTCCCCGTCCCGGCAGGATGCCGGCACAGGAATTCTGGTCCCCCGAAACTTAGTGGCGATGGCGGCGGAGATCGGAATTGCTTCTGGAAAAAAGGGGTCCGGAATCAGGGTTTCCGCGACGGGAGATAAATATATGCAAAGGGGGGGTCACCAGAGGCGGAGAGGGGGCCCCAGGCGCCCCCCTTGGGCGGCCAGGGGTGGGGCCACCTCGGGTGGCCGCCTGGGCCGCCCCTGGCTCCCCTCTGGCCCCACTTTGGTTTTTCTCGAAGCTTCCTGTACGCTGATTTTTTCTGTATTTTTTCCGAAATTTTTGGAGCACTTTTAATATGGGGGAAATCTGAAATAGAAAAACAGCAGAAAACAGGAACTGGCACTGTGGTGCACTGAGTTAATAGGTTAGTCCAAATATGATCAAAAGTGTATGGAAGTGCATAAATATCATAGCATTATCACACAGAAGAAGCATGGAGCAAGCAGAAATTATAGATACGTTTTGGACGTATCAACATCCCCAAGCTTAATTCCTGCTCGTCCTCGAGTAGGTAAATGATAACAAGCATAATTTCTGTGGTGACATGCTACCAAAGAGTCTTTCATAGTCACATGACAAATGCTTATTGAGATAATGAATCTTTAGTAATTAAGTTGCCTCGTGAGAGTATCACAAAGAACTGAAAGTTTACAATATGATACTGAAACACCCAATAGATTTGTAGTGAGCATGGTGTGCAAACATGACAAAGTGATACCTCGCTTGCCCCCTTTAGTGAAGCAAAACATAAATGCAGGAGCACCTCCGAAGTTTAAGTGACGACTAGATACAATGATTTCAGAATAAGTGATATCACAATTATGCAGAAGACAATGGTAATTTGGGACAATGCACATTACACTCAAAATGACAATCATGCTCTCAATAGTTGGTGCTTTGAAGAAAGAAGGTGGAGACTCTCGAACCGTGGATTTTGATGGCAAGGTTGAAAACCCGTGGCTGGAAGCAAAGACTAAACAAGTACCAGAGCTCGTGGTTTTAAAAACAGAGATAAAAAGCTTATGGGATGTGCATAATTCATCAACAAATGCTAGTAGATAACCCAATTACTTCTTATGCTGGACAAGTTTCGAGGAACGGCTCCCACGCGGGGACGATCACATCCCCTTAATCTACTTTGTTTATCACTGCCGGAGTTTTCTGATTTCTCATGAACAAAGCGTGAAGGAGGGTTTGTTTGTTGCTATTATCTTTTGTGAGCTGGGCGCACTCATGCCAGTCCCTCCTCGTAATAGGGGTTTGCAGATTAGACATGCAATCCCGGGGTAAAATTTGTCCAACACAAGAAGATCATGAATTACCTACTATTTCCTCATGAGCTAAAACAGAGGCACAAAAGAGAAATGCTTTTGAATAATTTTGAGATGGTACAAGAAAGTCTTCGTTCGGAATGGCAAGTAAATACCATATATAGGAAGGTATGGTGGACTCATATGGCATAACCGGTTTCAAGGATTTTGGATGCACAAGCAGTCAGTCCACTTAGTACAGGTGAAGGCTAGCAAAAGACTGAGAGCGACCAACTAAGAGAGCAATGACGGCCATAATCATGCAGAGCGACAAAGCAACATTGAATCGGGCATGGAAGTTATATCACTACTCAGAAATTAAAGATCATCAAGGCTTGATAGACTTTCTTTACAGTCTTAAATATGCATGAGCATATGCCAAGTCAATCAAAATAAATTCTTGGAGGAAGATATCACTAAACCATACCACATCATAGGCAAACAAATCATGCTGGTACTTCAATAACACATTAAGAACCCCCAGCTATTTGAGACTAACCATAAGAAAACATGAACTACTAAGCACCATTATGCACATAGCATTTTTGTCATAGACATATCAACCAGTGCCACAGAAGCCAACTCTCTTAACAAGATAAGCATGATAACTCAAGAGAGTTCCAGAAGCAACAACCTAAACAAAAGCTCTTAAAAAGATAAGCATGAAAACTAAGAGCTAAGCATGACAGCAGCTATGAAAAGATAAAGAACACACACAAGAAGATACGCATGCAAGCCTATGTTGTGTTCTACAGTGGAGTGGAGCGTGTTTCTCTCCCAAACAATGAAGGCTAGGATCTAACTTGTTATGAACAGCAAGCAAAGCTAAAGAAAACTAAAAAGGAAACTCAGAGCAAGACGCTCCAAGCATAGCACATAACGCATGAAGTGATTAAAATATAGTGGAACAAAAGACGAACTGATAATTGTTGATGGAGAAGGGGATGCAAGGGGGCATCCCCAAGCTTAGACGATTGAGTCTTCTTGAATATTTCTTGGGGGTGCACGGGGGCATCCCCAAGCTTGAGCGTTTGACCCTCTGAATCTTCTTTTATCATCTTCCCTCGCACACTTGAAAACTCCCTTCATACATAACTCATCATAATCTGATTAGCGAGGTTAGTACCCACAATAAAATAATTTTTCCCTACTGGAAATAAGGATAATCTTGAAGAGCTACTGTTTCTCAAGATTGCCAAAAGGTTTTTGCAAAGAAAAAGCAAGCTCAAGGTTTGCAAAACGAAGAAAAGGCAAAACAGGACAGAATCTGTGAAAAACAGACCAGCAGGTAGTAAATAATTTTTTTCTGCAACTCAAATCAAAAAACTCAGAACAGGTACTCGAAAGCCAATTGTATGGAGCATGCTGTCAAAAAAATTGGGATCAAAAAGATGATCTGGTGATTTTATACGAATTTTTCTGTCCAAGGACAGAATCTGTTTTCTGGACAGCACGTCACAACTTTTGAACTTTCTTGCAATCAGAGGCTAAACTTGGCACAAAGCTGAAAAGTAAAGATACAATGATGTTGCTACAGTAGTAACAAACATCAAGACCACTAAAAAATGAAAGAACAAATTGAAAGCAAAGATAACAAGGGTTGTCTCCCTAGAGCTCTTTCTTTATAGCCATAAAGATAGGCTTAAGACTTTAATGATGCTCTCATAGGAACAAAAGTTGAAGAACAAAAGAGAGCATCAAGAAGCAAATACCAAACACATTTAAGCCTAACATGCTTCCTATGCATAGGAATATTGCAATAGAATAATTCATTGAAGCACAAAACAATAAGCATAGGAAGACAAAACAAGTGCAGCTTCAAAACCTTCAACATAAAGAGAGGGAACTTGATATTATTGAAATATCTATAAGCATATGTTCCCTTATCATAATAATTTTCAGTGGGATCACGAATAAACTCAACAATATAAGCATATAAAGCATTGTTACCATGATCCACATGCAAAAAGGTACTCTTACTCTCCACATAAGCATAATCTTTCTCTTTGGTAATAGTGGGAGTAGGACTATCATAAACAACTTGAACACTATAGATTAATTGTGTATTAGGAAGATGGTGTTCAACAAGGGAGTAATTCCCTCCATGAAAAGTTTCATAAGGATAATTTCTCCTTATGTCATAGGTACCTTTATAATCACTATAGATTGGAGTTATAACATCATCATAGTAGAGAAGAGCATTATCATTGCTAGCAACTATATTTGTAGTCATGTTGTCTTTATTCTTACTAGCAAAAGAATTATCAATTATTACATCACTAGTGGGTAAAGGATTTGCAATCCTATCATTCCCAAGCTTAGAGCTTTCCATATCATCACTTTCAGAGTTGGTACCAAAAAGGTTTTCAAGATCATAGGTAGCATTATCATCATTTTCCCAATCACAATAAGTAACATGCATATCATAATCAAAATCATCTTCAATAGTACCTACGGACGTATCATCAAGATGATAATTAAGGCAATAAACTTCACCTTCTTCTTTAAACTTACAACCGTTAGGATAAAAGTTGATGGGAGGAATATGCTCAGACCAGGTTGATACCCCTTCTTCTTCCTTCTTGCTCCTCTTCCTCCTCCTCTTTTTTTCTTCTTCTTCTCCTTAGGAGGGAGTGGTTGGAGATGAAGCTTCTCCACATATCCTGGTTTATCATTAGAAACAATAGGGGAAACTTGGGAGAGACTCTCCTTTTTATTAGCAGAAATATAAGAGACATTTTTATACTTTGGTAAAGTTCCCTCCTTTCTAATCTTACTTATGTAATCATTTTTATGGCAATTAACAACACAATAGAGATGGCAATTTTGCAAAGTGTTTTTTATTCCTATGGCATTAACATCTAGCCAAGAAGTCTTTTCTGATAACTCTTCACACATCAAAAATAAAATAAGCTCATCATAAAGATCAGGGGTGATCATGTTATCACACAACTGGTTAACAGTTATGTTTTGAAAGTGCATGCATTGAAAATTAAAGTGACCCTCTATACAGCAAAATTCACAAGTAAAAGGATAAAGGTCACACAATTCTCTAGCAATTTCATTTAAATCTTTGACCCAAGTGATTGTTCTTTCATGCTTATGTTGCTTACAATACTTCTCTTCTTCAATCATAGGCCTTTCACAAGGTCTATCCACTCCACAAAAATTAACATGCTTATATAAAACTTCATTTTTAGGAATTGGATCATGCATGTTGCAATCATCATGAACAATTTCATTTTCTTTGCAAATCTCTTTAAAAGGTTCATGATGCTTGATCCAATCCTCCTTAGGCATATTAAGATGTGAAGCAAAAGATTTGAGGAAATCAACAAGGAGTTGAGAATCAAGCCCAAACTTAGCACTAAACTTATTAAAACTTGTAGTTTCAACAAAGGACTTAATGCAATCATACTCATAAATTATACCTGACTCTTTACCTTTGTCGATCTCCCGATCTTCAGTGTTGCGTTGAATTCTTTCAAGGAGTTCCCATTTAGCATCAATCTTTTCGTTTGTGAAAGAACCCATAGAGGAAGCATCGAGCAAATCTTTATCCTGTCGAGAGAGCCTCGCATAGAAATTAGTAATAATCATATCTTTGGGGAGCCCATGGTTAGGACATTTTAGCATTAACGTTTTCAGTCTCTCCCAAGCTTGAGCTATGCTCTCTCCGTCATGAGGATAGAAATTATAAACATAATTCCTATTCTCATGGACTTCATGAAGAGGATAAAACTTGGAGTAAAAGAGAGACTGGATCTCTTCCCAATCCAGCAGGTGAGAGTCACCTAGTAGCTTATACCATTCCAATGCTTTTCCTTTCGGTGACAAGGCATATAATTTCCTCATGACTCCATCTCTTGTCAAACCTGAAATCTTAAACAACTCACAAAGTTCTGTAAGTTTCAACAAATGAATACTAGGATTGACTGTCCCATCATAAAAATCATTCCTAATTATTTCAATTATCCCAAGTGGTATTTGGAACGGGATACATTCAGTAGGTGGAGGAGACTTCTCTACCACGGGTGTGGTAAAGCGGCCTTCCCCAAGCAGCGAACTAAGAGTGCGGTTTTCCATAAACATAACTAGTGAAACTAAAAACAAGAAACGAAAAGATTTAATTGCAAGATCTAAAGATATACCTTCAAACACTTACTTCCCCGGCAACGGCGCCAGAAATAGCTTGATGTCTACACACACTTCTATTCTTGTAGACTATGTTGGGCCTCCAAGCGCAGAGGTTTGTAGGACAGCAGCAATTTCCCTCAAGTGGATGACCTAAGGTTTATCGAACTCAGGGAATTAGAGGTTGAAGATGGTCTCTCTCAAGCAACCCTGCAACTAAGATACAAGAAGTCTCTTGTGTCCCCAACACACCTAATACAACTAGGAGTTGTATAGGTGCACTAGTTCGGCGAAGAGATGGTAAAATATGGATGATAGGAGTGGCAAAGCAAAGTAATATAAATCTGTAATAAAAAGTGCAGCAAGCAAACAAGTGGTAAACGTGAGCACAAATGGTATTGCAATGGTGGAAACAAGGCCTAGGCTTCATACTTTCACTAGTGGCAACTCCCAACAACATTAACACATGATATTTCCCATAAAACATGCAATGGAGACGCACTCGGAGGTCATTCCTTTGTGGTCAAGAGAGGACGAGAATTATGTAGGGCTACAAAAGCACACCTCTAAGTTCGTAGTTCTCAATCTATGGATTTCCCAATGTCACCGCGGCCATCCAAAGAGAGTACCACAATCACCACAACATATCTCAAGGATAGTCAAAGACAAGCACCAAGAGACTCTCAATCTTCAATCAACACACAAAGAGGAAATCACTCATGAAAATATTCTTCTAATCCATGTCCAATAGACCGCTGTCACCTTGGTCTCGGGGATTATACTAGATAAAGACAAGTGAGTACATCAATCCAATACATAGAGGAAGGGGAAATATCAAGGGATCACCCTAGATTAACATAGCCTATGATCACAACGAAGATCACATCATGGGAGAGAGAATTGACCACATAGCTACTGGTAGAAACCTCAGCCCCGAGGAGGAACTACTCCCGCATCATGGAGGGAGGAAGCAACGTCGATGGAGATGAATCCGGGGGCACTTCCCTGTCCCGGCAGGATGCCGGCACAGGAATTCTGGTCCCCCGAAACTTGGTGGCGATGGCGGCGGAGATCGAAATTGCTTCTGGAAAAAAAGGGTCCGGAATCAGGGTTTCCGCGACGGGAGATAAATATATGCAAAGGGGGGTCACCAGAGGCGGAGAGGGGGCCCCAGGCGCCCCCCTTGGGCGGCCAGGGGTGGGGCCGCCTCGGGTGGCCGCCTGGGCCGCCCCTGGCTCCCCTCTGGCCCCACTTTGGTTTTTCTCGAAGCTTCCTGTACGCTGATTTTTTCTGTATTTTTCCCGGAATTTTTGGAGCACTTTTAATATGGGGGAAATCAGAAATAGAAAAACAGCAGAAAACAGGAACTGGCACTATGGTGCACTGAGTTAATAGGTTAGTCCAAATATGATCAAAAGTGTATGGAAGTGCATAAATATCATAGCAATATCACACAAAAGAAGCGTGGAGCAAGAAGAAATTATAGATACGTTTTGGACGTATCACCGAGCTGCCGGTCGGCCGCCAGCCACTGGTCGTGCCGCCGGTAGCTAGCTGTAGTGGCGGGACGGCTAGCCGGTGGTGAGATGGCTCGCCGGGGTTGGCCCCCTGCGGCGACGTGGGATGGTAGGTGGGGTCTTGGGCCACCTCAACGAGTTGTCCACATAGGCGGACCACGTCAGGCCGACAGGTGGGGCCAACTTGTCGGTTTCGCTATTTTCGTGGGTAAATCAGACAATCAGTGCTCTGCGTTACACATTAGACGCATTTCTGGTGGTTTTTTGTGCCCTGCCTTGAATGTGGTACCAAGTTGTTACCCTAGCCCCAAGTGTGGTGGTTTTGGGTAAATAACTCCCCTCGCAACAGGTCTCGTCGCCGGTAGTGGCACCACCACCGCCACCCTTCACCCCTTATGCGTCGTCCCGATGCATCCCATGTAGTAGCACACCTCGCCCCGTTGCCCCATTTGCAGGTTGTGTTGAACATCGTTGCAGCATCGTCATACCCCTTCTCCCCCCCCCCTCTGTCGATGACCCTCGCCACACGGGTGAATGCCGCTCACAATGCTTCCATCTCTAGTCGATACTTCCGCCCGTCACCATAGAAGCAAAAGATAAACTCATCAATAGTAGCTTTTGCGATTGTTGGACATAACAATTCAGCATCCCGTCCCGTCACCATTGAAGCAAAAAAACTTGCCGGTAGTAGCTTTTGCGGTTGTCGGTTGTAACAAATTCAGGATCCCGTCTGTCGCTATCAAAGAAAAAAACTCGTCGATAGTAGCTTTTGTGTTTGTCGGTTGCAATTGATCATGATTTCCATCCGCGCCGTCAAAAACACTCCAACCCATGCAACAAAAGCAATTGATGGTTCCAGCTCCGCCTTTAGTCAGTTCCAACAAACCCATCTGTTGGTTCCACCTCCGCTCTTGGTATGGAACAACCACCGGTGGAGCGACAGAAAGGCCCAATGGGCCATGGCCCGCCCAACATTTTGAAATTTGTGCACTATTTGTTTACCCCTGGGCCTTGGAACACTGTCCCATAGGTTGTTTCCTTGTATTTGGTCGGTCCAACAATGGGCTTGAAGCTCCGCCACTGGCAACAACCCCATCTGTTGGTTCCAGCTCCGGCTTCAAACGATTCCAGCATTTGTGACGCATGGTTGTAGCAATGGCTTTGGTCGGTAGAGCCAATGGTGGGAGGTGGACAAAGGAGCTTGCGATCGTGGCCAATGTGGCGGCTGTGGTGTTTGGAACAACTCATAATTGTGCCATCAGCCTGCTCGGGTGGAGTTGGGAAGAAAGAGAAGAGAGAAGATACCACTATATGAGGTGGAGAAAAGAAAGTGGAGGAGGAGCCCTTGCGAATGTATAAGATAGATGGTCTCAACACTGCATGGAGTAGACCGACCGAAATTGTAGTCGGTTGGTCGTAGAGAATCATTTATGCAGAAAATAAATATGTCGACCAACATTAGGCCCTCTTCAGCGACATCATTCATCACTCTTCTGCTTGTCCATAAAGGGAAAGCCTGCAATGTAAATATGGTGGACTTGTAAAAGGAAGACGACAAAGATTATACTTGTAAAATACTCCCTCTGTAAAGAAATATAAGAGCATTTTCAGTGATCTAAACACTCTTATATTTCTTTACGGAGGGAGTAGTAACTAACAAGTTCTATCATAGGGCCACGTACCTAGTTGTCTCCCTCTCTAGAAACTCTAGACAAGTGCCATGGCTCCGCCTGTCATTGTCAGCTAGGCAATGAGTCCCCTCATGTTCTGATTGCTGCTCCGATGAGAAAGGATTGGGAACCCAGGATCTAAGTTGCACTGAAGTTAGGTCTCTTGTAGTTGGAGTTTGGTTCCTCGGCGGTGGCACTGCGATGGTCATGACGGCACCATGTTGTTCAAGAAAGTTTCGTTGACTCCGACCTACCTTATCGGTGACACAAAGGAGGGTTTGGGGTCGCCTGGTTGCTGCTCTTCCAGAGTGGTTGATCTAGTTGTGATGCATGTGGTCCACAAAGGCGTCTTCAGGTGGGGTAGATGGTCGTGTTTCATCTCCTTCTATCGTCGATGTTCGGCTAGCTCTGGCATCGCCGAGGAGACATTAAGGTTAAGTATCACCGATACTTATCGCTGGATTTGCAGCAGTCATTTAGTTCATTGTGTTCTTCTTTAGGACGATAATTTGTTTTTCAATCATCGTCGTCGACATCTGTTGTTTCATACGTGGCCTCCCGAACAATGTGTCAACAATGTTTCTCTGGCTTCGTGTCGGGAGACAACATTGAGTTTTTCTTGCAGCGCACGCTGCCGAGTGCAGGAGGAAGACGTCGTCGATTTCCACAAAAACATACATGTAATTTAAAATTTACTTAAGGATGGTGTTGTAAGTTTTGATGAGTGATGGGCCTGAGCCACCTAGTTCATCCCATTATATTGGGCTATCCACAGAGACACCCCATGCTAATGTCTTTTGACGACTTCGATGCTGTAGAAAACCATGGATGATATATCTCGCTTACTACGAGACCTAGCATCCACTCTCCAGATGGTGATATGAGAGGGATCGACTGAGTAACGAACTAGGTGAACAACGCTTCCCGGTAATTTTGTTTCTATTTTTTTATATTTTAATCTAGTTTTCTAGTTGGTTTCTATTTTCATTATATTTTCTTTTTTCTGGCTCCTAGTGTGTATTTTGTTTCCTTTTATTTTCTTATGGATTTTTTGTTCACCACCTATAAGAATGTTCATCACATATGCTAAAAAAATGCGTAGAGGTTTTAAAAAAAGTTTTGACACATATTTAAAAAATTGTCAAGGTGTATTAATTGTGTTTGGTCGTGTACATTATAAATTTAAAAGGTTGATAGCATATTTCAGAAACATACTCAACACATACTTCATAAATGTTTGGCATGTATTCGATTTCTATGTGCATATACAAATAGTTCATTGTGTATCAAAATTTTCATAAATTTCTTAAAAAATAATCATGTATTAAAAATTCTTCACCGTGTATCTAGAAACTGTTCATGGAGTATTTAAAATTGTTCAAATTTCCTTCAGAAAATTCGACGTGTACCTTGAACGTTTTCTGGATTATCCATTAAATTTTACAAAAATATACTATGGACATTTTTGAAATCTATGACCATTTTTTGAATTGGATGAAAACTTTTGTAATACATGCTGAATTTTTGTTAAACACGGTGAAGTATTTCAAAATATAACATATGCACATTATTAAATATATGCTGAACACTTGATGAGTGCATGCCAAATTTTTGAAAAATAGACGGTGAACCTTCTTTAAATAAGCGATGAAATTTCCTAAAACGCAATGCATTTGAGATATGCTATGAACATTTTTTCTCAACAAACGCTAAGCATTTTTTGAAACTATTAACATTTTTAACATGCATGATGAGCGTTTTCTTATCATATGTTGAATGTTTATATTTGTTTATGAATACTCACTATCATTTTTGTAAATCAAGTGAAACAAATTATTTTTATAAATATGTATTTCGAACAACATTTTCGGAATATACATAAAAGTGGGGAGAAATAAAAAAAGGTAAAATAAAACAGGAAAATAAAAACAGCAAAAAGAAGACCTAGTCTGGGCCGGCCCACCTAGCAACTACATGGCGAGTGCCGCTTGCGGCTTGCTGAAGGCCAGGTATTCTGCACGGGAGGCAAATCCGGCAATCCGAAACAATAAGCTACGCATCATGGGCGTTCTCGGGTGATGTACACGCAGGCATAGGGACTGTTTTCACGTAATCCAAAGCGAGAGATATTTACAGCAAAAGTCGCAAGCGAGGCGGCTGCCCAATTGCGTCGTGCGCTGCGGGGCCAGCTGGAACTACCGGACGGGCGATTTCGTTGGGTGCAGGTGGGCGTGGGAAACGGCGCTTGTGTACGTGCGTCGGCTGGTGTTCGCTGACTTGTGGGGCTATATACGGTGGGGACACGTTGTCATTCTGTGCGCCTGGGCAAGGAAACCGATGGATGGGGTCGCTTCGGTCGATTGCTTTCGCAGCCAGTCTTGCTTCCATCGATGCGCTGGAAGGACGATTGGGCTTCATGCGCCCGGCCCACTGGTCCTTCACGTGGATTGGATTCTCACGCGGCCTTGCGGTGTGGTGGACGCAGCTCACCTGCGATTCTTTAACTTGCGTGTCGTCTCCTCCTCCTTCTATACAGCCGTCGCTCTCGTCCTCTGTTTGCTTCGTCCCCCTCACTTCGCCTGCCTCACTTCGCCCCGCTGTACTGCGTCTCCACCAACACACCGCCACGAAGGTGCCTTGCTTCTCCCTTGGATCTTCTTCTCTTTTCTTGGATTACTGGTGTTCTTATCGGTGGTGGATGTGGTATGTTCGCAGGTCGTTCTCCGCTGGCTATCAGCCTTGTGATTGGTCGTCGATCGCTCGTCCTGTTCACCTCTCTGTTCTTCGGTCGTCAGCGTCCTGAAGGTATCGTTTCTGGTCAGCTTATGCGTGGTCTGGATGTGTGTGCGTGTTGGTTTTTGATTTCTGCATCTGTCGGTTCATTCACGCTCATGAGGTGTTTGTTCTTATGTCTCTTCGATTTTCTTTTCTTTCTTCTCTTGTATGAGGTTTGAAACAAGGTTGTTTGGTCGGTTCTTGTTTTGCTTCTTTCAGACTTCGATCCGTGCCTTTGTCAAGCTGATTTGTCTCCCTCTGCCTCTCCTCTGCCTGCCTCTTCCATACCTGCTGCTCATGGCCGTACGTGTTCGGCCATGGTACATAGGAAGAGGAGGTCAAGCTCTTGAAGGAGGATTGCAGGGGTTTGTGGTACACTATGATAAAGATGCTTGCACCCACGCACCAGCTTTGCATGCCTCATTACATTAAGCTATAAGTGTTTTGTCTGATGCAAGACCTGGCAACTATGCCTTGTTAGTTTCCCTGGCCCCCCTTCCCTTTTATAGCTTAAAAAAGCATGCTCTGTTTCTATCAAATCGAATGACAGATCAACAGCCCCTTTGCTAAAGAGAAACACGGGGTCCTATTAGTAATCCATCAACTCCGGGGGTCTCTTTCAGCTTGAATTCATCTTAGATTGCTTCACCGCAAGGTGCGTCAATCTTCAGCTGATGCAGAGCCGATTGATTTCATAACTGCCTCACTTTGACATCAGTATTTAGCTCCAGTTATCTACTTCAGTCTGAATCTATCTTAGGTTGCCTTACCAACAGGGCTGGTGAGTTTGCAGAACTGCTGCTGGCATATAGCAGCAGCATTTTGCTTTGCACTGCTGAAGAGTTTTCTACAAATGTTATGACCGATTGTAACCTGAACATATATCAACGAAGTCGATTTGTCCGACTCTGAAGGGTGGCCAATTAACTGCCCTTTATTGGTGTCTCTTACTTTTTACTCGTTTCAGTGGACTCGCACAGATCGTCTCTGAGTTTCTACACTTGTTTCGTCGGGTAAGGGCGAGCCGGCCGTCTTTGCACATAGTATATGCGATCACGTTGGTTAGATGGTTGGCCACATAATGAGATGGGTGATTCTAGATGCCAATTCATATAGCCAACACGCCAGCATGGACTGCGGCCACCTGACATCGTTCCCTTGTATCTGATGTCCTCTGAGTCTGATTCCAAGTAGCTGTGAAACAGGCTCTGCCTGTTTAAATTGTTTTAAAAGGACAAAACACTCTTGTTCATTGCCAATTAGCATTTTCTATATTAGTGGTCTGTCATAGTTAATACACTCCAGCCACAGAAATTGATGCTAGATGACACTTTGTTATTTTTGCGTGTAGCTCACTACTTGATTCACTTGTAGATCGAGCCATTCCTTGCAGGTGCCTTCTCCTATATTTTGTGGTCAGTTTCTTCAAGTTTTATAGGCAAAAGAAAAACAAGTTCATGTTAGTTACAATTGCTCTCGGTTGAAAGTTTTAGCCTCTGTAATTGATCTGGGGATAACCATTGACTTCGTGTAGGTTCTTTGCCATCAATAACTAAAATTCATTATGTGTTGTGTAACTAGAACCTCACCTCAAGTGACAGGAAGCAACAGTTGCCAGCACATACAACTTCTTGTCTAAATATTTTGTTGTCAGTAAGCGAACAAATATTGGGAGAACGCTGAAATAGAATGGACCTATCCTGTTACTCTGTTAGGATCGTACGATCCAATTCCAACCCTTGATATGCCTGTGTTCTGATGATCCGACAGACTCTGCCTCTCTTTTGGAGATCACCCACCTTTTGGAAGATGTTCATCTTTGATTTCAAACGCTGGACGCGTCTCATGTGCTTCTGTTAATATAGACCCGCTAGCTTGCTCTGCTAGCTATGTTTTATGGTTGAACACTTTGCTACTGCAGTTCTGTTAAGTGTATTTATTTTTTAGAAACTGGCGCTCATTTGGACTGCACGCAAGTTAACAAATAATGCAGCAAGATTAGTCTGCCCAGTCACGCAGAGGAGGAAGTCAGATTACATAGCTCCTGTATTTGCTCCAGCAGCATACTACTTTCAATAGTATTACATAGTTATCCATTCACATGTGTTAACCAGATTTAAAAAGATACTGAAAAGGTCGACAACCTACCAGGCACCGCACGGGTTCCACACAGACTCTGCCCGTTTAAATTGTTTTAAAAGGACAAAACACTCTTGTTCATTGCCAATTAGCATTTTCTATATTGCTTCATTTTTCTTTTCTTTTTCCTCTTATTGTTTTTTGGACCAAGGTTGTTCGATTGGTTCTTGTTTTGCTTCTTTGAGATTTTGATAAAGGTTGTCGTGTAATTGTCTCAACATCAACTTGAAACCAGGTATTGATGGGACTTTGGGTAACCGATCGATGCTGGCCTCAAGGTGAAGGCTGTAATCCTTCCTGGAGTTGAGCTCATAACGAGGATTTATATTTATATATGATAATGATAGGAACAACCTGACTGCATTTGTGTTTTTCTTCTTCTTCTGTTCATGCTTTCCTTGGTGTTCATATGTATTATTACGCTTTCTCAATTGGAAACATTTTTCTCCTCTTCCTGTGGAAAAAGAAACAGTGAGGCCATGTCATTCCATAGCATATGTATACATAGTTGTTGTGTGCCTCCCTATATTACCACACAACCAACCTGCTCCTCAACTGTTTTGTTTCCCAAAATTCTGCTGCCCCATCCTCTTTGTATATCTGCTTTGGCTTCGCTCCGAACAGCCCCTAACACCTAGCCTGCTATCTTATATAACTAAAATTTTGTTTGCCAAACAAGTTCACATTTATGGCTATTGCAACCAATACTAAACTTGCTTTCCACCCACTTCTAATTGAATGCAGGAACACCTGGCGGCGTCCAATACTTTGGTGAGCTTGACGACAACTGCTACTGGGGCAATGAAGTGAAGCGCTATGAGCACCAAGTAGCCACTCTCTTTGCTATGTTTTGGCACAAAAAGCCGGACATCAACTACTACGTGTGCACAATCAACAAGACGTTTGCCAAACCAGGCCAGCGCATGGTATGCTCAAATGCACAGCCTATTCAATCTTTACTAACTTCATAATACAGCTCATAATACAGCAAATTGTACAACTCCCACTTTTAATTTCTTCTTGACAGAAATGACGCTCACTGATTCTAAATGAGTGTATGTGCATTTAAATTTATCTTTCTCAACACCACTACTAATGATTTAATGCCATGCGCACACTGTATATGAAAATGACAAAATTGCCTTATGTAAGCCCAATTTTCTTTCATCGCCGTTCTTTCCTACTCTCATACTCCCTCCGTTTCTTTTTAGTCTGCATATAAGATTTGATCAAAGTCAAGCGATGCAAAGTTTGACCAAATATATATCAAAAGATACCAACATCTACAATACTAAACTTATATGCTATGAAAATTAATATCCTGATGCATATAGTAATATTGATTTCATATTATGAATGATGATATTTCGTTCTATAATGTTAGTCAAAGTTTATGAAGTTTGACTTTGACCAAATCTTATATGCGGACTAAAAAGAAACGGAGGGAGTACTTTGTTATACTGACTGGCATTCATTCAACTCACATTTACAATATTACTCTGTATCGGCCATTCAACTACAAGCACATTTACTTTTACTTCTTCATGTTCCTTTACTGCTTCACTCTGTTCATGTGCTTCACCAGCCATTTTACAGAATATGCAATGCTATGTTCATACCGCCTAACACACTCCACTTTACTCAACTTACAAATAACTATTATGTTCCCTTTCTCACTGTATAGCACATACATCAACAGCTGCTCTCTTCTTATTTTTCTCCTGCTACTTTTAATATTTCTACTTTATCTTTTCTAGCTTACCATTCTTTCATTCGTTTGTTATCTGTTCACACACTAGGCTGTACATACTCGAATCATCAATTGGACAGCAGAAATATTCACTTCTCTTTGCTCTTTTTTACTTGAGCATTCAAATTTATCTTCCATATCACACAACAATTTCTATCCATGTAAATAACCTGCTTTTTTTAATAGTATTTTCAGGTTCACTATACTGAAGAGAACCTGCTCGACTACATTGATCCAAACAATGATACACTCATGGTCAGACTTGCAGATGGCCATTTGCTTGCCAAGTGTCGCATCATCGTAGCAACCGACAAGAGGGCCACCATAACCACCAACTGGTCTGAGTTTCGTCGCCGCACCAACATTCGTGAAGGGGACATCTGTGCATTTCGTTTCAGGATCACTTCAAAGCGCCGCCTGGTTCAAAGCGCCTCTAGATGCACAATCGAAGAAGCTGCAGCCCCTGTGTCAATATTATCTAATATAATGCACTACTAAGTACTCCTAATTATGCTACATCCTATCATGACCTATGCTCCTCTTTTGTGCGCTCTTATATCATGCTTTTCAAGACCTACTACTTAGTTAAGAGCACTGTTATCAATCAGATGTTTCATGTCCAGATCCATAATGGGCTTTCTCTCTACAGTGTACATTTCTTTTCATGTTGCCATATTTGTTCAACGAAGATACCATCCCAAACGCTAATTAGAATATAAAGGACTGTCCAAGGGGCGAGAACAACCAGGCAACGCCCAACTCCCGCTCAAGAGGCGCGCCAAGGGCGCGCCCCAACACCTAGTTCCTATTTGACGCGTGCGGGCGGCAAGCTGTCGAGGAAACGCTCGCAGCTGTTTCGTTCGCGTGCATGTTGGGCCAGCCCACTACGGGTTCGCGTGCTTCTTTTTCGTTCGCTGATGTTTCTTTTGTTAGTTTTTTTTTCTTCCACGTTTGGTTTTTCTCTCTTGTTTTTCTCTTCTGGTTTTGTTCCGGTTTTCTTCTTCTAGTTTTGTTTACGTTTCTTCTAGTTTGGTTTTCCTCTTTCTCTTCTGGTTTTTGGTTTTTGTCCTGTTTTCCTCTTTTCGTTCTGGTTTTTCTCTTTTGGTTTTGTTTTCTCAACGAATATACAAATGTTCACTAAGTTTCTTAATTTTGTTCACTGTATATTACACAAATGTTCAGTGCGTATCCGAAAATTGTTCAGCGCATATATTCATGTTTTCAAAAATGTTCATTTTACGGAATTGCCCTCCAAAGAAAAATGTTCAATGTGTATTTTTAAATTGTTCAGGTTATATCACAAAAATGTTAAATATGTATTTTCAAATTGTTCAGCATATATCACAAAAAAGGTTCAATGGGTATTTGAGAAATGTTCGTCGTATATTAAAAAAATGTTCAACGTATATAAAAAAATGTTCCATGGTCGGTTTTTTATTTTTGGATCAGTCAGTACATATATAGTTCTTAAGCAATTACGAAGCATTCTGATTGCAATGGTGCAGCAGTTCAGGTGTTACTGAACGCTAACTCTCTATCGTTAGGTTGGGAGTTCGATTCCTATGTACGTACAGCTTAGTATTTTTTGGAACGGTTTTGTTCATTTTTTATTTTTTATATATATTTTCACTTTTTTCCTTCTTTATTCTTACACTTTTTGATACATGATAAATGCGCGAACTATTTTTCAATCTGTGAACTTTTTTTAAAATTTGATGAACTTTTTTTCAAATCGGTGAACTCTTTTTCAATCCATGTTTTTTTAATTTGATGAACTTATTATTTTCAAAAGGATGAACTATTGTTTCAACTTCGACGAACATTTTCAAATTTGTGAACTTTTGTGTAAATTTGATGAAGTTTTTCATAAAATCGATGAGTTTTTTTTTCAAATTAGATGATTGTTTTCCAAAATTTATTAACTTTTTTTCAAGTACAATGAACTTTAAAAAACGATCAACTTTTCCAATTTTGGTGAACTTTTTTTCAAATTCAATGGTTTTTAAAATCCAATGAACATTTTTTCCAAAATCGTGAACTTCTTTCAAATATGTTGAACTTTTTTTTGAAATTTGATGAAAAAATTCGAATTCACGAACTATTTCCATTTTTACGATTTTTTTAATTGGTACCACCTTATCTTTTATTAAAATAATTTATAGCAGAATATAATACTCTTATATGTTTTAAGTTTTGTACTGAAAGAAGTGTCAAATAGTAGTGTTTCCTCTGGCAAATCAACAAACTGAGTTTGTCTGGCTGGTTAACGTGATCGGCACTGAACTTTTTTCCTTCTCCTGGTGAGAGCGAATGTTTTTGGACCACGGCCCAGTACAGTCTTCTGTGAGCGCCATCACGCGTAACGGCGCTGAATGCGCTGATTAGGAACTCCCCGTGCGGGAACTTGTATCCCTGCGTTGGGCGTCTCCTGCCTAAAAAAACAAGTCGCCCAAACACGCACACCCCAATTCCATGCGCGCCCTTTTGGCGCGGCCTATTGCTATTTTTAAAAAAATTGTATTTTTAATTAATTTTCAGAAATGTTACGTCAAATTTATTTTTTCGAAAATAATACATAGTCAGCCATCTAGCGGCTGGCTGAATCCAATCGGCTAAGAGTAGGCTGATTAGTATCCTATCGGCTAACAGCAGGTCGATTGGGCTTCCTGCCCACTCCTGTCGGCTAACTATTGACCGATTGGAACTAAATACAGTAGGACGATTAGTTCTAATTGGCTTCGTCCAAGATGATAGGGCCTCGTCTTTTGAGGCCCACGTTTCATTCTTCTGGACGCTAAGGTGAGTAAGCATTGTAGTGTAGTCTCTCAAAATATGTTCAAATCCCGATATCATTTTAAGCTGTATGTTTCCTCCGCTGAGATTTGAGAGTATGAGACTACGAGAAGAAACATATAGCTTAAAATGATATCCGGATTTGGACATATCTTGACGAGATTACGAGACTACACTGCAATGCTTACCCACCTTAATGCCCAGAGGCGAGAAACTTAGGCCTGAGAAAATGGGGCATGCACCTATCAGGAACTAATTGTCCTACTGTAAGCCACCTAGTTCCAGTCGGCCAACAATAGGACGACGTGGGCAGGAGCCCAATCGGTCTGCTGTTAGCCACAAATCGGCCTACTCTTGGCCGACTGGATCCAGCCACCATATGGCTGACTATATATTATTTTTGAAAAAATAAATTCGGCGTATTCTGAAAATAAATTTAACACATGTATTATTTTAAAAAAAATTAGCTGGCCTACTTGTGGGGCAGCGCTCATATTTTGGATTAAAAAATATTCAAATTTTTTTATAAAAATCATAATTCCAAAAATGTGCGCACATTAATGTTCTTGGATTTAAAAATATTCGTGATTTTTTAAATCTTGGTTTTCATAAAATGTTAACGATTTTAAAAATTGTAGTAGGATTTAATAAAATGTTTGAAAATTTTCAAAAAAATTGTGATAAGTTAAATAAATGTTCTAAATGTTAATAAATATTCGGCCATTTGAAAATTGTTCCCGTGTTTCGAAACAAATGTATATGAATTTCGAATAAAAAAGTAAGAATTGATAAATAAAAGGAAAATAAAATAACAACAAAAGAGAAAATGAAAAGATAGGAAAATACAAAAGAAAATAAAAGGAAGAAGGAAAATAAAAAAAAATAGAAAAACAAAATAACAAAATAACAAATAAACTAAACTAGTATAGTTGGGCATGTAGCGGCAACACGAGAGGATGCAGGCATGTCGATGTATTGGCAACACGTGAGGGTGCATAGTACCGTGGTTCGCAGGGAGTTGGATTCGCCTAGACGCAGACGCTAAGCCGGAAGATGAAACGACACACCACCATTCACATTTTTACCAGTTCCATGGTCTCCAGCGGCCGATCACAACTGTTCTTGACTTTATTATCAGAGAATTTCTTCATCGTATTGTTTTCAGGCGACATGTCACACCTTCCATGCTTACTTTCCCGTCAGTCGAGGGAGCGGAAGACACATTGTGACATCATCTGGGACGCCGCGTAATGATGCTCGCAATGACACCGTGGAGAGTTTGGCGTCGAGGAAGGGGTCGGCTGAGGCGCTGACGCAATCAGGGGTCGCGGTCAATGTAGTGCGCATTGAGGACGAGTGCACACTTGGTACAAATCGTGTCGCCGGCCCTGGGCAAAGTCCTTTCAATCCTCATGTATCTTCGGCTTCTCGGTTTACCGGCCCTGGGCCGGGGCTAGAAGGGCGACGGCCCAGGGGCTATCCGGGCCGCGGGGGGGGGGG
>LR738709.1:611653689-611676538 GCA_902687465.1 Secale cereale | reverse complement strand
GGGGGGTTACCGGAACCCCCCGGGGAAGTATTGGGCCCTAGTGGGCTTTAGGGGAGAGAGAGGGCAGCAGCCCAGGAGGTGGCACCCTCCTCCCCCGAAGGGGAGTTTGAATTGGACTAGGGGAGGGGGGCGCGGCCCCCTCTTTCCCTCTCCCTCTCCCTGTCCTTCCTCCCCCCTCTCTCCTTCTTGGTGGACTCCTACTAGGAATAGGATTGGAATCCTATTCCTAGTAGGATTGCCTCTCTAGGCGCCATAGGGGGCCGGCCGGCCTCCCCCTTGCTCCTTTATATACGGGGGCAGGGGGCACCCAAAGACACACAAGTTGATCTGTTGATCTCTTCCAACCGTGTGCGGTGCCCCCCTCCACAGAAACACACCTCGGTCATACTGTTGCAGTGCTTAGGCGAAGCCCTGCGACGGTAACTTCATCATCTCCGTCACCATGCCATCGTGCTGACGAAACTCTCCCGTGAAGCTCAACTGGATCAAGAGCTCGTGGGACGTCATCAAGCTAAACGTGTGCTGAACGCGGAGGTGCCGTACGTTCGGTGCTTGATCGGTCGGATCGTGAAGAAGTTCGACTACATCAACCGCAACACTAGACGCTTCCGCTTTCGGTCTACGAGGGTACGTAGACACACTCTTCCCTCTTGTTGATATGCATCTGGTAGATAGATCTTGCGTGATCATAGGATTTTTTTTGAAATACTACGTTCCCCAATAGTGGCATCATGAGCCAGGTCTATGCCTAGATGATATGCACGAGTAGAACACAATAAGTTGTGGGCGATAATAGTCATACTGCTTACCAACATGTCATACTTTGGTTCGAAGGTATTGTGAGATGAAGCGGCCCGGACCGACATTACGCGTACGCTTACGTGAGACTGGTTTCACCGTTATGAGCACTCGTTGCTTAAAGGTGACTGGCGGGCGTCTGTCTCTCTCATTTTAGTTGAATCGAGTGTGGCTACACCCGGTCCTTGTGAAGGTTAAAACAACACATACTTGACGAAAAATCGTTGTGGTTTTGTATGCGTAGGTAAGAACGGTTCTTGCTAAGCCCGTAGCAGCCACGTAAAACTTGCAACAACAAAGTACAGGACGTCTAACTTGTTTTTGCAGGGCATGTTGTGATGTGATATGGTCAAGACATGATGAGTTATACGTTATTGTATGAGATGATCATGTTTTTTTAAAGTTATCGGCAACTGGCAGGAGCCATATGGTTGTCGCTTTATTGTATGAAATATAGTCGCCATGTAATTGCTTTACTTTATCACTAAGCGGTAGCGATAGTCGTGGAAGCAATAGTTGGCGAGACGACAACGATGCTACGATGGAGATCAAGGTGTCGCACCGGTGACGATGGTGATCATGACGGTGCCTTGGAGATGGAGATCAAAAGCACAAGATGATGATGGCCATATCATGTCACATATTTTGATTGCATGTGATGTTTATCTTATTATGCTTCTTATTTTGCTTAGTACGGCGGTAGCATTATAAGATGATCTCTCACTAAATTTCAAGGTATAAGTGTTCTCCCTGAGTAGGCACCGTTGCAAAAAATCATCGTGCCGAGACACCACGTGATGATCGGGTGTGATAAGCTCTACATTCACATACAACAGGTGTAAGCCAGTTTTGCACACGCAGAATACTCGGGTTAAACTTGACGAGCCTAGCATATGCAGATATGGCCTCGGAACACTGGAGATCGAAAGGTCGAGCGTGAATCATATAGTAGATATGATCAACATAAGATGTTCACCATTGAAAACTACTGCATCTCACATGATGACCGGACATGATTTAGTTGATTTGGATCACGTGATCATTTAGATGACCAGAGGGATGTCTATCTAAGTGGGAGTTCTATAGTAATATGATTAATTGAACTTTAATTTATCATAATTTAGTTCTGATAGTTTTTGCATATCTATGTTGTTGTAGATCAATGGCCCGTGCTACCGTTCCTTTGAATTTTAATGCATTCCTAGAGAAAGCTAAGTTGAAAGATGATGGTAGCAATTACATGGACTGGGTCCGTAACTTGAGGATTATCCTCATTGCTGCACAGAAGAATTATGTCCTTGAAGCACCGCTAGGTGACAAGCCCCCTCCCGCTAATGTAACGCTTTGAACGTCTCGCAGACGTGGTCTGATGACTACACGATAGTTCAGTGTGCCATGCTTTACGGCTTAGAACCGGGACTTCAACGACGTTTTGAACGTCATGGAGCATATGAGATGTTCCAGGAGTTGAAGTTAATATTTCAAGCAAATGCCCGGATTGAGAAATATGAGATTACCAGTAAGTTCTATAGCTGCAAGATGGAGGAGAATAGTTCTATCAATGAACACTTGCTAAGAATGTCTGGGTACTACAATCATATGACTCAACTTGGTTGCAAAGTTGATGAAGATAGTGTTATTGATATAGTTCTTCAATCACTGCCACCAAGCTATAAAGGCTTCATGATGAACTATAATATGCAAGGGATGCAAAAGACAATTCCCGAGCTCTTCGCTATGCTCAAGGGTGCGGAGGTAGAAATCAAAAAGGAGCATCAAGTGTTTATGGTTAACAAGACCACTAGTTTCAAGAAAAAGGGCAAGGGAAAGAAGGGGAACTTCAAGAAGAATAGCAAGACAGTTTCTACTCCCGCGAAGAAACCCAAGTCTAGAGCCAAGCCTGAAACTGAGTGATTCTACTGCAAAGGGACTGGACACTGGAAGCGGAACTGCCCCAAGTATTTGGCAGATAAGAAGGATGGCAAGGTGAACAAAGGTATATGTGATATACAAGTTATTGATGTGTAACTTACTAATCCTTGTAGTAGTACCTGGGTATTTGATACCGGTTCGGTTGCTAATATTTGTAACTCGAAACAGGGACTACGGATTAAACGAAGATTGGCTAAGGACGAGGAGACGATGTGCGTGGGAAATGGTTCCAAAGTCGATGTGATCGCCGTCGGCACGCTACCTCTACATCTACCTTCGGGATTAGTTTTAGACCTGAATAATTGTTATTTGGTGCCAGCGTTAAGCCTGAACATTATATCTGGATCTTGTTTATTGCGAGACGGTTATTCATTTAAATCTGAGAATAATGGTTGTTCTGTTTATATGACTAATATCTTTTATGGTCATGCACCATTGAAGAGTGGTCTATTCTTGTTGGATCTCGATTGTAGTGATACACATATTCATAATATTGAAGCCAAAAGATGCAAGGGTAATAATGATAGTGCAACTTATTTGTGGCACTGCCGTTTAGGTCATATTGGTGTAAAGCGCATGAAGAAACTCCATAGTGATGGACTTTTGGAATCACTTGATTATGAATCACTTGGTGCTTGTGAACCCTGCCTCATGGGCAAGATGACTAAAACTCCGTTCTCCGGAACAATGGAGCGAGCAACAGATTTGTTGGAAATAATACATACTGATGTATGTGGACCAATGAGTGTTAGGGCTCGTGGCGGGTATCGTTATTTTCTGACCTTCACTGATGATTTAAGCAGATATGGGTATATCTACTTGATGAAGCACAAGTCTGAAACATTTGATAAGTTCAAAGAATTTCAGAGTGAAGTAGAGAATCATCGTAACAAGAAAATAAAGTTACTGCGATCTGATCGTGGAGGAGAATATTTGAGTTACGAGTTTGGTCTTCATTTGAAACAATGTGGAATAGTTTCACAACTCACGCCACCCGGAACACCACAGCATAATGGTGTGTCCGAACGTCTTAACCGTACTTTATTAGATATGGTGCGGTCTATGATATCTCTTACCGATTTACCACTATCGTTTTGGGGTTATGTGTAATGCCCCGGATGTAATACTTTCCCTTTTGGGTATATAATATATCTCCGGCTTCATCTATTCCCATTCCGGGTTCTTTGTCTTTTGGGTTTTTCGTCGTTTTGTTGTGTGCGTGTGTGGCATTCATTCATATCATGTAGACTTGTGCATCGCATTGCATTTGTGTTGTCGGTTGCATCCGGTTCCACGCGTTCCTTCCCGTTGTCCGTTTCGCGTTCCGGAGCTCCCTCACGTGTCCGTGACGTCCCGTAGGCCTATTTTGGTGTTTGGGCGTGTAACGTTACCGGTGTGCCGCGAGGTTGTTGTGTGTGTTGTTGTTTTTTTGTGTGCAACCCGCCTCTCAAATCTCGTCGCGTTTGGACTCCGTTTGCTATTCCAACAGTTATTCGTGTGGGTCCAAAGTGCCTCCACTTGTGGCCCAGAAACACCCCCACAGCAGCCCACTACCCTCTCCTAGGCCCATCTAAACTACCCCGCGATCGGATCCGTCGGATCGCGATCGGAGGGCTCCTAACACCCCCAAATCCCCCCTAACCCTAGAAAACTGCTATATAATAGACCCCTATGTCTATTTTTGGCTTCCCTATTTTCTTCCCCCTTTCTCCCCTCAATTTTGTGCTCCATCAGATCAAAAACTGCCACTTGGAGTTCCCTCCTCGAGATCACCGCCGGATCCAGTCGCCTGGGATCCCGCAGCTCCGACCGGATCCTCCTTCTGTGCCTAGGATCGAGGCCCTCCTTCCCTCGATCGCTGCAGTCAACGCCCGCCGCCGCCTCTCGAGGGAACCGCGTCGCCCTCCTCGATCGGGACGAGGGACAGCGCCTCGTCCGATCCAGATCCAGGTCGGCCTCCTGGGTCGCGGCCGCCTCCTGGGCCCCGCCTCACCGCGACGGGCCGTCGCCACCCAGCAGCTTCGGCCTCCCGCGCCGCACTCCGGGCCTCGCCATCTCCCGCCCGAGGCCTCCTCCATCCGCCTCCACCGCGCCACCGCGGGCCACCGCCTTCCCTCCGCCCTGGGCCGCCGCCTCCATCGCTGGGCCGGCCCACGCCACCGCTCCAGTCGGGCCGCCGCTTCTCCACCAGGTGCACCGAGCCGGGCCATTGCCTCCCGCGCCAGGCGCGGCCACCTCCCCTCGGTGCCCGGTGGGCCGCGGGCTTCCCACCGGCCCGACGCGCCAGGCCGCCTGCCCGAGCCGCCTCCGCCGCCCGAAGCCCAGTCCGAGCCGGGCCAGATCTGCTTCCCCGAGCCCGTGTGTTTTTTTCCTCAGATCTGAGGTTGTCCCTAATCCTTCTAAGTCCCAGTTTTATTTGTTGTCTGATGCTATATTCAACTGCTGTTAACTTCTAGTGTGATTGTCCGTTTCGCGCAAATAGCATGTCCAGACGTTCGTGGTGAATAGCACTACGTTTTATCTCTTTGTGTCATGCATGTTAGAGATCATCTAGGTGCTTGTTTTTCTGTTGCAAGAGTGCATCGTGATAAAACTGCTGCTATGTGATGTTTTTATGCCATCTTTGCCATGTGATATCTTTTAGCTCGTTTGTCCGAATGATGCAAATGACATGTCCACGTGTTCGTCTTGCCATGCTCTACATGTTGTTGGTGATAGGTTGCATGATAGATTTATTCTTGCCATGTTTAACATCGTTGCAAAGTGCCATGTGGCTGTGATGTTGTTTCACTTGTTACGAAATGCCATCTTGTTGAGCTCGTTGCTATCGTTGTGTTTTTCTCCATGATGCATGCTTGTATGTTTCGGAATCACCATCATGTGTACTTTGATTTGGTGCTTACCACTTGCCATGTTTAGTTTCGAGGTGACTTAAACTTGCTCTTTTAGATGCCATGATGAAATTGCTGTTTTAGGACTTAGTGGATTTTTCACTAAGTCTGAAATCTGTAATGTTCCGATGCCATGTTCGTGTGATGTTCTAGGACAAACCATGTTAGTTTTGGAGTGGATCTTGATTGTTCCTTGTAGTATATATTGTTGGGTTTCCATCCATGTTCTGACATGCCTATTTGAGTGGCTGTATCATGTTTATCTTTTGCTCCAAAGTTTCAATAAAATTCTGCTGCCAGAATTATATTGTCAAGTTCAATATGTCCAAGCTTATTGCTATTGATCCGTGGCTCCTTTGGGGGTGCACCTTTGGACTTATTTGTTGTAGGATATGTCTAGTTTATGTTCATGTCCTTTGCCATGATGTTTGAGTGCTGTAGCTTAATTATTTTGTGCTCCGAAGTTGCTATGTTGCTGTAATTTTCAGCTTTCGCTCATTTCTTGTTTCGGGCATAACTTTTAGCCCGTAACTCCGATTTCAGCGAGTCTTATATGAAACTTGATTGATTTTCTGTGTAGATTCATAATATCAGATTGTTATAATGATTTGAGGTGTTTTGCTTGAGTGCTATTTTCCGTGCTCCGTGTGCATTCTTAATGCATCCATCATGCATCCATCTTTTTCGAGTGCGCATTGCATCTTGTTGATTTGTGCCTTGTGTGATTGTATTGTTTAGAGCCGGAAGCTGAGACCGAGTACGAGTACGAGCACGAGGTTACCAACGAGGTTGAGCACGAGGACCCTTCTTACGATCCGAACGACTTCACTTCAGGCAAGATGACCGAACCCCGATAACATTACTATCTTTGCCTATTGCTAGTAGTTCCGCTCTATAGTTTTGCCTCGATGCCCATGTTCTTCCTGTCAGCCTCCTACTTGTAACCATTGCCATGTTTAACCACCCTACCTATGCAAACCGTTGCTTGGCTAAGTACGCTTCGCTCAGCCCTTCTTATAGCATTGCTAGTTGCAGGTGAAGATCGAAGATGCTTGCTTCATGTTGAAGTTTTGTTGGGTTATATCACACTATATAAATGCTTAAAATGAAATCATCTATATATTGGCAAGGGTGGAAGGCTAAGCCTTTTGCTTGGTGATTTGTTCCACTCATGCCGTTAGGAACCGTATAAACCGGTGTTATGTTCCTTGATTATGCGTTCCTAACACGGTTGGGGTGTATTGGACCCCCTCGATAAACCGCTAAGTGCTAAGTCTTTTCCAGCAAGTCCCAACATTGGTACTATTTGCCTAATAACAAACTAAACTTGCATAGGGAGTTATAAACCCTTTTTCTTAATTCAACAACCCGGGCCAGTGCTCCACATGAGTGTTGGTCCAAACTGGGGGTTACGCGGGGCCACCTCGAGGGAACTCAAGGTCTGGTAAAAACCTGTGGGATCACCCATCCGGTCGTGGCCTGAGACGAGATACGCGCGGCTACTATCAGGGTGTCGGCACGCCGGGAGGATTTGCTGGATTAGCCTTACCTTAGATCGGTATATCTTGAGCACGGGATTCCGAGAATACTCGGGTCTTCCCATTTTGGAGTTGCGACTCCACGGATCGTGGGCTTGTAATGGGTCAAGTTGGAATACCCCTGCAGGGTTATGAACTTTCGAAAGCCGTGCCCGCGGTTATGTGGCAGATGGGAGCTTGTTAATATCCGGTTGTAGATAACTTAACGCAATGTTTCTAATACACCACCAGCGTTTGTTCCGTGACCGTCAATTTCCGAATAGGGATTCGGGAGTTGAACACGGAGGGGTTATGTTTGTTGAGCTTGTAGCTAGGATCACTTCTTGATCACTTCTCGTCCGAGGCTTTCTCTTCTCGCTCTCACTCACGTAAGCTAGTTGCTAGTTGCTGCTGCAGACACTTATTCTTTTCTTCAGCCTTATCCTCTCCCAAGGCTTAAATAGTCTTGTTACCCGGGAACGGGATTGCTGAGTCCTCTGTGGCTCACAGTTACATCACCACACCAGTGCAGGTCCAGCTGTGAGCTATCCAGGTGATGGCACCGAGCTAGACTGGGAGTACGACGAGGAGCGTAGTCGGTACTATGTTCGTTATCCGGATGATCAGTAGTGGAGACTTCTACTAGGATTCGATCCGCCTGTGGTTTATTTATCTAAGTTTGGTATCTTGACATTTGGATTTTGCCCTTAGAGGGGTTGTGATATTCTTAATGTATGATGTTTGAGACATGTATTGTATTTGTGTGACGTGGCGAGTGTAAGCCAACTATTTATGTTTACAATCCCCTCTTTTACATGAGATGTGCAAAGATTACCAAACTTGAGATCATTCTAGGATGGACTTATGCCTTTAAGTCGTGCCTCGACACGTAGGAGGTATAACTCCATCCTGGGCATTACAAGTTGGTATTCAGAGCCTTCTCCGACCTATGAGCCCCCACTGTTTGATCGAATCGTTGACGGTCGAGTCTAGGCACACACTGAAAACATTTTGAGTCCTATATTATATTGGAGAGTAGGATTTCTTTGCTTCGCATCCCCTTTCTCTCTGGCGAGGACTCCTGACGACTACTCTTGTCTCTCCTATCTTCAAAAATTGCACCAAATTTTTTTTAGGAATCCCGCGAGTATTCTGGGATTGTTTCGATGTTCTTGTGACGAGAATATTGTTCTCGATGCCTCCTGACATTAGGGGTTGTGGCAGTGTCCCGGGGAGTTGAGCTTCGGGGTATTGTCGTCACAAGCATATCGCGACAGTACTAAATACTTAAGACGGCCGACATCGAAAATCTCTCCTATACGGCCAGTGGCAAGATAACCCCGACATCACCCAGTACTGGGGAGGTAGTTCGGGAGTATTGCCATAGCTTGTTATAGTGGATGCTTTTCGAAGGTCCGAGGTACACAGTTTCCGAGAAAGACTGGTTATGTGTTGAAGGATGGATACACCTGGATGTAGGTTTAGAGTTGATTGCGCGGTGCTTCCCGTGTATCCCCAACACCTGATTACATAACTGGAATCTTTCGGAAATTTATAGGTGGGTTTATCCAGTAGATCGTAGGCATTCTTCCAACGAATGCAGGTTAGTGAGTTCGGGGTTCTACATTGAGTGAAGTGGTATTATGACCGATGTTACTATCAGGAGTTGCATCTTAAAGGATCCTTGGCTATGCTGATCCGGGGATTGCAAAACCTTTTCGTAACGCGTTCATATGCTTTCAGTACAAAGATGTTAGAACGAAACTCCTATCTTGTGTTTGTTCCTGTCTGTACCTTGTTGTTTTTCTTATTTTTCCTTTTGTCCCCTATGTGGATTCTCGTGAAGATTGATGTTATCATTTAACTGAGAATTTCATTCGTTCCTCTTGTTCGAATGATTTCATTCGTTCTTATGGTTCGAATGATTATTGTGAAGACTTGTTGCAATTCATTCCATTGATTCAGCTTATACCTTCTGTCAATCAATTGCTGATTCGTGGTCATCTCTTTCAGGATGGCTCCGAAAAGGGTTCCCAACGCTAACCCAAAGGCGGAAGAGGTTCCAGAACGTCCTCCTTCCCCTCCTCCTCCGCCTGAGGCTTGGAGAGCGATTATGCAGACTACAGCTCAGAACACCCAGATGTTGATGCAGATGATGCAGCAGATGCAAGCTAATCAAGCTAATCAGGGTGTTCCAGGGAATCAAAGCAACTTCTTCAACCAGCAGCACCATGCTACTCTCAACCAGTTCTTGGCTAATAATTCAAAAGCTTTCAGTTACTGTGTCGACCCTCTTGATGCTGAAGATTGGTTAACCGACATAAAGAAGCATTTTGAGTGCAGTAACGTGAAGGAAGATGATTATGTGAAGTTCGCAGCATTCCAACTCAAAGATCAAGCAGCTGACTGGTGGCAGCAGTACAAAGACTCCAGGCCAAGTCAAGTGATCTCTTGGGAGAATTTCTGCAAGGATTTTCGCTCGCACCACATTCCTACAAGTGTCATCGAGGGTATGCGTGAGCAATTCCGCAACCCGAAGCAGGGCTCCATGACAATCTATCAGTATAATGTCAAGTTCCAAAACCTCACCCGCTATGCTAAGCAAGACATTCCTGATGCCAAGAGCAAAATCTACCAGTTCCGTGGAGGTCTCAAAGATGAACTTCAGCTTGCTCTCACCTTGTTCGAGCCCGATGAATTCGACAAGTTCTATAACATGGCTTTGAAACAAGAGGCAGCTCAGCTCAAGATGGAGGCTTCTAAGAAGAGAATTCGAGATGTCGTTCACTCTTCCTCATCGTCTCAGATGGTCTCGAAGCATCAGAAATTCTGGCTTCCTCCTCCTCCAGTGATTCGAGCTCCTTACAACAACTCCAACAACAAGAACTTCGGTGGACGTGGTTTCTCCCACCCACCCAACCCGAGCAACCAGTCGAAGAAGCAGTTTCAGTCTCAAGGCTCCAAGTCAAGTGGCTCTCATTTCCGTCCTCTCTCAGAAGTGACTTGCAACAAATGCACTCAGAAAGGTCACTATGCCAACAGATGTCCAAACCCGAAGCGTCTTCCACCTCCTCCACCTGTGAGTTCAGCTATTGTCAGGCATGATCCAAAGTCTGCAAGGGTCAATCTGATGAGTGCAGCGCAAGCAGAGAACTCTTCTGATGTCATTTTGGGTAACCTTCCAGTTAACTCCATCCCTGCTAAAGTGTTGTTTGATTCGGGTGCTTCATGCTCTTTCATGTCTCAACCATTTGCATCCAAGTATAATGTGGACATCAAAAGTTTGCCAAGGGAGTTATCAGTTGTTTCTCCGGGTAGATTGATGCATTCTCGTATATATGCTCCGGATGTTTCTATCGCATGGGTGATTATCGATTTTTGGCTTCTCCGGTGGTTCTTGGTAATTCCGACATCGACCTCATCCTCGGAATGGATTGGCTTTCTCAGCATGATGCTCACATTGATTGTGCTCAAAAGGAAGTCAAGATGACTCATTCTGATGAAGATGTGATTATCTTCGCCTCCAGGGATAACACTATCAGGCTTTTCTCTCTCAATGATAAGGGCGAAATTAATGCCATATCTCAAATTCCGGTGGTGAATGAATATCAAGACGTCTTTCCTGATGAACTTTCAGGCATGCCTCCACACCGTCAGGTGGAATTCGTTATTGAACTCGAGCCAGGTACTGAGCCAGCATACCGGCGTCCGTACAAGCTCTCTCCGGATGAATTGAAGGAATTGAAGAAGCAGCTTGATAAACAGGAGAGTATGGGTCTCATCAGGCCTAGTACGCCTCCTTGGGGCTGTGGTGTCTTATTTGTCAAGAAGAAAGATGGCACGGAGCGTATCTGTGTTGATTACCGGCCATTGAACAAGAAGACAATAAAGAACAAGTATCCGCTCCCCAACATCAACGAACTCCTCGAGCAGCTCAAAGGAGCTAAAGTGTTCTCTAAGCTTGACCTCCGAATGGGCTATCATCAAATTCGCATTCGCGAGGAAGACATTCCCAAGACGGCCTTCAGAACGAGCTACGGTTCATACGAGTATACCGTCATGTATTTTGGTCTCGCCAATGCCCTTCCTACCTTTTCGAGGATGATGCATTACATCTTCAACCCCTATACTGGCGAGTTCGTGCTTGTGTATCTGGATGATATTCTGGTGTTTTCCAAGAATGAAGAAGATCACGAAAAGCACTTACGTCTGGTTCTTGATCGACTCCGTGAGCATAAATTCTATGCCAAGTTCTCCAAGTGCGAGTTTTGGCTCGATAAGGTTTTGTACCTGGGCCACATCATCTCAGCTGACGGTATTGCGGTAAATCCCGAGAAAGTTGAAGCAATTGTCAACTGGGAAGCTCCTCAGAACGTCAAGCAGCTCCGCAGTTTTCTGGGTCTTGCCAGCTATTGCAGAAGGTTCGTTGAGAACTTCTCCAAGATTGCCAAGCCTCTCTCCAACTTGCTTCAGAAGAATGTCAAATACTTTTGGTCTCCAGAGTGTGAAGTGGCATTCAAAACTCTCAAAGAAAAGCTCATCTCTGCTCCAGTTCTGAATCCTCCAGATGAATCCAAGCCCTATGAAGTATTCTGTGATGCTTCTCTTCAAGGTCTTGGTGGTGTGCTTATGCAAGATAAGAGAATTGTGGCATACACTTCTCGTCAGCTCAAGACAAGTGAGAAGAACTATCCCACACATGATCTCAAGCTAGCATCTGTGGTACATGCTTTGATTACGTGGAGACATCTGTTGTTGGGCAGAAAGGTCGACATCTTCACTGATCACAAGAGCTTGAAGTACATGTTCACACAGCCGCATCTGAACCTCCGCCAGACTCGTTGGGTTGAAATGATCCAAGAGTATAATCCCAGCATTGAATACACTCTTGGCAAGGTGAATGTGATTGCAGATGCTTTGAGCAGAAAGGCATATTGCAACAGCCTTCTTATCAAGCCGTACCAGCCTGAGCTTTGTGAAGCATTCAGGAAACTCAACCTCCAAGTTGTTCCGCAGGGTTTTCTTGCAAATCTTCAAATTGCTCCTACCTGGGAAGATCAGGTCCGTGAGGCCCAACTCAGTGATACCATGGTGAAGAAAGTGAAACATGGTATTGCAAAGGGCACTCCAAAATACAAGTGCTTCCGTGTTGATGAGAGAGATACCTTGTTCTTCGAGGACATACTCGTTGTTCCCAAAGGTGATCTTAGGAAGCTCATAATGGAAGAAGCTCATGATTCTCTCCTTTCCATTCATCCTGGCAGTTCCAAGATGTATCAAGACCTCAAGCAGTCTTACTGGTGGACACACATGAAAAGGGAGATTGCCCAATTCGTGAATGAATGTGATGTTTGCAGAAGAGTGAAAGCAGAACATCAACGTCCAGCCGGTCTTCTCCAACCTCTTCCTATTCCTGAGTGGAAGTTCGACCACATTGAAATGGACTTCGTCACTGGTTTTCCTAAATCCAAGCGAGGAAATGATGCTATCTTCGTGGTGATTGACAAGCTTACCAAAGTCGCTCACTTTCTTCCAGTCAAAGAATCAATCAATGTAGCTCAATTGGCAGAGTTGTACACTTCCAGAATTGTGTCTTTACATGGCATTCCTCAAGTTATATCCTCAGACCATGGAAGTTTGTTCACTTCAAGGTTCTGGGACTCCTTTCAGTCCGCCATGGGCACTAAGATCAGGTTCAACACTGCTTTTCACCCTCAGACTAGTGGTCAAGTTGAGCGCGTGAATCACATTCTAGAAGACATGCTCAGAGCCTGTGTCATATCTTTTGGCATGAAATGGGAAGACTGCCTTCCATTTGCCGAGTTCTCTTACAACAACAGCTTTCAAGCAAGTGCAGGCAAAGCTCCGTTTGAAATCCTCTATGGCAGAAAGTGCCGTACCCCTCTCAACTGGTCTGAAACAGGCGAACGTCAACTTCTTGGCAATGATTTGATCTCAGAAGCCGAAGAAATGTGCAAAGTCATACGTGAGAATCTCAAGGCCGCTCAGTCGCGTCAGAAGAGCTACTATGACGGCAAGCATCATGATTTGGCATTCAACATCGATGATCATGTTTATCTCCGTGTGTCTCCGATGAAAGGCACCCAAAGATTCGGTATCAAAGGAAAGCTTGCTCCTAGATACGTCGGGCCTTTCAAGATTCTTGGCAAAAGAGGCGATCTAGCCTATCAACTTGAGCTCCCTACAAACTTCGCCAATGTTCATGATGTCTTCCATGTGTCTCAACTCCGCAAATGCTTCAAGGCACCTGAGCGCATGATTTCGTTTGAAGAGATTGATCTTCAACAAGACCTGTCCTACCGAGAGCATACAATTGCTATTCTCGAAGAAACCTAACGCAAGACCCGCAACAAGTCTATCAAATTTCTGAAAGTCAAGTGGTCACATCACACCGACCAAGAGGCTACGTGGGAACGAGAAGATCATCTTCGTTCCGAGTACCCTTCCTTTTTCCAGTCCTAGATCTCGGGACGAGATCTTTTTGTAGTAGAGGAGAGTTTGTAATGCCCCGGATGTAATACTTTCCCTTTTGGGTATATAATATATCTCCGGCTTCATCTATTTCCATTCCGGGTTCTTTGTCTTTCGGGTTTTTCGTCGTTTTGTTGTGTGCGTGTGTGGCATTCATTCATATCATGTAGACTTGTGCATCGCATTGCATTTGTGTTTTCGATTGCATCCGGTTCCACGCGTTCCTTCCCGTTGTCCGTTTCGCGTTCCGGAGCTCCCTCACGTGTCCGTGACGTCCCGTAGGCCTATTTTGGTGTTTGGGCGTGTAACGTTACCGGTGTGCCGCGAGGTTGTTGTGTGTGTTGTTGTTTTGTTGTGTGCAACCCGCCTCTCAAATCTCATCGCGTTTGGACTCCGTTTGCTATTCCAACAGTTATTCGTGTGGGTCCAAAGTGCCTCCACTTGTGGCCCAGAAACACCCCCACAGCAGCCCACTACCCTCTCCTAGGCCCATCTAAACTACCCCGCGATCGGATCCGTCGGATCGCGATCGGAGGGCTCCTAACACCCCCAAATCCCCCCTAACCCTAGAAAACTGCTATATAATAGACCCCTATGTCTATTTTTGGCTTCCCTATTTTCTTCCCCCTTTCTCCCCTCAATTTTGTGCTCCATCAGATCAAAAACTGCCACTTGGAGTTCCCTCCTCGAGATCACCGCCGGATCCAGTCGCCTGGGATCCCGCAGCTCCGACCGGATCCTCCTTCTGCGCCTAGGATCGAGGCCCTCCTTCCCTCGATCGCTGCAGTCAACGCCCGCCGCCGCCTCTCGAGGGAACCGCGTCGCCCTCCTCGATCGGGACGAGGGACAGCGCCTCGTCCGATCCAGATCCAGGTCGGCCTCCTGGGTCGCGGCCGCCTCCTAGGCCCCGCCTCACCGCGACGAGCCGTCGCCACCCAGCAACTTCGGCCTCCCGCGCCGCACTCCGGGCCTCGCCATCTCCCGCCCGAGGCCTCCTCCGTCCGCCTCCACCGCGCCACCGCGGGCCGCCGCCTTCCCTCCGCCCTGGGCCGCCGCCTCCGTCGCTGGGCCGCCTCCTCACCGCAACGCCAGCCGGCCCACGCCACCGCTCCAGTCGGGCCGCCGCTTCTCCACCAGGTGCACCGAGC
Organism: Secale cereale; assembly: GCA_902687465.1. Classification (NCBI taxonomy): domain Eukaryota; kingdom Viridiplantae; phylum Streptophyta; class Magnoliopsida; order Poales; family Poaceae; genus Secale; species Secale cereale. Next base: position 611,661,760 of record LR738709.1, on the reverse strand, counting down.
CGGGCCATCGCCTCCCGCGCCAGGTGCGGCCGCCTCCCCTCGGCGCCCGGTGGGCCGCGGGCTTCCCACCGGCCCGACGCGCCAGGCCGCCTGCCCGAGCCGCTTCCGCCGCCCGAAGCCCAGTCCGAGCCGGGCCAGATCTGCTTCCCCGAGCCCGTGTTTTTTTCCTCAGATCTGAGGTTGTCCCTAATCCTTCCAAGTCCCAGTTTTATTTGTTGTCTGATGCTATATTCAACTGCTGTTAACTTCTAGTGTGATTGTCCGTTTCGCGCAAATAGCATGTCTAGACGTTCGTGGTGAATAGCACTACGTTTTATCTCTTTGTGTCATGCATGTTAGAGATCATCTAGGTGCTTGTTTTTCTGTTGCAAGAGTGCATCGTGATAAAACTGCTGCTATGTGATGTTTTTATGCCATCTTTGCCATGTGATATCTTTTAGCTCGTTTGTCCGAATGATGCAAATGACATGTCCACGTGTTCGTCTTGCCATGCTCTACATGTTGTTGGTGATAGGTTGCATGATAGATTTATTCTTGCCATGTTTAACATCGTTGCAAAGTACCATGTGGCTGTGATGTTGTTTCACTTGTTACGAAATGCCATCTTGTTGAGCTCGTTGCTATCGTTGTGTTTTTCTCCATGATGCATGCTTGTATGTTTCGGAATCACCATCATGTGTACTTTGATTTGGTGCTTACCACTTGACATGTTTAGTTTCGAGGTGACTTAAACTTTCTCTTTTAGATGCCATGATGAAATTGCTGTTTTAGGACTTAGTGGATTTTTCACTAAGTCTGAAATCTGTAATGTTCCGATGCCATGTTCGTGTGATGTTCTAGGACAAACCATGTTAGTTTTGGAGTGGATCTTGATTGTTCCTTGTAGTATATATTGTTGGGTTTCCATCCATGTTCTGACATGCCTATTTGAGTGGCTGTAGCATGTTTATCTTTTGCTCCAAAGTTTCAATAAAATTCTGCTGCCAGAATTTTATTGTCAAGTTCAATATGTCCAAGCTTATTGCTATTGATCCGTGGCTCCTTTGGGGGTGCACCTTTGGACTTATTTGCTGTAGGATATGTCTAGTTTATGTTCATGTCCTTTGCCATGATGTTTGAGTGCTGTAGCTTAATTATTTTGTGCTCCGAAGTTGCTATGTTGCTGTAATTTTCAGCTTTCGCTCATTTCTTGTTTCGGGCATAACTTTTAGCCCGTAACTCCGATTTCAGCGAGTCTTATATGAAACTTGATTGATTTTCTGTGTAGATTCATAATATCAGATTGTTATCATGATTTGAGGTGTTTTGCTTGAGTGCTATTTTCCGTGCTCCGTGTGCATCCTTAATGCATCCATCTTTTTCGAGTGCGCATTGCATCTTGTTGATTTGTGCCTTGTGTGATTGTATTGTTTAGAGCCCGAAGCTGAGACCGAGTACGAGTACGAGCACGAGGTTACCAACGAGGTTGAGCACGAGGACCCTTCTTACGATCCGAACGACTTCACTTCAGGCAAGATGACTGAACCCCGATAACATTACTATCTTTGCCTATTGCTAGTAGTTCCGCTCTATAGTTTTGCCTCGATGCCCATGTTCTTCCTGTCAGCCTCCTACTTGTAACCATTGCCATGTTTAACCACCCTACCTATGCAAACTGTTGCTTGGCTAAGTACGCTTCGCTCAGCCCTTCTTATAGCATTGCTAGTTGCAGGTGAAGATCGAAGATGCTTGCTTCATGTTGAAGTTTTGTTGGGTTATATCACACTATATAAATGATTAAAATGAAATCATCTATATATTGGCAAGGGTGGAAGGCTAAGCCTTTTGCTTGGTGATTTGTTCCACTCATGCCGTTAGGAACCGTATAAACCGGTGTTATGTTCCTTGATTATGCGTTCCTAACACGGTTGGGGTGTATGGGACCCCCTCGATAAACCGCTAAGTGCTAAGTCTTTTCCAGCAAGTCCCAACATTGGTACTATTTGCCTAATAACAAACTAAACTTGCATAGGGAGTTATAAACCCTTTTTCTTAATTCAACAACCCGGGCCAGTGCTCCACATGAGTGTTGGTCCAAACTGGGGGTTACGCGGGGCCACCTCGAGGGAACTCAAGGTCTGGTAAAAACCTGTGGGATCACCCATCCGGTCGTGGCCTGAGACGAGATACGCGCGGCTACTATCAGGGTGTCGGCACGCCGGGAGGATTTGCTGGATTAGCCTTACCTTAGATTGGTATATCTTGAGCACGGGATTCCGAGAATACTCGGGTCTTCCCATTTTGGAGTTGCGACTCCGCGGATCGTGGGCTTGTAATGGGTCAAGTTGGAACACCCCTGCAGGGTTATGAACTTTCGAAAGCCGTGCCCGCGGTTATGTGGCAGATGGGAGCTTATTAATATCTGGTTGTAGATAACTTGACACAATGTTTCTAATACACCACCAGCGTGTGTTCCGTGACCGTCAATTTCCGAATAGGGATTCGGGAGTTGAACACGAAGGGGTTATGTTTGTTGAGCTTGTAGCTAGGATCACTTCTTGATCACTTCTCGTCCGAGGCTTTCTCTTCTCGCTCTCACTCACGTAAGCTAGTTGCTAGTTGCTGCTGCAGACACTTATTCTTTTCTTCAGCCTTATCCTCTCCCAAGGCTTAAATAGTCTTGTTACCCGGGAACGGGATTGCTGAGTCCTCTGTGGCTCACAGTTACTTCACCACACCAGATGCAGGTCCAGCTGTGAGCTATCCAGGTGATGGCACCGAGCTAGACTGGGAGTACGACGAGGAGCGTAGTCGGTACTATGTTCGTTATCCGGATGATCAGTAGTGGAGACTTCTACTTGGATTCGATCCGCCTGTGGTTTATTTATCTAAGTTTGGTATCTTGACATTTGGATTTTGCCCTTAGAGGGGTTGTGATATTCTTAATGTATGATGTTTGAGACATGTATTGTATTTGTGTGACGTGGTGAGTGTAAGCCAACTATTTATGTTTACAATCCCCTCTTTTACATGAGATGTGCAAAGATTACCAAACTTGAGATCATTCTAGGATGGACTTATGCCTTTAAGTCGTGCCTCAACACGTAGGAGGTATAACTCCATCCTGGGCATTACATTATGCTTTAGAGACAACTGCATTCACGTTAAATAGGGCACCATCTAAATCCGTTGAGACGACGCCTTATGAACTGTGGTTTGGCAAGAAACCAAAGTTGTCGTTTCTTAAAGTTTGGGGCTGCGATGCTTATGTGAAAAAGCTTCAACCTGATAAGCTCGAACCCAAGTCGGAAAAATGCGTCTTCATAGGATACCCAAAAGAGACTATTGGGTACACCTTCTATGACAGATCCGAAGGCAAGATATTCGTTGCTAAGAATGGATCCTTTCTAGAGAAGGAGTTTCTCTCGAAAGAAGTGAGTGGGAGGAACATGGAACTTGATGAGGTAATTGTACCTTCTCCCGAATTGGAAAGTAGTACATCATAGAAACTAGTTCCAGTGATTCCTACACCAATTAGTGTGGAAGCTAATGACGATGATCATGAAACTTCAGATCAAGTTTCTGCTGAACTTCGTAGATTAACCAGAGTACGTTCCGTGCCAAAGTGGTACGGTAACCCAGTTCTGGAAGTCATGTTACTAGACCATGATGAACCTACAAACTATGAGGAAGCGATGATGAGCCCAGATTCCGCAAAATGGATTGAGGCCATGAAATCTGAGATGGGATCCATGTATGAGAACAAAGTGTGGACTTTGGTTGACTTGCCCGATGATCGGTAAGCCATCGAAAATAAATGGATCTTCAAGAGGAAGACTGACGCTGACGGTAATTTTACTGTTTACAAAGCTCGACTTGTGCGAAAGGTTTTCGACAAGTTCAAGGAGTTGACTATGATGAGACTTTCTCACCCGTAGCGATGCTTAAGTCTGTCCGAATCATGTTAGCAATTGACGCATTTTATGATTATGAAATCTGGCAAATGGATGTCAAAACTGCATTCCTGAATGGATATCTCAAAGAAGAGTTGTATATGATGCAACCAGAAGGTTTTGTCGATCTTAATGGTGCTAACAAAGTGTGCAAGCTCCAGCGGTCCATCTATGGACTGGTGCAAACATCTCGGAGTTGGAATATACGATTTGATGAAGTGATCAAAGCATATGGTTTTAAACAGACTTTTGGAGAAGCCTGTATTTTCAAGAAAGTGAGTGGGAGCTCTGTAGCATTTCTGATATTATATGTGGATGACATATTGTTGATTGGAAATGATATAGAATTTCTGGATGGCATAAAAGGATACTTGAATAAGAATTTTTCAATGAAAGACCTCAGTGAAGTTGCTTACATATTAGGCATCAAGATCTATAGAGATAGATCAAGACGCTTAATTGGACTTTCACAAAGCACATACCTTGATAAAGTTTTGAAGAAGTTCAAAATGGATCAGTCAAAGAAAGGGTTCTTGCCGGTGTTACAAGGTGTGAAGTTGAGTAAGACTCAATGCCCGACCACTACAGAAGATAGAGAGAAAATGAAAGTCATTCCCTATGCCTCAGCCATAGGATCTATCATGTATGCAATGCTGTGTACCAGACCTAATGTGTGCCTTGCTATAAGTTTAGCAGGGAGGTACCAAAGTAATCCAGGAGTGGATCACTGGACAGCGGTCAAGAACATCCTGAAGTACTTGAAAAGGACAAAGGATATGTTTCTCGTGTATGGAGGTGACAAAGAGCTCGTTGTAAACGGTTACGTCGATTCAAGCTTTGACACTGATCCGGATGACTCTAAGTCACAAACCGGATATGTATTTTTATTAAACGGTGGAGCTGTCAGTTGGTGTAGTTCCAAGCAGAGCGTCGTGGTGGGATCTACGTGTGAAGCGGAATACATAGCTGCTTGGGATGCAGCAAATGAAGGAGTCTGGATGAAGGAGTTCATATCCGATCTAGGTGTGATACCTAGTGCATCAGGTCCAATGAAAATCTTTTGTGACAACACTGGAGCAATAGCCTTGGCGAAGGAATCCAGGTTTCACAAGAGAACAAAGCACATCAAAAGACGCTTCAATTCCATCCGCGATCAAGTCAAGGAGGGAGACATAGAAATTTCCAAGATACATACGGATCTGAATGTCGCAGACCCGTTGACTAAGCCTCTTCCACGGGCAAAACATGATCAGCACCAAGACTCAATGGGTGTTAGAATCATTACTTTGTAATCTAGATTATTGACTCTAGTTCAAGTGGGAGACTGAAGGAAATATGCCCTAGAGGCAATAATAAAGATGTTATTTGTATTTCCTTATATCATGATAAATTTCTTTTATTCATGCTAGAATTGTATTAACCGGAAACTTAGTACATGTGTGAATACATAGACAAAACAGTTTGTCCCTGTATGCCTCTACTAGCCTAGCTCATTGATCAAAGATGGTTATGTTTCCTAGCCATAGACATGAGTTGTCATTTGATCAACGAGATCACATCATTAGGAGAATGATGTGATGGACAAGACCCATCTGTTAGCTTAGCACTATGATCGTTTAGTTTTACTGCTATTGCTTTCTTCATGACTTATACATGTTCCTATGACTATGAGATTATGCAACTCCTGTATACTGGAGGAACACCTTGTGTGCTATCAAACGTCACAACGTAACTTGATGATTATAAAGATGCTCTACAGGTGTCTCCGAAAGTGTTTGTGGTGTTGGCATAGATCAAGAATAGGATTTGTCACTCCGAGTGTCGGAGAGGTATCTCTGGGCCCTCTCGGTAATGCACATCATAATAATCCTTGCAAGCAAATGACTAATGAGTTAGTCACATGATGATGCATTATGAAACGAGTAAAGAGACTTGCCAGTAACAAGATTGAACTAGGTATTGAGATACCGACGATCGAATCTCGGGCAAGTAACATACTGATGACAAAAGGAACAACGTATGTTATTATGCGGTTTGACCGATAAAGATCTTCGTAGAATATGTAGGAGCCAATATGAGCATCCATGTTTCGCTATTGGTTATTGACCGGAGATGAGTCTCGGTCATGTCTACATAGTTCTCGAACCCGTAGGGTCCGCACGCCTAATGTTTGATGACGATCGGTATTATGAGTTTATGAGTTTTGATGTACCGAAGGTAGTTCAGAGTCCCAGATGAGATCACGGACATGACGAGGAGTCTCGGAATGTCCGAGACGTAAAGATTGATATATTGGACGACTATATTCGAACACCGGAAGTGTTCCGGAAGGTTTCGGATAAAACCGGAGTGCCGGGGGGGTTACCGGAACCCCCCGGGGAAGTATTGGGCCTGTCAGGGATATTACTACTAGGTATAAACCGCCCAGGGAGGGGCCGGTTTATGCCTGGAACGATTACTTCTGTTGAAGCCCAGCGAGACATGGAGCATGGCGCTTTATTATAGAAGATTAGAGATCCAGGGCCCATGAAGGATTAGGGCCCGTAAAGTGTAAACCGCCATACGACGTCTAAACTTGTATTGTAAGATAGGAAAGATAGAGACCGAGCCGGGCACGTTTATGAGCCGGCCTCGGGATTCTGTAAACTGGACCGGGCGTCATCCTGTGTATATAAAGGGACGACCCGGCGACGGTTCAAGGGAGAGGACAACAGATTCGAGTCACAGGCAAAGCGGATTCGCTCCCTGGTCATTGAAACCCTAGCAATACCACACCAAACTAGAAGTAGGCTTTTACCTTCATCGAAGGGGTCGAACTAGTATAAAAACCCTTGTGTCCTTGTCCTCTTTAACCCCTTTAAGCTAAGCCGTAGCGATGGATCCACGACTAAGTCCTTTTGCTAGGACATCTGCCGTGACAAAACCACGACAGTTGGCACCCACCGTGGGGCCATCGCACGATGGTTTTGAGTTCTTGAGGTGCAGCTTTGAAGGACTCAAGGGCTACGCAGTGGGCCGGATGACTAAGAGTCGTCGTGGCATGATCTACATCGACGATGCAGGCTGGGGTCCCGAGGCCGATTCAATTGAGTACGGGTACCGGGTCCCCTTCGGCGGCATCCACGTCTTCATTGGCAAGATCGGCGAACCGGGCCCTAAGCCAGACATCTGCTCGAACATCATCGAGTCGGCTCAGCGTGCGAGACCTGCCCTGATTCAGACCGCCATGAAGCGTGTCTTCGTGGGAGCGGTTCCCGGGGCACAAGCGGAGGATGGATCGGAATCTGGTGGCGAGACCGTCGTTTATTCCGGCGACGAGTCATCCACTGGAGTGATAGAGTCTTTATATCTGTTGCAGGATGGCCGGTCTGGGGGCTGTTCCGATGGTGACAGTATTCTGGACGCCCTTGATCCGCCGAGCCGGGTTGCCATCTTCATGGCTGGATCATAATCTGTGCAACAATCTTCAACTGCGGCGGCGTTAACGTCCGACCCGGCGGCGGCGGCGGCTGCTGGGGCAAGAGGCCCGGTTTAGCCACCAGCTCAAGTTCTGACGGCTTTAGTTGACATTTTGACAGCGCTGCTAACCGCGGAGGTCGGCCAGGCCAAGAAGGTACAACACGACGCGGAAGTTGCTAAGGTAAGGGGTTAAATAGATCAAGCTAAGTTGGACCTGGCTGCTGAGAATACTAGGATGATCGCAAGGCAGGCCGAGCTAGATGCTCAGGCCTACCGGCTCCTATTGGATCAGACTGCATCAAATGATGTAATGAGGAGAATGCGTCAGTCTCGCCTGCCGTCGGTTTACGAAGCAAGGAACCTCTTCAGCACGCCAGGAGCAGGAACCAGCAACCAGCCAGGGGTAAACCGGAGAGTGGTGCCTGGCACAGGGGCATCGGTCCAGCCGCAGGCCGCGGATCCAGCCCGTCAGGTCGTTCCATCACAGCATGCACCAACGCGCCCTCGCCATTACTCCAACCCCTTGGATAACATAGTTGCAGCCGCTTCACGATTGGCGGCCCTTCCCATTGAAGGGGTATCCCCTATAGCAATTGAGGCGCGACGAGCCAAGGAGTTTCTAGAGATGGCTTTAACTCAGCAGCAAGCTTATTCTCACAGCTGTGAGAGGATTCATTCCA
>LR738709.1:611570501-611653610 GCA_902687465.1 Secale cereale | reverse complement strand
CCCCCCCCCCCCCCCGCCCAAGCCGGAGCTACAACAGGCACCTGGAGGAACCGGCCGTGTCAAGCAGCGCGCGAAATCGTAACCCGCCGCGGAGGAATAACCCGACGGGAGGAGGTGTAAACGCTCAAGATGTGGTGGATCAGGGCAGACAGCGCCGAGAGGCCGAATTAGCAGCACATTATGAAGCCCGTCAGCCTATGCCGGTTCGTCCATCTACCACGGTCGAGCCAGGGGTTACTTCCAGCTCCTTGGGAGTCCCGTGTCTCACGTCCGCTTTACGAAATGTACGACTGCCTAAGGACTTCAAAGGACCGCGCAAGGTGCCCAACTATACCGCGGATCTATCCCCCGAAGCCTGGGTTGAAAGCTACAAGATGGCAATGGAGATGCTGGATGTGGACAATGCAGAGTGCGCAAAGTAGTTCACCATGATGCTGGAGGGCACGGCTCGTATCTGGTTAAAAAGTTTACCGCAGAACTCCATCGGATCATGGGCCGAGTTACGACGTCGGTTTATCAATAACTTCAAGGATACATGCAAGCAGCCCATGTCCATTGTAGACTTGGCGGCCTGCGTTCAGGGAGAAAACGAATCAATAAGTCATTGGGTGCGTCGGCTGTTAGAGATCCTGCATTCCTCAGACCGCATCAATCCGGACACATCAGTGGTGACATTGGAAGGCAATTGCCGGTTTGAGCCTCTGAAGCTGAAGTTGGGACGACTCAAGCGTCAGTGTAATGACATGGGAACACTTAAGGGGGCCCTGGTGAAGTATGCAGATTCGGATAGTACCAAGTATCCAGAGTGTGGCGATGAGAAGTCAGGAAAAGGAAAAAAAGAATGGTAAAGCGCCGCAGTCTAATCCGGTGAATCAGGGATACATCGGTAAGTGTAAAGCGGATAACAGTTCAGATTTCGTAGCTAACACCAATTTATAGGAGGATGGCCAGCGTCGTAAGGGTAGACCGCCCCACGGGGCGGAGGACAAAACATCAATCTGGAACGCCAGATGAATGTGCCTTGCCCCAGGCACGTCACAAAGGAAAATCCAGCCACACACCTCTCGAAGGACTGCTTTATTATGAGGGAGTTCAGAAACCAGTTCCAGTATGATCACGGATCGTCCGGCGGTTCAGGCCCTGGTTTTCATGGGCCGGGTTATCAAGGTGGTGGTTTCGGTCTAGGATTCCCTAGTAACCAGGGCGGCCACAGCAACCAGAATGGGCACAACCAGCAGAACAGCCAGGGTGGTTATAATGATCAGAGCAATCATCAGCAACAACAACAATCAGGCTATCAGAGCAACCCGAAGCAGCTGAGTAGTGGGCAATATCATGTCTTCACCACAAGTTTATGTAAGCGCGATCAGAAGGTTTACAAGAGGGCGGTGCATTCTGTTGAACCGACGGTGCCTCGTTATTTACGCTGGTCGGACCAGCCCATTGTGTGGAGTCGAGAGGATCATTCGCCCTGGGTTGATAATCCGGGTCACCAGGCTCTGGTGGTGGCACCTCAGGTCGGGGGTTATAAGTTCACCAAGGTACTCATGGACGGAGGAAGGAGCATCAATATCTTGTATTATGAGACCTTTCGTCGCATGGGGTTGACAGACAAGAAGCTCAGGCAGTCAAACACTGTTTTTCACGGCGTGGTACCTGGTAAATCGGCATATCCGGTTGGTAAGATAGACCTAGAGGTCACCTTTGGAGATGAGCATGACTCAAGGTCGGAAACTTTGACCTTTGAAGTGGCAAAGATCAAGAGCCCGTATCACGCCTTGTTCGGGCGGCCGGTTTATGCTAAGTTCATGGCAAGGCCCTGTTATGTTTATCTGCAGCTCAAAATGCCAGGTCACAAGGGAACCATCACGGTCCATGGGAGCCGGAAGATTGCTTTGAAATGCGAGGAAGGTGACGCAGCCTACGCTGAAGCGGTTTGTGCAACCGAGGAATTGAAATTTTACAAGGATAATGTTGATCCGGTAGACATGTCTCCGTTGAAGAAGCCAACTACAGAGCATGATCCAGCCTTGAAGTTCAAATCAGCTGATGAGACCAAGCAGGTTGACTTTGTTCCTAGTGATTCATCCAAGCAGTTTGCCATCAGTGCTAACCTGGATCCGAAATAGGAAAGCATGCTCATCGAGTTCATCCGTGAGAATCAGGACATCTTTGCATGGAAACCTTCTAACATGCCAGGTGTACCGAGGCAACTCGCTGAGCACACTCTTAATGTTGATCCCAAGTTTAAACCAGTTAAACAGTTTCTCCATCGCTTCAATGAAGAGAGACGCAAGGCTATTGGTGAAGAGGTGGCCAGGCTCTTGGCGGCAGGTTTTATAGTGGAAGTTTTTCATCCTGAGTGGTTGGCTAATTCGGTGCTGGTGCTTAAAAAGAATGGCACTTGGCGAATGTGTGTTGATTACACAGATCTAAACAAGGCTTGCCCAGCTAATCCTTTTGCCCTCCCCCGTAATGATCAAATCATTGATGCTACGACGGGTTGTGAGCGCTTAAATTTTTTGGATGCATATTCCGGTTATCATCAGATCAAGATGGCAGTTAAGGACCAGGAGTAAACATCCTTCATAACTCCCTTTGGAGCCTTCTGCTATGTATCAATGCCTTTTGGACTCAGGAGTGCCCAGGCGACCTATCAACGTTGTGTGCTGAATTGTCTTCATAAACAGATTGGGCGGAACATTCATGCATATGTGGATGACATTGTGGTAAATCCAGGAAGGAAGAGACATTGATAACTAACTTAAAGGAAACTTTTGATAACCTTCAGATTAATAAATGATGCTTAATCCGGACAAGTGTGCTTTTGGTGTACTGATGGGCCTCGAACCCCTCGTTGGTTACCCCAAGTGGAAGGTGTAAGATGCAGTAAGTAGAAGTGTTTTCCCTTAGCAAAGATGCCAAGGATCGAATCCCCAGAGACTCCTAGGTTCAACAAGTAGGTATCAATTGCTACGGCGCCAGATTAGTAGCAATCAACGTGGACCTGCACATAGATACAAATAACTTTGCTCCCAACGAGTACAGAGAGGTTGTCAATCCCTCCGGCCTTGTAGTTTACAAAGGATTAAAAGCAATGATTGTAGTGATAGATAGTTTTTGCAATAGTAAGTAATAACGGAAAGTAAATAGTGGATGTGATCAATGATGGTAATAAGGACCGGAGTCTCATGATGTTCACTAGTGATGTCTCTCTCCCAAAAGACGATAAAACAGCTATGTGAGGTAAACAAATTACAGCTAGGCAATTGACAGGACCACGAACGCAAACCAATGCTGACTACATTGCAAGAAAGGTTGAGGTTCAAAGCATGGGCGGTACGCCAAAGTAAGTAGACCGAAATCCATCAATATCTACTACTAATCATCCACCTTGAGATATCTATCCAGAACATCTCGCTGGTATTAAGTTGCGAGTCCCACCCATAGTGTAAACTCGATGCAACAGACAACTGCATTAAAAGAACTTTGCGTAAAGTAAACAATCCTTGCACTAGCGGGCACAAGCACTGTTGTTTTCCCCTAGACTCATGTTTTTGTCACTCAAGCTAGTCATCGAGGGGCATGAACCCACAATCAAGCATAACGTTCCCTCTTGGAGTCACTACCTACTACTCGGCCAAAGCAATAAATAACAACGGCGAACATGCAAGAATTACTTATGAACTAAAATATAAAAGAGGTGAATCAAATATATTACTCAAGATCAATCTGAACATAATCTCATAATCCATCGGATCCCAGCAAACTCAACATAGCAACAGCATAAGGATTACATAGGTGCCTCGATCATGTAGGGCAGCTCACGAGGACTAATTAGTGAAGCACAAGAACGGGAGGAGAACATCACATAGCTACTGGTCATGGACTCATGGTCCAAGTGAGACTACTCACGAGTCATCCGGGAGGCGTCCATGGTGGTGGAGAAGCTCCCGGTGGTGATCCTCCCCTCCGGCAGGGTGCCGGGAAGAGTTCTCCTGGTGCTCCCAATCTTGGAAGTGGCGGCGGCGGCGGAACAAAGATGGGATCGCGAAAAGAAGTTCTGTTCTGATGGTTTCGGAGGTCCCTCTAAATATATGCCAAAGGGGGGCACCGGACGGGCTTCAGGGGGCCCAGGCGCCCCCCCGGCGCGGCCCAGGGGGGGCGCGCCCACAGGGCGCCTGGAGCCCCTGTGGCCCCCCCCAGGCTGCCCTTCGGACGCAGTGTTGTTTCCGGATCGCTGATTTTTTATATAATTTTTCTGGGCAGTTCTAGAAACGTGAAAACCTGAAATACAAAAACAGCCGAAAACAGAAACTGGCACTGTGGTGCACTGGATTAGTAAGTTAGTCCAAATATGATCAAAAGTGTATGGAAGTGTATGAATATCATAGCAATATCACCCAAAAGTGGCATGGAGCAAGCAGAAATTATAGATACGTTTTGGACGTATCAACATCCCCAAGCTTAATTCCTGCTCGTCCTCGAGTAGGAAAATGATAACAAGAATAATTTCTGTGGTGACATGCTATTAACCATATAGGACTTTCTCATAGTCATATGACAAAAGCTTACTGAGACAATGATTCTAAAGTAATTAAGTTGCCTCAAGAGAAAATCACAAATGACTGAAAGTTTTACAACATGAAACTGAAGCATCAAAAACATTTGCAATGAACATGATGTGCAAGTATGATAAGGTAATATCTAGCTTGCCCCCTTTAGTGATGCAAAACATAAATGCAGGAGCACCTTCAAGGTTTAAGTGATGACTAGATACAATGATTTCAGAATAAACGATATCACAATCATGCAAAAGACAATGCTACTTTGGGACAATGCACATTACACTCAGAATGACAACCATGCTCTCAGTAGTTGGTGCTTTAACATAAAAGTAAAAGAATGGTTAAGTGCTAGAGCTTTTTATTTTGAAGACATGGAAGCAATTGTGTCAACGGTAGTAGTACTTCATATGTGTCATGCATAAAACATCCTATAAGTTGCAAGCCTCATGCATCGAATACTAATAGTGCTCGCACCTTGTCCTAATTAGCTCGGATCTCCATGGGTTATCATTGCATTACATATGTTTCAACCAAGTGTCACAAAGGGGTACCTCTATGCCACCTGTACAAAGGTCCAAGGAGATAGATCGCATTTGATTTCTCGTTTTGATAGATCTCAACTTGAGGACATCCATACCGGGACAACATAGAAAATAGATGATGGACTCCTCTTTAATGCATAAGCATGTTCTCATAAGAGATTGAGGATTAAGGTCCAAGCTAAAACTTCCACCATGATGCATGGCTTTGGTTGGCGGCCCAATGTTCTTCTCTAACAATATGCATATGAATTCAACCCACGGTAAATCACCCTTACTTGACGGACATGTATAGCAACTCACATGATATTCAACAAAAGTGTGACAGTTGATTGCGTCCCCAGAAACATGGTTACCGCTCAGCAAGCAACTCATAAGAAATAAGATACATAGGCAACATATTCTTTACCACAATAGTTTTTAGGCTACTTTCCCATGAGCTATGTATTGCATGGTTAGTTTGCTTAGTACAGGTGGAGGTTAGCAAAAGACTGGGAGCGACCAACTAAGAGAGCAATGACGGTCATAATCATGCAGAGCGACAAAGCAATATTGAATCAGGCATGGTAGTTATATCGCTACTCGGAAACAAAAGATCATCAAGGCTTGACAGACTTTCTTTACAGTCTTGAATATGCGTGAGCATACGCCAAGTCAATCAAAATAAATTCTCGAAGGAAGATATTACTAAACCATACCATATCATAGGCAAACAAACCAAGTTGGTACTCCAATAACACATTGGGAACCCCCCAGCTATTTGAGATTAACCATAAGAAAACCTGAACTACTAAGCACCATCATGCAAGTAGCATCTTTATCATAGACACATTAACCAATGCAACGGAAGCAAACTCTCTTAATAAGGTGAGCATGATAATTAAAGAGAGTTCAAGCAACCAACTAAACAAAAGCTCTTTGAAAAGATAAGCATGAATTGTAAATTCCAGGATGGGACTATACCTCCTACGTGTCGAGGCACGACTTAAAGGTATAAGCCCATCCTAGAATGATCTCAAGTTTGGTATCTTTGCACGACTCATGAAAAAGAGGGATTAAAATACAAAAGGAGATAGTTGGCTTACACTCGCCACTTCACACAATACATTACATAAGCGTAACATCATTCAAAACATCACAACCCGACTACGGGCGAAGATGAAAAGAAAGATACCAAAACAACATAAAGCCACAGGTCAGGATCGAATCCTAGTAGAAACCACAACTGATCGTCGAAAACGTAACAAGCAAACCACCACACTCTTCATCGAGCTCCTGGTGAAGTACTGATCCATCTCTTGCATCAAACTCGGCTGAACCAGCATCTGGTGTGGTGAAGTAACTGTGAGCCACAGAGGACTCAGCAATCCCGTTCCCGGGTAACATGACTATTTAAGCCTTGGGTGAGGACAGGGCTGAAGAAAGAACGAGAGGTGAAGGAACAACAAGAGTCTGCAGCAGCAACTAGCACTAACTGACGTAAAAGAGAGCGAGAAGAGAAGGCGCATCGGTCGAGAGACGATCACGAAGTGATCCTAGCTAAAGCCGGTCAAACATAACCCCACCGTGTTCAACTCCCGAATCCCCATTCGGAAATTGACAGTCACGGTACACACGCTGGTAGTGGATTGGAACATTGTGTCAAGTTATCTACAACCGGATATTAACAAGCTCCCATCTACCACATAACCGCGGGCACGGCTTTCGAAAGTTCAAACCCTGCAGGGGTGTTCCAACTTGACCCATTACAAGCCCACGATCCGCGGAGTCGCAACTCCATAGGTGGGAAGACCCGAGTATTCTCGGAATCCCGTGCTCAAGTTAAATCGAACTAAGGTAAGGCTAATCCAGCAAATCCTCCCGGCGTGTCGACACCCTGATAGGTAGCCGCGCGTATCTAGTCTCAGGACACGACCGGATGGGCGATCCCACGGGTTTTTACCAGACCTTGAGTTTCCTCGAGGTGGCCCCGCGTAACCCCCGTTTCGGACCAACACTCATGTGGAGCACTGGCCCGGGGTTGTAGAATTAAAATAAAAGAGGGTTTGCAAGGCCCTTATGCAAGTTTTATTAGTTTGTTATTAGGCAAATAGTACCAATGTTGGGACTTGCTGGAAAAGACTTAGCACTTAGCGGTTTATCAAGGGGGTCCCATACACCCCAACCGTGTTAGGAACGCATAATCAAGGAACATAACACCAGTTTATACGGTTCCTAACGGCATGAGTGGAACAAATCACCAAGCAAAAGGCTTAGCCTTCCACCCTTGCCAATATATAGATGATTTCATTTTAAGCATTTATATAGTGTGATATAACCCAACCAAACTTCAACATGAAGCAAGCATCTTCGATCTTCACCTGCAACTAGCAATGCTATAAGAAGGGCTGAGCGAAGCGTACTTAGCCAAGCAACGGTTTGCATAGGTAGGGTGGTTAAACAGGTTCATGGTTACAATAGGAGGCTGACAGGAAAACATGGGCATCGAGGCAAAACTATAGAGCGATACTCTAGCAATAGGCAAAGATAGTAATGGTATCCGGGTTCGGTCATCTTGCCTGGGATTCCACAAGGAAGAAGAACGGGTCCACGAAGTAGATGGAGCAACAGTCGAGCGAATCCTCACAACTCCGGAACGAAACCGAAGCTAACAAGAGAAGCAACCGGAAAGAAAGAAACAACACGGTAAACACACAAACATAAACATGGCATACGATGCACATCCAAGTATGATGCATGTCCGGTTTAATTATGCATAGCATGGCAAAGTGCACAAACAACACTACAAGTTAAGTGGAGCTCAATATGCAACGAGTTGCATATTGACGAAACACCACATTTAATTGTTTAGTTGACTCTCATTTAATTACAAGACAAGATTAAATGTTGGTTAACATGGCAAGAGGTGAAGCATAAAGAAACTACACTATTTAGGCATTTTAAATGAGGCCGGAAAAATAACAACAACATATCCGGAAAATCCCCATGAGCAAGTTTAGTAATTATAAACAAACAACAATTAAACTTTTTAGTGTTGTTAACATGATGCGGATGACATGATCAAGTTTATGCAATTTTATTAAAAGGTTGACTTAAGAGGATATGAAGTATTGTCACCGTGGTGGAAGAAGGGTGCCACAGCAACGATCCGAAATGATGCAACGCAACACCTCGGTGCCGGTAAATCGTTGAGAGACCGGTGCAAAAGCAAAAGGTGGAGTGAACGAGTCAAACGAGATGAAAGGTGGGACGATCCCGTCACCGGGTTCCCACGAGTCGGTGACGAGGCAACCGAGGAACATGACAAACGGACGAAACGGACACAAAGCACACACGGGAGACATTTCATACAACCACAGCAACACACGGGTCACGTCTCGGGTTATACCTTTGAAGCGTGCGTTTCGGGGCGGTTCGAGATAGTAGAGGAAGGAGTCGTTCTCGTTTCCGAAGAGGAAGTAGCCGTAGTAGTGGAAGTAGTGGTACACGAGTCATGGTACACGGGGCGACGGTAGTGATACACGTTCGTAGAGGGAAGTAGTTGTTCTCGTTCATCGGAGAGGAAGTAGTCGTTCCGTCGGCGGTAGTTGTTCACGGTTCTTCGGCGACGGTAAACGTTCGGGTCTTCGTGGTACTTGGCATGTCATCTTGCGTAGTTGTTCCGGTTCGTAGGCGTACTTGCATCGGAAGGGTACTTGTCGTTTCATCGTGTAGTCGAACTTGCCGCAACTTGAGGTCCTCGTGCACTTGACGAAAACAAAAAAAAAACAGCAGCAGTACAACAAAAAAAAAACAAAACAGCAGCACGGGACAGTCCAACGGAGGCAGCGGCTGGAGATGCTCGGGGAGGTCAAGACCATGGCGAGGAGGCGGCCAACGGAGGGAGCAGAATGGGGCGTCGGGGTGCATCGGGCGCTGCGGGATCCGGTCGCTGCGGCCCGGCGCGGAGGCGCTGCGGAGCTGGCCGCGTCAGCTGCGGAGGAGAAGGGCGCACGGGAGGAGGGCCCCTGGCCGGCGTCGGGGATGCCAGCTGCTCGCGCACTGGAGGAGCACTGGAGGCGCGCGGCACCTGGCCGGCCGGAGGGAGCGGAAGGGAGGCGAGGCGCGCGACAAGGCGCTGGGGACGGAGGGAGGTCGACGGGGCGTGCGCGGGCGAGGCCCTGGCTAGCTTCTGGCCGCTGGGCGACGGGGATAGAGCGGAGGAGGCCGGAGGGGACCACGGTCGAGGGGGTCGGACGAGGAGGGGTCGCGGGCGATGCGGACGCGGGCTCCTGGCCGGACCAGAACGGGGGCGCTCGGGGCCTGGGCGAGGCCCTGCGGCGGAGCTCGGCCGGCTCGCGGCAGGGAACGGAGGGAGCCGCAGGAGGGAGCGCTGGGGCTTCGGCCTCTAGAGAGTGCACGGGCGAGGGGAAGTGAGAGGCTCGGGCGAGCGAGAGAAATCGGGGAGATCGGCGCGAGGGGAGAGGAAGATCGAGGGAAAGGAGTGCGGGGTCGAGAGGGTGGCGGCGGCTCGGGAGGACAGAGGGAGGAACGAGCGAGGGGCTAGGTTTAGGAGAAGTAAACGGGCTGCCGCGGTTGGGCCAGGGATGCCTGGGCCGCTGGAGTGGCAGTTGGGCCTAGAGGTCTGCTGGACTCTCTGCTGCGGCTGCTCTGCTGTTTTTTAATTGATTTTAGCAGAAAACCAAAAGAGAGAAGAAAAGAAAGAAGAGGGAGGTTAGGGAAAAAAATAGCACAAATGTTAATTTTTCTCGGGCTCGTAAAAATGAGCACGACCGGAGAAAAATACAAAAGGCCAGATCGGAAAATAATTCAAACATATTTGAATTTAATTCAAATAGGTTTGAACTAAGACGTGATTATTGAAGTGTCCAAAAATGTTCGAATTTTTGGAGGAACCTCGAAACAACGGAAAAGAATTATAGGGAAGGTTTGAAGGTGAAACTTGAAGTGAAAAAGACATGGGGAAATATTGCAAGTGTGTTGCGGGTAATTCCAAACAATGGAATATTTATTATATAGCTCCCTAAAATATTGGGATGATATGTTTTAAAGAGAAGACATTCTTCCCTCGAT
This sequence comes from Secale cereale, assembly GCA_902687465.1. Lineage (NCBI taxonomy): Eukaryota > Viridiplantae > Streptophyta > Magnoliopsida > Poales > Poaceae > Secale > Secale cereale. Next base: position 611,643,430 of record LR738709.1, on the reverse strand, counting down.
TTAAGTGGACCGAAGGTCCACACAATTTATTTAGGTTGAGATGCAAAGATAAAATATGACATGATGGCATGATGACATGATGCAATGCAAAAATAAATAACACAAGTTCAAAAGAAACACACGGGCAACCCGGAACATCTGGAATCTTCTGGAATCTTCTGGGACGTCGGTCTTCGGGCGTCACAACTCTCCCACACTAACAGAGGATCTCGACCCGAGATCCTAGAGATAGCACCGGGTAAAAACGGAAGAGGAAGAGGTAAAACAAAGTTGCTTCTTTGACAGACGAGTGAAACCACGAATCTTGAGAGGTTGAACAAAATGAAAGAAAATACAACGGAGATGAACGAATATGAAAACTCCGTTAGAAAAGAGGAACAAGGAACATGACGAGAACCTTGCAGGTTGAAAGACATGAAACAAGAGCTCACGAACCAAAAGAATATGAAAACGCAACGGTATAGCCAAGGAATAAGAATGACAGAATTTGGGCAGCACTCCGTCTGAAAATGGAAGGAATTAACAAGAACTTGAGGAGATGGAATGATACTGGATGAAATCAACAACACATAGCTTCTGAAACAATTGGAAGAATGGCCCAAGGGGTAAGAAAGATTCAGACAGCACTGCGGTTTAAAAAGAGGCAAAACATGAAAAGGTGAGAGAATTAGAATGGAGGACACAACACTCCGGATAAATAGACAAGCAAGGGAGAATATGATCTTGATAAGAACGAGATGATGGTCAAAGAGAGATCATCACCAAGCCTCCGGAACGAAAGAATAGATGCAAGATCGTTGGAAAGAAAGAACGGAGAAGAAAATGACAACTTCTCCCACAAAATTGAATTGAAAGAGCAACCTTACCAAGAAGGGTTGAACGGATTTGTTGGAAGAATCAACAACGAAAAGAATAAACTCGATGTGGGCTTATGGAAAACATCTCAAAATTAAGAGGTGACAACCAGCCACTGACGAAAACATTTGATTGGGTTGAGATCAATGACAAGATGAAAACTTGTTTTTGCAGGAAGATAAATGAAGAAACTGGGTCATTTATAAGCACCATAATAGCAACAATCCTCGGGGAAAGCTTTTAGGTGAAATACAACCCAAATCACTCCAACAAATAAATTGAAGAGTTGAAAAGATCTCCTGAACAAGGAAAAAAATGATGGTTTTAAATATCTCATTCCTGACAAATCGTGAATCATGAAACATGAAGGAATTGTCAAAATGACATAACACCATCTGAAAAGATAAGGTAGAAATGATTGCACTTGGAATGCATGATGAAGAATGCTTGAGCTCCAACAAGAATCTTGATGAACACTTCAAGGATGAATTAAATGATGATGAACCACCATGAAAACTCCGGTAACAAAAGAATGAGAAGTGAAAGATGAAAAGAATAAGATTCAAGGCCTGCGATGAATTAGATGGAGCTTGAAATGATATAGTTGAAATAACTTGGAACTCCGGAAAACAAGATGAACAACTTAGAACCGAGAATATTATAAGATGAACAAGCTCCAGACAAAAGAATTAACATGACCTTGAAGGAATAAGAATAAGAATTATGTCATGCATCTCCTTCACCAATTAAATTGATGACAACCAAAGGATTTGGCATACTACTTATTCTCGTTGGAAAGAATTAAAGAGAGATCTAGCACAAGCTTGGGTAAAACTTCAACGAACCACCGGTAGGATTATGAAAGAACAAATGAATTGATACGAAAACAAGGAAGAGGTAATCTTGAAAGAACCACCGAAAAAAATATGGAGACGAACGAAGAGACATCAATGAAGAATATTGGGAAGGCGAAGTTGAAAACTGAGAACAAAGAATCTGCTGAAATGATGGCCTTCGGAGGATCACAATAGGAAAAGAATTCATGAAATGCTTTGGATGGTATCAAAGAATTCCTCACAATCAGAACAATAATGAGGATGGCATGAAGCTAGAACCACGAATCTTCAAAAGACGGGCCAAAATTTAAGAGAAACACTTCTCCGGTCTTCAAATGCTGAGAATGAAGACGAGAAATGCCATAAGAATTGTTGAGCACTCCGGAATGAATGACAAGAGGAAGGTGGAGCTAAAGATGGAAATAATTGAAAACAAGCTTGGAGAAGGCATGTGACTGATGGAGATCATTCTTACGTCACACTTTGAAAGGAATTTGAGTATAACTCCAGAAAATTAGAAGAGTCAGGTAAGATCCTGGGAAAGACCTGTGGGTTAGGGCCCACTCAAAGAAATCACCGTTGAAGAGATTGCTTAAGAGATATTGCACCGGTTGAATTAAATGGCTTGAATAAGATAACAATCCTCAAAATAGCTCAGAATAGTTTGAACGGATTAAGAATGGAATTATGAATCTTGAGCACTCCGGATATGAATAGCAAGAGGAGAATGATTAATTAGGTGCACCGGAATAAGAAAGCTTTGTGAAAAGAGGAAAAAGGATAAGATCAACATCGAAATCTTGAATTACATCCACCAGAGAAGAAACGAGAACGAAGAATGATGAACTTGAAGCTCTTGAGCATCTTCACGATAAAGCACCGGATAAGAACATTGAAGGAAAAGAATGAAGAAACATCACATGAATAAAATGGATACTTCATTTGAGAATTCCTGACTCCAAGAAGAAGAAGGGAGGGAGGGTGGGGAAAAACAAAGACGACTTGGGATGAATGAATACAGACAAATCGTCAGATTTCTCAACGACGTCCGTATGGAATAACTTGAAGAGAAGGCACACCGGTTGAAAAGGATTAACATGAATATCTCGATGGTCAAAAAGAATTAGCACTCTCATAGAAATATGAGAATATCGATTAGGAAAGGTATGGAATCAACATTTGACATCGAAGCAACTCGAATACCAGAATCAAAACAAAAACAAAGGATAGATATGCAACATGATCTTCACAATATCATCCGAACAGAGAATTGAACGAATGAATTACGCAGGTACATCAGCTTGACGAGAAGCCACTTGGAGAACAAAAAGAAAATAAAAAGGAACAAAGAACAGATAGAACAAATACAAGATAGAAGTTTCGTTCGACATCTTCGTGCTGAAAGCTCATGGAACGTGTTACAAAAGGGTTTTGCAATCCCCGGATCAGCATAGCCAAGGACCCTTTAAGATGCAACTCCCGATCAGAACAAGTCCATAAAACCACTTCACTCAATGTAGAACCCCAAACTTCATATCGTGCATCCGTTGGAAGAATGCCTAGAACTACTAGATGAACCCACGTATTAATTTCCGAAAGTTTCCAGTTATGCAATCAGGTGTTGGGGATACACGGGAAGCACCGCGCAATCAACTCTAAACCTACATCCAGGTGTATCCATCCTTCAACACATAACCAGTCTTTCTCGGAAACTGTTTACCTCGGACCTTCGAAAAGCATCCACTATAACAAGCTATGGCAATACTCTCGAACTACCTCCCCAGTACTGGGTGATGTCGGAGTTATCTTGCCACTGGCCGTATAGGAGAGATTTTCGATGTCGGCCGTCTTAAGTATCCTAGTACTGCCGCGATATGCTTGTGACAACAATACCCCGAAGCTCAACTCCCCGGGAACAGGAGGCATCGAGAACAATATCCTTGTCACAAGAACATCGAAACAATCCAAACAATACTCGCGAGATCCTAAAAAAATTTGGTGCAATTTTTGAAAGTAGAAGAGGCAAGAGTAATCGTCAGGAGTCCTCACCAGAATGAAAAGGGATGAGAAGAAAATAGAAATCCTACTCTCCGATATAAATATAGGACTCAAAACATTTTTCAGTGTGTGCCTAGACTCAACCGTCAACGATTCGATCAATCAGTGGGGGCTTCTAGGTCGGAGAAGGCTCTGAATACCAACTTGTAAATTCCAGGATGGGACTATACCTCCTACGTGTCGAGGCACGACTTAAAGGTATAAGCCCATCCTAGAATGATCTCAAGTTTGGTATCTTTGCACGACTCATGTAAAAGAGGGATTAAAATGCAAAAGGAGATAGTTGGCTTACACTCGCCACTTCACACATTACATTACATAAGCGTAACATCATTCAAAACATCACAACCCGACTACGGGCGAAGATCAAAAGAAAGATACCAAAACGACATAAAGCCACAGGTCAGGATCGAATCCTAGTAGAAACCACTACTGATCGTCGAAAACGTAACAAGCAAACGGCCACACTCTTCATCGAGCTCCTAGTGAAGTACTGATCCATCTCTTGCATCAAACTCGGCTGAACCTGCATCTGGTGTGGTGAAGTAACTGTGAGCCACAGAGGACTCAGCAATCCCGTTCCCGGGTAACATGATTATTTAAGCCTTGGGTGAGGACCGGGCTGAAGAAAGAACGAGAGGTGAAGGAACAACAAGAGTCTGCAGCAGCAACTAGCACTAACTTACGTAAAAGAGAGCGAGAAGAGAAGGCGCATCGGTCGAGAGACGATCACGAAGTGATCCTAGCTAAAGCCGGTCAAACATAACCCCACCATGTTCAACTCCCGAATCCCCATTCGGAAATTGACAGCCACGGTACACACGCTGGTAGTGGATTGGAACATTGTGTCAAGTTATCTACAACCGGATATTAACAAGCTCCCATCTGCCACATAACCACGGGCACGGCTTTCGAAAGTTCAAACCCTGCAGGGGTGTTCCAACTTGACCCATTACAAGCCCACGATCCGCGGAGTCGCAACTCCATAGGTGGGAAGACCCGAGTATTCTCGGAATCCCGTGCTCAAGTTAAACCGAACTAAGGTAAGGCTAATCCAGCAAATCCTCCCGGCGTGTCGACACCCTGATAGGTAGCCGCGCGTATCTAGTCTCAGGACACGACCGGATGGGCGATCCCACGGGTTTTTACCAGACCTTGAGTTTCCTCGAGGTGGCCCCGCGTAACCCCCGTTTCGGACCAACACTCATGTGGAGCACTGGCCCGGGGTTGTAGAATTAAAATAAAAGAGGGTTTGCAAGGCCCTTATGCAAGTTTTATTAGTTTGTTATTAGGCAAATAGTACCAATGTTGGGACTTGCTGGAAAAGACTTAGCACTTAGCGGTTTATCAAGGGGGTCCCATACACCCCAACTGTGTTAGGAACGCATAATCAAGGAACATAACACCGGTTTATACGGTTCCTAACGGCATGAGTGGAACAAATCACCAAGCAAAAGGCTTAGCCTTCCACCCTTGCCAATATATAGATGATTTCATTTTAAGCATTTATATAGTGTGATATAACCCAACCAAACTTCAACATGAAGCAAGCATCTTCGATCTTCACCTGCAACTAGCAATGCTATAAGAAGGGCTGAGCGAAGCGTACTTAGCCAAGCAATGGTTTGCATAGGTAGGGTGGTTAAACAGGTTCATGGTTACAATAGGAGGCTGACAGGAAAACATGGGCATCGAGGCAAAACTATAGAGCGATACTCTAGCAATAGGCAAAGATAGTAATGGTATCCGGGTTCGGTCATCTTGCCTGGGATTCCACAAGGAAGAAGAACGTGTCCACGAAGTAGACGGAGCAACAGTCGAGCGAATCCTCACAACTCCGGAACGAAACCGAAGCTAACAAGAGAAGCAACCGGAAAGAAAGAAACAACACGGTAAACACACAAACATAAACATGGCATACGATGCACATCCAAGTATGATGCATGTCCGGTTTAATTATGCATGGCATGGCAAAGTGCAAAAACAACACTACAAGTTAAGTGGAGCTCAATATGCAACGAGTTGCATATTGACGAAACACCACCTTTAATTGTTTAGTTGACTCTCATTTAATTACAAGACAAGATTAAATGTTGGTTAACATGGCAAGAGGTGAAGCATAAAGAAACTACACTATTTAGGCATTTTAAATGAGGCCGGAAAAATAACAACAACATATCCGGAAAATCCCCATGAGCAAGTTTAGTAATTATAAACAAACAACAATTAAACTTTTTAGTGTTGTTAACATGATGCGGATGACATGATCAAGTTTATGCAATTTTATTAAAAGGTTGACTTAAGAGGATATGAAGTATTGTCACCGTGGTGGAAGAAGGGTGCCACGGCAACGATCCGAAATGATGCAACGCAACACCTCGGTGCCGGTAACTCGTTGAGAGACCGGTGCAAAAGCAAAAGGTGGAGCGAACGAGTCAAACGAGATGAAAGGTGGGACGATCCCGTCACCGGGTTCCCACGAGTCGGTGACGAGGCAACCGAGGAACATGACAAACGGACGAAACGGACACGAAGCACACACGGGAGACATTTCATACAACCACAGCAACACACGGGTCACGTCTCGGGTTATACCTTTGAAGCGTGCGTTTCGGGGCTGTTCGAGATAGTAGAGGAAGGAGTCGTTCTCGTTTCCGAAGAGGAAGTAGCCGTAGTAGTGGAAGTAGTGGTACACGAGTCGTGGTACACGGGGCGACGGTAGTGGTACACGTTCGTAGAGGGAAGTAGTTGTTCTCGTTCATCGGAGAGGAAGTAGTCGTTCCGTCGGCGGTAGTTGTTCACGGTTCTTCGGCGACGGTAAACGTTCGGGTCGTCGTGGTACTTGGCGTGTCATCTTGCGTAGTCGTTCCGGTTCGTAGGCGTACTTGCATCGGAGGGGTACTTGTCGTTTCATCGTGTAGTCGAACTTGCCGCAACTTGAGGTCCTCGTGCACTTGACGAAAACAAAAAAAAACAGCAGCAGTACAACAAAAAAAACAAAACACCAGCACGGGACAGTCCAACGGAGGCAGCGGCTGGAGATGCTCGGGGAGGTCAAGACCATGGCGAGGAGGCGGCGGACGGAGGGAGCAGCATGGGGCGTCGGTGCGCATCGGGCGCTGCGGGATCCGGCCGCTGCGGCCCGGCGCGGAGGCGCTGCGGAGCTGGCGCGTCAGCTGCGGAGGAGAAGGGCGCACGGGAGGAGGGCCCCTGGCCGGCGTCGGGGATGCCGGCTGCTCGCGCACTGGAGGAGCACTGGAGGCGCGCGGCACCTGGCCAGCCGGAGGGAGCGGAAGGGAGGCGAGGCGCGCGACAAGGCGCTGGGGACGAAGGGAGGTCGACGGGGCGTGCGCGGGCGAGGCCCTGGCTGGCTTCTGGCCGCTGGGCGACGGGGAAAGAGCGGAGGAGGCCGGAGGGGACCACGGTCGAGGGGGTCGGACGAGGAGGGGTCGCGGGCGATGCGGACGCGGGCTCCTGGCCGGACCAAAACGGGGGCGCTCGGGGCCTGGGCGAGGCCCTGCGGCGGAGCTCGGCCGGCTCGCGGCAGGGAACGGAGGGAGCCGCAGGAGGGAGCGCTGGGGCTTCGGCCTCTGGAGAGTGCACGGGCGAGGGGAAGTGAGAGGCTCGGGCGAGCGAGAGAAATCGGGGAGATCGGCGCGAGGGGAGAGGAGGATCGAGGGAAAGGAGTGCGGGGTCGAGAGGGTGGCGGCGGCTCGGGAGGACAGAGGGAGGAACGAGCGAGGGGCTAGGTTTAGGAGAAGTAAACGGGCTGCTGCGGTTGGGCCAGGGATGCCTGGGCCGCTGGAGTGGCAGTTGGGCCTAGAGGCCTGCTGGACTCTTTGCTGCGGCTGCTCTGCTGTTTTTTAATTGATTTTAGCAGAAAACCAAAAGAGAGAAGAAAAGAAAGAAGAGGGAGGTTAGGGAAAAAAAATAGCACAAATGTCATTTTTTCTCGGGCTCGTAAAAATGAGCACGACCGGAGAAAAATACAAAAGGCCAGATCGGAAAATAATTCAAACATATTAGAATTTAATTCAAATAGGTTTGAACTAAGACGTGATTATTGAAGTGTCCAAAAATGTTCGAATTTTTGGAGGAACCTCGAAACAACGGAAAAGAATTATAGGGAAGGTTTGAAGGTGAAACTTGAAGTGAAAAAGACATGGGGAAATATTGCAAGTGTGTTGCGGGTAATTCCAAACAATGGAATATTTATTATATAGCTCCCTAAAATATTGGGATGATATGTTTTAAAGAGAAGACATTCTTCCCTCGATTTAAATGGACCGAAGGTCCACACAATTTATTTAGGTTGAGATGCAAAGATAAAATATGACATGATGGCATGATGACATGATGAAATGCAAAAATAAATAACACAAGCTCAAAAGAAACACACGGGCAACCCGGAACATCTGGAATCTTCTGGAATCTTCTGGGACGTCGGTCTTCGGGCGTCACATGAATACTAAGAGTAAAGCACGATAGTAGCTATTTAAAAGACAAAGAACACAGACAACATAGATAGACATGAAAATTCTATGTTATGTTCTAGGTAGAAGTGGAGCGTGTTTCTCTCCCACACAAAGGAATGCTGGGTTCCGACTCGTTATGAAAACTAAAAAGAAAACTAAAAGCAAGACGCTCCAAGCATAGCACATAACACATGAAGTGATTAAAATATAGTGGAACGAAAGACGAACTGATAATGTTGATGGAGAAGGGGATGCACGGGGGCATCCCCAAGCTTAGACGCTTGAGTCTCCTTGAATATTTATTGGGGGTGCACGAGGGCATCCCCAAGCTTGAGCGCTTGACACTCCTGAATCTTTTTATCATCTTCCCTCGCACACTTGAAAACTCCCTTCATACATAACTCATCATAATCTGATTAGCGAGGTTAGTACCCTTAATAAAATAATTATACCTTGCTAGAAATAAGGATATTCTTGAAGTTCTACTGTTTCTCAAGATTGCCAAAAGGTTTTTGCAAAGAAAAAACAAGTTCTTAATTTGCAAAGTGAAGGTAAGGCAAAACAGGACAGAATCTGTGAAAAACAGAACAGCAGGCAGTAATTGACCTGTTCGGGATACTTCTGCAACTCAAATAAAAAAACTCGGAACAGACGCACGAAAGACAATTATATAGAGAACGCTGTCGAAAAAATTCAGACCAAAAAGATGATCTGGTCATTTTATACGAATTTTTCTATCCAAGGACAGAATCTGTTTCCTGGACAGCACCTCACAACTTTTGAACTTTCTAGCAATCGGAGGCTATACGTGGCACAAATATGAAAAGTAAAGATACAATGATGATGCTACAGCAGTAAACAACATCAAGACATAACAAAAGCAAAAATTTATTCATGTGGGCTGCCTCCCAAAAGCGCTTTCTTTTATGCCTTTAAGCTAGGCATAATGCAAAGATCAAGTTTTATCAAGAGTAAAAGAATAGCTAGCCCGTACAACGGACTCAAAAGGCAACTTGACCTTCTTACGAGGGAAGTGTTCCATCCCTTTCTTGAGAGGAAACTGAAATTTTATATTACCCTCTTTCATGTCAATGACAGCACCAACGGTGCGCAAAAAGGGACGTCCCAAAATAATTGGACATGAAGGATCACATTCAATATCCATAATAGTGAAATCAACGGGAACATAATTATCATTGACAACAATAAGAACATCGTCGATCCTCCCCAAAGGTTTCTTTATGGAAGAATCAACGAGAACATCACCAAAAGAACAAGAATCAAAAGATTTTAATTTAAGCATATCATATAGTCTTTTGGGCATAATGGAAGTACTAGCTACAATATCACATAAAGCATAGCATGAGAAATTGTTTATCTTAATTTTAATCATAGAATCCCAACCATCTTCTAGCTTTCTAGGTATGGAGGCTTCTACTCTAAGTTTCTCCTCCCTAGCTTTGATGAGAGCATTAGTGACATGCTCTGTGAAGGCAAGATTAAGCGTGCTAGTGTTGGGATCTTTAGCCATTCCTTGTAGAAAGGTGACAACTTCTAAAATACTACAATTATCAAAATCAATTTTATCATTAGTGGGAAGAATTGTAGTGTCATCCTCTTTGTCTAATTCGCTCTCTATTATAAGAGTTTGAACATCTTCCCAAGTTTGAGGAAGCTTAGGAGAAATTTTAAACTGAGGCTCATACTTTTTTCCTGGAAGACCATGCCATGGGCATAACTCTCCGTCAAAACTAGTATAATCACAAGGTTTATTACTTTTGTAAATCCCATCAGTGATAATTGGGGCAATGGAAGTAGGGGTGTACTCCTCCCATTTAGTGTTTTTGGTAGAACCCATAGTAGCAAGCAAGCAAGATAACTATTTTTGTGATTTTCGATAAAAGGAACTAAAGCAAAAATGAAAGGTAAACTAACAAGACTAAAAAGCAAAGGTAAAAGATAGCATGCAACTCCCCTATCTTGAAGAGTGGAGTCCCCGGCGACGGCGCCAGAAAATACTCCTTGATGGGCCTCGAACCCCTCGTTGGTTACCCCAAGTGGACGGTGTAAGATGCAGTAAGTAGAAGTGTTTTCCCTTAGCAAAGATGCCAAGGATCGAATCCCCAGAGACTCCTAGGTTCAACAAGTAGGTGTCAATTGCTACGGCGCCAGATTAGTAGCAATCAACGTGGACCCGCACACAGATACAAATAACTTTGCTCCCAACGAGTACAGAGAGGTTGTCAATCCCTCCGGCCTTGTAGTTTACAAAGGATTAAAAGCAATGATAGTAGTGATAGATAGTTTTTGCAATAGTAAGTAATAACGGAAAGTAAATAGTGGATGTGATCAATGATGGTAATAAGGATCGGAGTCTCATGATGTTCACTAGTGATGTCTCTCTCCCAAAAGACGATAAAACAGCTATGTGAGGTAAACAAATTACAGCTGGGCAATTGACAGGACCACGAACGCAAACCAATGCTGACTACATTGCAAGAAAGGTTGAGGTTCAAAGCATGGGCGGTACGCCAAAGTAAGTAGACCGAAATCCATCAATATCTACTACTAATCATCCACCTTGAGAAATCTATCCAGAACATCTCGCTGGTATTAAGTTGCGAGTCCCACCCATAGTGTAAACTCGATGCAACAGACAACTACATTAAAAGAACTTTGCGTAAAGTAAACAATCCTTGCACCCGCGGGCACAAGCACCGTTGTTTTCCCCCTTGTGGCAACAGCACATCCCCTAGACTCATGTTTCTGGCACTCAAGCTAGTCATCGAGGGGCATGAACCCACAATCAAGCATAACGTTCCCTCTTGGAGTCACTACCTACTACTCGGCCAAAGCAATAAATAACAACGAAGAACATGCAAGAATTACTTATGAACTAAAATATAAAAGAGGTGAATCAAATATATTACTCAAGATCAATCTGAACATAATCTCATAATCCATCGGATCCCAGCAAACTCAACATAGCAACATCATAAGGATTACATAGGTGCCTCGATCATGTAGGGCAGCTCACGAGGACTAATTAGTGAAGCACAAGAACGGGAGGAGAACATCACATAGCTACTGGTCATGGACTCATGGTCCAAGGGAGACTACTCACGAGTCATCCGGGAGGCGTCCATGGTGGTGGAGAAGCTCCCGGTGGTGATCCTCCCCTCCGGCAGGGTGCCGGGAAGAGTTCTCCTGGTGCTCCCGATCTTGGAAGCGGCGGCGGCGGCGGAACAGAGATGGGATCGCGAAAAGAAGTTCTGTTCTGAGGGTTTCGGAGGTCCCTCTAAATATTGTTGGAAATATGCCCTAGAGGCAATAATAAAAGAGTTATTATTATATTTCCTTGTTCATGATAATCGTTTATTGTCCATGCTATAATTGTATTGATTGGAAACTCAAATACATGTGTGGATAAATAGACAAACTTTGTGTCCCTAGTAAGCCTCTTCAGGACTAGCTCGTTGATCAAAGATGACCGCGGTTTCCAGGTCATAGACATGAGTTGTCATTTGATAACGGGATCACATCATTAGGAGAATGATGTGATGGACGAGACCCAAACGTTAAACATAGCTTTCGATCGTATCAGTTATCGCTATAGTTTTCTGCATGTCAAGTATAAGTTCCTATGACCATGAGATCATGTAACTCACTAACACCGTAGGAGTGCTTTGTGTGTGCCAAACGTCGCAACGTAACTGGGTGACTATAAAGGTACTCTACAGGTATCTCCGAAGGTGTCTGTTGAGTTGACATGAATCGAGACTGGGATTTGTCACTCCGTGTGACGGAGAGGTATCTCCGGGCCCACTCGGTAATACGTCATCTCAATGAGCTCAAAGTGACTAAGTAGTTAGTCACGGGATTATGTATTACGGTAACGAGTAAAGAGACTTGCCGGTAACGAGATTGAACTAGGTATAGAGATACCGACGATCGAATCTCGGGCAAGTAACATACCGACGAGACAAAGGGAACTGTATACGGGATTGCCTGAATCCTTGACATCGTGGTTCATCCGATGAGATCATCGAGGAACGTGTGGGAACCAATATGGGTATCCAGATCCCGCTATTGGTTATTGGCCTGGGAGTGTCTCGGTCATGTCTGCATAGTTTCCGAACCCGTAGGGTCTACACACTTAAGGTTCGGTGACGCTAGGGTTGTTAGTGAGAACAGTGCATGGTTACCGAAGGTTGTTCGGAGTCCCGGATGAGATCCCGGACGTGACGAGGGTCTCCGGAATGGTCCGGGGACGAAGATTGATATATAGGATGAGAGTGTTCGGAGTCCGGAAGTGTTCCGGGGAGTATCGGGAAGACGGCGGATGACCGAAAAGGGTTTTCGGGGTCCCGGAAAGAGTTTCGGGCCTAATGGGCCACAAAGGGGAGACGCAACAGCCCTCATAGGGCTGTGCGCCCCCCCTAGGGCCCTCTCCTCATGCGCAAGGGGGGCTGGCCCCTCCTAGGGCTGCCGCACCCCCTAGCTTGGGGGGCAAGGCACCTGGGGGGGGGGAGCCCTAACCCTGGCGCAGCCCTGGCCGCCGCCCCCCCATCTCCACTTGGCCGCCGCCCCTGGGGTAAACCCTAGGGCGCCCCCTCCCCTCTACTCCCCCTATATAAAGAGAGGCAGAGGGAGGGCAGCCACACACGTTCGTGCCTCGGCGCTGCCCTCCCTCTCCCACATCCATCTTCGCGAACTCCGCAGTGCTTGGCGAAGCCCTGCAGGAATCCTCCACCACCATCTCCACCACGCCGTCGTGCTGCCGGTGTCTCCATCAACCTCTCCTTCCCCCTTGCTGGATCAAGAAGGAGGAGACGTCCCCCAACCGTGTTAGGAACGCATAATCAAGGAACATAACACCGGTTTATACGGTTCCTAACGGCATGAGTGGAACAAATGACCAAGCAAAAGGCTTAGCCTTCCACCCTTGCCAATATATAGATGATTTCATTTTAAGCATTTATATAGTGTGATATAACCCAACCAAACTTCAACATGAAGCAAGCATCTTCGATCTTCACCTGCAACTAGCAATGCTATAAGAAGGGCTGAGCGAAGCGTACTTAGCCAAGCAATGGTTTGCATAGGTAGGGTGGTTAAACAGGTTCATGGTTACAATAGGAGGCTGACAGGAAAACATGGGCATCGAGGCAAAACTATAGAGCGATACTCTAGCAATAGGCAAAGATAGTAATGGTATCCGGGTTCGGTCATCTTGCCTGGGATTCCACAAGGAAGAAGAACGTGTCCACGAAGTAGACGGAGCAACAGTCGAGCGAATCCTCACAACTCCGGAACGAAACCGAAGCTAACAAGAGAAGCAACCGGAAAGAAAGAAACAACACAGTAAACACACAAACATAAACATGGCATACGATGCACATCCAAGTATGATGCATGTCCGGTTTAATTATGCATGGCATGGCAAAGTGCAAAAACAACACTACAAGTTAAGTGGAGCTCAATATGCAACGAGTTGCATATTGACGAAACACCACCTTTAATTGTTTAGTTGACTCTCATTTAATTACAAGACAAGATTAAATGTTGGTTAACATGGCAAGAGGTGAAGCATAAAGAAACTACACTATTTAGGCATTTTAAATGAGGCCGGAAAAATAACAACAACATATCCGGAAAATCCCCATGAGCAAGTTTAGTAATTATAAACAAACAACAATTAAACTTTTTAGTGTTGTTAACATGATGCGGATGACATGATCAAGTTTATGCAATTTTATTAAAAGGTTGACTTAAGAGGATATGAAGTATTGTCACCGTGGTGGAAGAAGGGTGCCACGGCAACGATCCGAAATGATGCAACGCAACACCTCGGTGCCGGTAACTCGTTGAGAGACCGGTGCAAAAGCAAAAGGTGGAGCGAACGAGTCAAACGAGATGAAAGGTGGGACGATCCCGTCACCGGGTTCCCACGAGTCGGTGACGAGGCAACCGAGGAACATGACAAACGGACGAAACGGACACGAAGCACACACGGGAGACATTTCATACAACCACAGCAACACACGGGTCACGTCTCGGGTTATACCTTTGAAGCGTGCGTTTCGGGGCTGTTCGAGATAGTAGAGGAAGGAGTCGTTCTCGTTTCCGAAGAGGAAGTAGCCGTAGTAGTGGAAGTAGTGGTACACGAGTCGTGGTACACGGGGCGACGGTAGTGGTACACGTTCGTAGAGGGAAGTAGTTGTTCTCGTTCATCGGAGAGGAAGTAGTCGTTCCGTCGGCGGTAGTTGTTCACGGTTCTTCGGCGACGGTAAACGTTCGGGTCGTCGTGGTACTTGGCGTGTCATCTTGCGTAGTCGTTCCGGTTCGTAGGCGTACTTGCATCGGAGGGGTACTTGTCGTTTCATCGTGTAGTCGAACTTGCCGCAACTTGAGGTCCTCGTGCACTTGACGAAAACAAAAAAAAAACAGCAGCAGTACAACAAAAAAAACAAAACACCAGCACGGGACAGTCCAACGGAGGCAGCGGCTGGAGATGCTCGGGGAGGTCAAGACCATGGCGAGGAGGCGGCGGACGGAGGGAGCAGCATGGGGCGTCGGTGCGCATCGGGCGCTGCGGGATCCGGCCGCTGCGGCCCGGCGCGGAGGCGCTGCGGAGCTGGCCGCGTCAGCTGCGGAGGAGAAGGGCGCACGGGAGGAGGGCCCCTGGCCGGCGTCGGGGATGCCGGCTGCTCGCGCACTGGAGGAGCACTGGAGGCGCGCGGCACCTGGCCAGCCGGAGGGAGCGGAAGGGAGGCGAGGCGCGCGACAAGGCGCTGGGGACGAAGGGAGGTCGACGGGGCGTGCGCGGGCGAGGCCCTGGCTGGCTTCTGGCCGCTGGGCGACGGGGAAAGAGCGGAGGAGGCCGGAGGGGACCACGGTCGAGGGGGTCGGACGAGGAGGGGTCGCGGGCGATGCGGACGCGGGCTCCTGGCCGGACCAAAACGGGGGCGCTCGGGGCCTGGGCGAGGCCCTGCGGCGGAGCTCGGCCGGCTCGCGGCAGGGAACGGAGGGAGCCGCAGGAGGGAGCGCTGGGGCTTAGGCCTCTGGAGAGTGCACGGGCGAGGGGAAGTGAGAGGCTCGGGCGAGCGAGAGAAATCGGGGAGATCGGCGCGAGGGGAGAGGAGGATCGAGGGAAAGGAGTGCGGGGTCGAGAGGGTGGCGGCGGCTCGGGAGGACAGAGGGAGGAACGAGCGAGGGGCTAGGTTTAGGAGAAGTAAACGGGCTGCTGCGGTTGGGCCAGGGATGCCTGGGCCGCTGGAGTGGCAGTTGGGCCTAGAGGCCTGCTGGACTCTCTGCTGCGGCTGCTCTGCTGTTTTTTAATTGATTTTAGCAGAAAACCAAAAGAGAGAAGAAAAGAAAGAAGAGGGAGGTTAGGGAAAAAAAATAGCACAAATGTCATTTTTTCTCGGGCTCGTAAAAATGAGCACGACCGGAGAAAAATACAAAAGGCCAGATCGGAAAATAATTCAAACATATTAGAATTTAATTCAAATAGGTTTGAACTAAGACGTGATTATTGAAGTGTCCAAAAATGTTCGAATTTTTGGAGGAACCTCGAAACAACGGAAAAGAATTATAGGGAAGGTTTGAAGGTGAAACTTGAAGTGAAAAAGACATGGGGAAATATTGCAAGTGTGTTGCGGGTAATTCCAAACAATGGAATATTTATTATATAGCTCCCTAAAATATTGGGATGATATGTTTTAAAGAGAAGACATTCTTCCCTCGATTTAAATGGACCGAAGGTCCACACAATTTATTTAGGTTGAGATGCAAAGATAAAATATGACATGATGGCATGATGACATGATGAAATGCAAAAATAAATAACACAAGCTCAAAAGAAACACACGGGCAACCCGGAACATCTGGAATCTTCTGGAATCTTCTGGGACGTCGGTCTTCGGGCGTCACATGAATACTAAGAGTAAAGCACGATAGTAGCTATTTAAAAGACAAAGAACACAGACAACATAGATAGACATGAAAATTCTATGTTATGTTCTAGGTAGAAGTGGAGCGTGTTTCTCTCCCACACAAAGGAATGCTGGGTTCCGACTCGTTATGAAAACTAAAAAGAAAACTAAAAGCAAGACGCTCCAAGCATAGCACATAACACATGAAGTGATTAAAATATAGTGGAACGAAAGACGAACTGATAATGTTGATGGAGAAGGGGATGCACGGGGGCATCCCCAAGCTTAGACGCTTGAGTCTCCTTGAATATTTATTGGGGGTGCACGAGGGCATCCCCAAGCTTGAGCGCTTGACACTCCTGAATCTTTTTATCATCTTCCCTCGCACACTTGAAAACTCCCTTCATACATAACTCATCATAATCTGATTAGCGAGGTTAGTACCCTTAATAAAATAATTATACCTTGCTAGAAATAAGGATATTCTTGAAGTTCTACTGTTTCTCAAGATTGCCAAAAGGTTTTTGCAAAGAAAAAACAAGTTCTTAATTTGCAAAGTGAAGGTAAGGCAAAACAGGACAGAATCTGTGAAAAACAGAACAGCAGGCAGTAATTGACCTGTTCGGGATACTTCTGCAACTCAAATAAAAAAACTCGGAACAGACGCACGAAAGACAATTATATAGAGAACGCTGTCGAAAAAATTCAGACCAAAAAGATGATCTGGTCATTTTATACGAATTTTTCTATCCAAGGACAGAATCTGTTTCCTGGACAGCACCTCACAACTTTTGAACTTTCTAGCAATCGGAGGCTATACGTGGCACAAATATGAAAAGTAAAGATACAATGATGATGCTACAGCAGTAAACAACATCAAGACATAACAAAAGCAAAAATTTATTCATGTGGGCTGCCTCCCAAAAGCGCTTTCTTTTATGCCTTTAAGCTAGGCATAATGCAAAGATCAAGTTTTATCAAGAGTAAAAGAATAGCTAGCCCGTACAACGGACTCAAAAGGCAACTTGACCTTCTTACGAGGGAAGTGTTCCATCCCTTTCTTGAGAGGAAACTGAAATTTTATATTACCCTCTTTCATGTCAATGACAGCACCAACGGTGCGCAAAAAGGGACGTCCCAAAATAATTGGACATGAAGGATCACATTCAATATCCATAATAGTGAAATCAACGGGAACATAATTATCATTGACAACAATAAGAACATCGTCGATCCTCCCCAAAGGTTTCTTTATGGAAGAATCAACGAGAACATCACCAAAAGAACAAGAATCAAAAGATTTTAATTTAAGCATATCATATAGTCTTTTGGGCATAATGGAAGTACTAGCTACAATATCACATAAAGCATAGCATGAGAAATTGTTTATCTTAATTTTAATCATAGAATCCCAACCATCTTCTAGCTTTCTAGGTATGGAGGCTTCTACTCTAAGTTTCTCCTCCCTAGCTTTGATGAGAGCATTAGTGACATGCTCTGTGAAGGCAAGATTAAGCGTGCTAGTGTTGGGATCTTTAGCCATTCCTTGTAGAAAGGTGACAACTTCTAAAATACTACAATTATCAAAATCAATTTTATCATTAGTGGGAAGAATTGTAGTGTCATCCTCTTTGTCTAATTCGCTCTCTATTATAAGAGTTTGAACATCTTCCCAAGTTTGAGGAAGCTTAGGAGAAATTTTAAACTGAGGCTCATACTTTTTTCCTGGAAGACCATGCCATGGGCATAACTCTCCGTCAAAACTAGTATAATCACAAGGTTTATTACTTTTGTAAATCCCATCAGTGATAATTGGGGCAATGGAAGTAGGGGTGTACTCCTCCCATTTAGTGTTTTTGGTAGAACCCATAGTAGCAAGCAAGCAAGATAACTATTTTTGTGATTTTCGATAAAAGGAACTAAAGCAAAAATGAAAGGTAAACTAACAAGACTAAAAAGCAAAGGTAAAAGATAGCATGCAACTCCCCTATCTTGAAGAGTGGAGTCCCTGGCGACGGCGCCAGAAAATACTCCTTGATGGGCCTCGAACCCCTCGTTGGTTACCCCAAGTGGACGGTGTAAGATGCAGTAAGTAGAAGTGTTTTCCCTTAGCAAAGATGCCAAGGATCGAATCCCCAGAGACTCCTAGGTTCAACAAGTAGGTGTCAATTGCTACGGCGCCAGATTAGTAGCAATCAACGTGGACCCGCACACAGATACAAATAACTTTGCTCCCAACGAGTACAGAGAGGTTGTCAATCCCTCCGGCCTTGTAGTTTACAAAGGATTAAAAGCAATGATAGTAGTGATAGATAGTTTTTGCAATAGTAAGTAATAACGGAAAGTAAATAGTGGATGTGATCAATGATGGTAATAAGGATCGGAGTCTCATGATGTTCACTAGTGATGTCTCTCTCCCAAAAGACGATAAAACAGCTATGTGAGGTAAACAAATTACAGCTGGGCAATTGACAGGACCACGAACGCAAACCAATGCTGACTACATTGCAAGAAAGGTTGAGGTTCAAAGCATGGGCGGTACGCCAAAGTAAGTAGACCGAAATCCATCAATATCTACTACTAATCATCCACCTTGAGAAATCTATCCAGAACATCTCGCTGGTATTAAGTTGCGAGTCCCACCCATAGTGTAAACTCGATGCAACAGACAACTACATTAAAAGAACTTTGCGTAAAGTAAACAATCCTTGCACCCGCGGGCACAAGCACCGTTGTTTTCCCCCTTGTGGCAACAGCACATCCCCTAGACTCATGTTTCTGGCACTCAAGCTAGTCATCGAGGGGCATGAACCCACAATCAAGCATAACGTTCCCTCTTGGAGTCACTACCTACTACTCGGCCAAAGCAATAAATAACAACGAAGAACATGCAAGAATTACTTATGAACTAAAATATAAAAGAGGTGAATCAAATATATTACTCAAGATCAATCTGAACATAATCTCATAATCCATCGGATCCCAGCAAACTCAACATAGCAACATCATAAGGATTACATAGGTGCCTCGATCATGTAGGGCAGCTCACGAGGACTAATTAGTGAAGCACAAGAACGGGAGGAGAACATCACATAGCTACTGGTCATGGACTCATGGTCCAAGGGAGACTACTCACGAGTCATCCGGGAGGCGTCCATGGTGGTGGAGAAGCTCCCGGTGGTGATCCTCCCCTCCGGCAGGGTGCCGGGAAGAGTTCTCCTGGTGCTCCCGATCTTGGAAGCGGCGGCGGCGGCGGAACAGAGATGGGATCGCGAAAAGAAGTTCTGTTCTGAGGGTTTCGGAGGTCCCTCTAAATATTGTTGGAAATATGCCCTAGAGGCAATAATAAAAGAGTTATTATTATATTTCCTTGTTCATGATAATCGTTTATTGTCCATGCTATAATTGTATTGATTGGAAACTCAAATACATGTGTGGATAAATAGACAAACTTTGTGTCCCTAGTAAGCCTCTTCAGGACTAGCTCGTTGATCAAAGATGACCGCGGTTTCCAGGTCATAGACATGAGTTGTCATTTGATAACGGGATCACATCATTAGGAGAATGATGTGATGGACGAGACCCAAACGTTAAACATAGCTTTCGATCGTATCAGTTATCGCTATAGTTTTCTGCATGTCAAGTATAAGTTCCTATGACCATGAGATCATGTAACTCACTAACACCGTAGGAGTGCTTTGTGTGTGCCAAACGTCGCAACGTAACTGGGTGACTATAAAGGTACTCTACAGGTATCTCCGAAGGTGTCTGTTGAGTTGACATGAATCGAGACTGGGATTTGTCACTCCGTGTGACGGAGAGGTATCTCCGGGCCCACTCGATAATACGTCATCTCAATGAGCTCAAAGTGACTAAGTAGTTAGTCACGGGATTATGTATTACGGTAACGAGTAAAGAGACTTGCCGGTAACGAGATTGAACTAGGTATAGAGATACCGACGATCGAATCTCGGGCAAGTAACATACCGACGAGACAAAGGGAACTGTATACGGGATTGCCTGAATCCTTGACATCGTGGTTCATCCGATGAGATCATCGAGGAACGTGTGGGAACCAATATGGGTATCCAGATCCCGCTATTGGTTATTGGCCTGGGAGTGTCTCGGTCATGTCTGCATAGTTTCCGAACCCGCAGGGTCTACACACTTAAGGTTCGGTGACGCTAGGGTTGTTAGTGAGAACAGTGCATGGTTACCGAAGGTTGTTCGGAGTCCCGGATGAGATCCCGGACGTGACGAGGGTCTCCGGAATGGTCCGGGGACGAAGATTGATATATAGGATGAGAGTGTTCGGAGTCTGGAAGTGTTCCGGGGAGTATCGGGAAGACGGCGGATGACCGAAAAGGGTTTTCGGGGTCCCGGAAAGAGTTTCGGGCCTAATGGGCCACAAAGGGGAGACGCAACAGCCCTCATAGGGCTGTGCGCCCCCCCTAGGGCCCTCTCCTCATGCGCAAGGGGGGCTGGCCCCTCCTAGGGCTGCCGCACCCCCTAGCTTGGGGGGCAAGGCACCTGGGGGGGGGGGAGCCCTAACCCTGGCGCAGCCCTGGCCGCCGCCCCCCCATCTCCACTTGGCCGCCGCCCCTAGGGGTAAACCCTAGGGCGCCCCCTCCCCTCTACTCCCCCTATATAAAGAGAGGCAGAGGGAGGGCAGCCACACACGTTCGTGCCTCGGCGCTGCCCTCCCTCTCCCACATCCATCTTCGCGAACTCCGCAGTGCTTGGCGAAGCCCTGCAGGAATCCTCCACCACCATCTCCACCACGCCGTCGTGCTGCCGGTGTCTCCATCAACCTCTCCTTCCCCCTTGCTGGATCAAGAAGGAGGAGACGTCCCCGAGCTGTACGTGTGAAGAACGCAGAGGCACCGTTGCTTCGGTGCTAGGATCTTCGGCGATCTGAATCGCGGCGAGTACGACTCCATCAACCGCGTTCTTGAACGCTTCCGCTTAGCGATCTACAAGGGTATGTGGATCCAACTCTCCCCTCGTAGATGCATCTCCTAGATTGATCTTGGTGAACGTAGGAAATTTTTTTGTTTCCCATGCAACGTTCCCCAACAGTGGCATCATGAGCTAGGATCTTGCGTAGATGTTTTCACGAGTAGAACACAAAAGGGTTTGTGGACGTTGATGTTTAGATTGCTTCCCTCCTTAGTCTTTCTTGATTCAGCGGTATTATGGGATGAAGCGGCCCGGACCAACTTTACATGTCCACGTACATGAGACCGGTTCCATCGACAGACATGTGACTTTTGTTGCATAAGATGGCTGGCGGGTGTCTGTCTCTCCTATCTTAGTTGAATCGGAACAGAACAAGGCGGTCCTTGTAGAAGGTTAAATAGCAACTTAAATATCACCGTTGTGGCTTTGCGTAGGTAAGAAGCGTTCTTGCTAGATACCCATAGCAGCCACGTAAAACATGCAACAACAAATTAGAGGACGTCTAACTTGTTTTTGCAGGGTATGTATGTGATATGATATGGCCAATGACATGACGAGATATATTTGATGTATGAGATGATCATGTTGTAATAGTTAATATCGACTTGCATGTCGATGTATACGGCAGCCGGCAGGAGCCATAGGGTTGTCTTTAATTTTTGTATGACCTGCATGTCAATCATTAAGCGCTTTGTAATGCTTTACTTTATCGCTAAACGGTAGCAATAGTAGTAAGAGCATGGTGGGCGCACGACAACCCCGAAGGCGACACGATGATGGAGATCATGATGATGGAGATCATGGTGTTACGCCGGTGACGATGGAGATCATGCCGGTGCTTTGGAGATGGAGATCAAAAGCACGAGTTGATGGCCATATCATGTCACTTATGATTTGCATGTGATGTTAATCCTTTTATGCATCTTATTTTGCTTAGGACGACGGTAGCATTATAAGATGATCCTTCACTAAAATTTCAAGATAAAATTGTGTTCCCCCCGAGTGTGCGCCGTTGCGAAGGTTCGTCGTTTCGAAGCACCACGTGATGATCGGGTGTGATAGACTCTACGTTCGCATACAACGGGTGCAAGCCAGTTTTGCACATGCAGAACACTCGGGTTAGACTTGACGAGCCTAGCATGTACAGACATGGCCTCGGAACACGGAGGACCGAAAGGTCGAGCATGAGTCATATAGTAGATATGATCAACATGTTGATGTTCACCATTGACACCACCTCATCTCACGTGATGATCGGACTTGGGTTGGTGAATTTGGATCATGTCACGCTCGAATGACCGGAGGGATGTCAATTTGAGTGGGAGTTATAAATAATATGATTAGGTAGTAACTCACTTATCATGAACAATAGTCTAAAATGTCTTTGCAAATTTTTGGTTGTAGATGGCTCGCGCAGTAGCTCCCCTGAATTTTAATGCGTTCCTAGAGAAAGCTAAACTGAAAGATGACGGGAGCAACTTTGTGGACTGGCTCCGCAATCTGAGGATCATCCTCACAGCTGCCCAAAAGGTTTATGTCCTAAATGCACCGCTAGGTGACCCCCCCGCTCCTACAGCGCCTGCAGACGTTTTGAACGTCTGGCAGACACGTTCGGATGACTATTCGATAGTGCAGTGTGCCATGTTGTACGGCTTGGAAGGAGGACTTCAAAGGCGTTTTGAACGTCATGGTGCATATGAGATGTACCAGGAGTTGAAGTTTATCTTTGAGAAGAATGCTAAGATCGAGAGGTATGAGACCACCGATAAATTCTTCGCTTGCAAGATGGAGGAGAATTCGTCTGTCAGTGAGCACTTACTGAAGATGTCTGGGTACTATACCCGCATAGCTGATCTGGGACTTGTGTTCCCGGATGAGGCTATCATTGACAGAATTCTCCAGTCACTCCCTCCAAGCTACAAGAGCTTCGTGCAGCAGTATAACATGCAAGGGATGAACAAGACCATCGCCGAGCTGTTTTCGATGCTGAAAGTCGCTGAGGCAGACATCCAGAAGGAGTATCAAGTGTTGATGGTCAATAAAACCACCAGTTTCAAGAAGAATGGCAAGGGCAAGAAGGGTAACTTTAAGAAGGGTGGCAAAGCAGTTGCTAATCCAGTGAAGAAACCCAAGGCTGGGCCCAAGCCAGAGACTGAGTGTTTCTATTGCAAGGGGAATGGCCACTGGAAGCGGAACTGCCTCAAGTATCTGGCGGACAAGAAGGGGGCCAACAACAACAACAAAGGTATATATGATATACATGTTATTGATGTGTACCTTACCAACTCTCGTTGTAGTGCCTGGGTATTTGATACCGGTTCGGTTGCTCACATTTGCAACTCTAAACAGGAACTGCGGAATAAACGGAGGCTGGCGAAGGACGAAGTGACGATGCGCGTGGGAAATGGTTCCAAGGTTGATGTGATCGCCGTCGGCACGCTCGCTCTTCGATTACCATCGGGATTAGTTATGAACCTGAATAATTGTTATTTAGTGCCTGCGTTAAGCATGAACATTATATCTGGATCTTGTTTATTGCGAGACGGTTACTCATTTAAGTCAGAGAATAATGGTTGTTCTATTTATATGAGTAATATCTTTTATGGTCATGCACCCGAAGTTAGGGGTTTATTCTTATTGAATCTCGATAGTGATGATACACATGTTCATAACATTGATGCCAAAAGATGTAGAGTAGATAATGATAATACCACTTTCTTGTGGCACTGCCGTCTGGGTCATATCGGCGTAAAACGCATGAGGAAGCTCCATGCTGATGGACTTTTGGAGTCTCTTGATTTTGAATCACTTGACACGTGCGAGCCGTGCCTCATGGGCAGGATGACTGAGATCCCGTTTTCAGGTACAATGAAACAGGCAAGTGACTTGTTGGAAATCATACATGCTGATGTATGTGATCCAATGAGAATTAAGGCGTGTGGTGGATATCGTTATTTTCTCATCTTCACTGACGATTTGAGTAGATATGGTATATTTACTTAATGAAGCAAAAGTCTGAAACGTTT
Organism: Secale cereale; assembly: GCA_902687465.1. Lineage (NCBI taxonomy): Eukaryota > Viridiplantae > Streptophyta > Magnoliopsida > Poales > Poaceae > Secale > Secale cereale. The sequence goes on along the minus strand of LR738709.1, from coordinate 611,619,284 downwards.
GAAAGGTTCAAAAAATTTCAGAGTGAAGATTAAGAATCATCATAACAAGAAGATCATGTTCCTACGATCTGATCAAGGGGATATTATCTTAATTATGAGTTTGGCAATCACTTAAGACATTGTGGAATTGTTTCGCAGTTGAAGTCCCCTGGAACACCACAGCGTAATGGTGTGTCCGGACATCGTAATCGAACCTTATGAGATATGGTGCGATCTATGGTGTGTCTTACCGATCTACCGCTATTATTTTGAGGTTATGCATTAGAGACAGCTGCATTCACTTTATATAGGGCACCATCTAAGTCCGTTGAGACGACGTTGTATGGTTTGGCAAGAAACCAAAGTTGTCGTTTTCTTAAATGTTTGGGGCTGCGATGCTTATGGCTTCAGCCAGGAAAAGCTCGAACCCAAAGCGGACAAATATATCTTCATGGAATACCCACTGGTAACGGTTGGGTATACCTTCTATCTCAGATCCAAGGACAAAAATGTTTGTCGCTAAGAATGGGTCCTTTCTCGAGAAGGAGTTTCTCTCGAAAGAATTGAGTGGGAGGAAGATAGAACTTGATGAGGTTGTCGAACCCTCACTTCAACCGGAGAGTAGTGCAACACAGAAAGATGTTTCTGTGGAACCTACGACAGTTGAAGAGGAAACTAATGATAGTGATCATGAAGCTCCAGATCAAGTTGCTATCGATCCTCGTAGGTCGACAAGGATATGTACTACTCCTGAGTGGTACGGTGATCCTGTCTTAGATGTCATGTTGTTGAAACAACAATGAACCTACGAACTATGGAGAAGCGATGGTGGGCCCATATTCCGACAAATGGTTAGAAGCCGATAAATCCGAGATAGGATCCATGTATCAAAACAAAGTATGGACTTTGGTGGACTTGCCCTATGATCGACAAGCCATTGAGACAAATGGATCTTTAAGACTAAGACGGATGTGGACGGTAATGTCACCGTCTATGAAGCTCGACTTGTGGCGAAGAGTTTTCCACAAGTTCAAGGAGTTGACTACAATGAGATTTTCTCACCCGTAGCGATGCTTAAGTCCGTCGGAATCATGTTAGCATTAGCTGCATTTATGAAATCTGGCAGATGGATGACAAAACAAGTTTCCTTACCAGTTTTCGTAAGGAAAGGTTGTATGTGATACAATCAGAAAGGTTTTGTCGATCCTAAGGATGCTAAAAGATATGCTAGCTCCAACGATCCTTCCATGGACTAGAGCAAGCATCTCGAGTCGGAATATACACTTTGATGGAGTGATCAAAGTTTTTGGGTATACAAAGTTTGGTGGAAACTTGTATTTGCAATAAAGTGAGTGGGAGCACTACAACATTTCTGATAAGTATATGTGAATGACATATTGTTGATCCGAAATGATGTAGAATTTCTGGAAAGCATAAAGGGTTGTTTGAAATGAGTTTTTCAAAGGAAGACCTAGATAAAGCTGCTTACATATTGGGCATCAAGATCTATACAGATAGATCAAGACGCCTGATGATACTTTCAAAAGATCACACACCTTGGCATGATTTTGAAGAAGTTCAAAATAGATCAGTCAAGGAAGGAGTTCTTACCTGAGTTGTAAGGTGTGAAGTTGAGTAAGACTCAAAGCTTGACCACGGCAGAAGAAAGAGGAAGGACGAAGGTCGTCCCCTATGGTTTTGTCATAGGCTCTATACGATATGCCATGCTAAGTACCGCACCTGATGTGTGCCTTGCCACATGTCTGGCAAGAGGGTACAAAGGTGATCCAGGAGTGGATTACTAGATAGTGGTCAAAATTATCCTTAGAGGAATAAGGAAATGTTTCTCGGTTATGGAGGTGATAAAGAGTTCGACGTAAAGAGTTACGTCGATGCAAGCTTAACACCTATCCGGATAACTCTAAGTGGAGATACCGGATACGTATAATGGAGCGACAGTTTGGAATAGCTCCAAGTGGAACGTGGTAGCAGCATCTACGATATGACATAAAGTTTTGCGAAGTACATAGGGATCTGAATGTTGCAGACCCGTTGACTACAACCTCTCTCACAAGCATAACATGATCAAACACAGAACTCATTGAGTGTTAATCACATATTGATGTGAACTAGATTACTGACTCTAGTGAACTCTTTGGATGTTAGTCACATGGCGATGTGACTTATGAGTGTTAATCACATGGCGATGTGAACTAGATTATTGACTCTAGTGCAAGTGGGAGACTGTTGGAAATATGCCCTAGAGGCAATAATAAATTGGTTATTATTATATTTCCTTGTTCACGATAATCGTTTATTATCCATGCTAGAATTGTATTGAAAGGAAACTCAGATACATGTGTGGATACATAGACAAACACCATGTTCCTAGTGAGCCTCTAGACAACTAGCTCGTTGATCAATAGATGGTTACGGTTTCCTAACCATGGACATTGGATGTCGTTGATAACGGGATCACATCATTAGGAGAATGATGTGATGGACAAGACCCAATCCTAAGCCTATCACAGATCGTGTAGTTCGTATGCTAAAGCTTTTCTATATGTCAAGTATCTTTTCCTTAGACCATGAGATTGTGCAACTCCCAGATACCGTAGGAATGCTTTGGGTGTACCAAACGTCACAACGTAACTGGGTGGCTATAAAGGTGCACAACAGGTATCTCCGAAAGTGTCTGTTGAGTTGGCACGAATCGAGACTGGGATTTGTCACTCCGTATGACGGAGAGGTATCTCTGGGCCCACTCGGTAGGACATCATCATAATGTGCACAATATGTGATCAAGGAGTTGATCACGGGATGATGTGTTACGGAACGAGTAAAGAGACTTGCCGGTAACGAGATTGAGCAAGGTATCGGAATACCGACGATCGAATCTCGGGCAAGTGCTATACCGATAGACAAAGGGAATCGTATACGGGATTGATTGAATCCTTGACATCGTGGTTCATCCGATGAGATCATCGTGGAACATGTGGGAGCCAACATGGGTATCCAGATCCCGCTGTTGGTTATTGACCGGAGAGTTGTCTCGGTCATGTCTACATGGTTCCCGAACCCGTAGGGTCTACACACTTAAGGTTCGATGACGCTAGGGTTATAGGGAAAGTATGTACGCGGTTACCGAATGTTGTTCGGAGTCCCGGATGAGATCCCGGACGTCACGAGGAGTTCCGGAATGGTCCGGAGGTAAAGATTCATATATGGGAAGTCCTGTTTTGGTCACCGGAAAAGTTTCGGGCGATATCGGTAATGTACCGGGACCACCGGGAGGGTCCCGGGGGTCCACCAGGTGGGGCCACCAACCCCAGGTGGCTGCGTGGGCTATGTGTGGGAGGGGACCAGCCCCAAGGGGGCTGGTGCGCCCCCCCACCAAGTCCCAGGGCGCCCCAAGAGGGGAAGGGGGGCAAACCCTAATGCAGTTGGGCCCTAAGGCCCAATAGTGGTGCGCCTCCCCCTCTCTCCCCCTTTGGCCGCCCCCCCTAGATGGATCTAGGGCTGGCCGCACCCTAGGGGAGGGAAACCCTAAAAGGGGGCGCAGCCCTCCCTTCCCCCTATATATATGAGGGGTTTTGGGGCTGCTAGAGACACGAGAACATCTCCATCTTGGCGCAGCCCTACCCCTCTCCCTCCTCGTCTCTTGCAGCGCTTGGCGAAGCCCTGCTGGAGTCCCGCGCTCCTCCACCACCACCATGCCGTCGTGCTGCTGTTGGTTGGAGGTCTCCCAACCTCTCCCTCTCTCCTTGCTGGATCAAGGCGTGGGAGACGTCACCGGGCTGTACGTGTGAAGAACGCGGAGGCACCGTCCGTTCGGTGCTAGGATCTTCGGCGATCTGAATCGCGGCGAGTACGACTCCATCAACCGCGTTCTAGTAACGCTTCCGCTTAGCGATCTACAAGGGTATGTGGATCCAACTCTCCTCTCGTAGATGTGCATCTCCTAGATTGATCTTGGTGAGCGTAGGAAAATTTTTGTTTCCCATGCAACGTTCCCCAACAAGACATCCAGAAGGAGTATCAAGTGTTGATGGTCAATAAAACCACCAGTTTCAAGAAGAATGGCAAGGGCAAGAAGGGTAACTCTAAGAAGGGTGGCAAGGCAGTTGCTCATCCAGTGAAGAAACCCAAGGCTGGGCCCAAGCCAGAGACTGAGTGTTTCTATTGCAAGGGGAACGGCCACTGGAAGCGGAACTGCCCCAAGTATCTGGCAGACAAGAAGGGGGCCAACAACAACAACAAGCAAGGTATATATGATATACATGTTATTGATGTGTACCTCACCAACTCTCGTTGTAGTGCCTGGGTATTTGATACCGGTTCGGTTGCTCACATTTGCAACTCTAAACAGGAACTACGGAATAAACGGAGGCTGGCGAAGGACGAAGTGACGATGCGCGTGGGGAATGGTTCCAAGGTTGATGTGATCGCCGTCGGCACGCTCGCTCTTCGATTACCATCGGGATTAGTTATGAACCTGAATAATTGTTATTTAGTGCCTGCGTTGAGCATGAACATTATATCTGGATCTTGTTTATTGCGAGACGGTTACTCATTTAAATCAGAGAATAAAGGTTGTTCTATTTATATGGGTAATATCTTTTATGGTCATGCACCCGAAGTTGGGGGTTTATTCTTATTGAATCTCGATAGTGATGATACACATGTTCATAACATTGATGCCAAAAGATGTAGAGTTGATAACAATAATACCACTTTCTTGTGGCACTGCCGTCTGGGTCATATCGGCGTGAAACGCATGAGGAAGCTCCATGCTGATGGACTTTTGGAGTCTCTTGATTTTGAATCACTTGACACATGCGAGCCGTGCCTCATGGGCAAGATGACAAGGACCCCGTTTTCAGGAACAATGGAACGGGCAAGTGACTTATTGGAAATCATACATACTGATGTGTGTGGTCCGATGAGTGTCACGGCGCGCGGTGGATATCGTTATTTTCTCACCTTCACTGACGACTTAAGTAGATATGGGTATATTTACTTAATGAAGCATAAGTCTGAAACTTTTGAAAAGTTCAAGCAATTTCAGAGTGAAGTAGAAAATCATCGTAACAAGAAGATCAAGTTCCTACGATCTGATCGAGGGGGAGAATATCTGAGTTATGAGTTTGGCAATCACTTAAGAAAATGTGGAATCGTTTCACAGTTGACGCCACCTGGAACACCACAGCGTAATGGTGTGTCCGAACGTCGTAATCGAACCCTATTAGATATGGTACGTTCTATGATGTCTCTTGCCGATTTGCCACTATCGTTTTGGGGATATGCGTTAGAGACAGCTGCATTCACTTTAAATAGGGCTCCATCCAAGTCCGTTGAGACAACACCGTATGAACTGTGGTTTGGTAAGAAACCTAAGTTGTCTTTTCTCAAGGTTTGGGGTTGCGATGCTTATGTCAAAAGGCTTCAGCCAGAAAAGCTCGAACCCAAAGCGGACAAATGTGTCTTCATAGGATACCCAAAAGAAACTGTTGGGTACGCCTTCTATCTCAGATCCGAAGGCAAAGTGTTTGTCGCTAAGAACGGGTCTTTTCTCGAGAAAGAGTTTCTCTCGAAAGAATTGAGTGGGAGGAAGGTAGAACTTGATGAGGTTATTGAACCTCTGCTTCAACCAGAGAGTTGCGCAGCACAGAAAGATGTTTTTGTGGAGCCTGCAGCGGTTGAAGAGGAAGCCAATGATGATGATCAAGAAGCTTCTGATCAAGTTACTACCGAACCTCGTAGGTCGACAAGGGTACGCACTGCACCTGAGTGGTATGGTAACCCTGTCTTGGAGGTCATGTTGTTAGACAACGGTGAACCTACGAGCTATGGAGAAGCGATGGTGGGCTCGGATTCCGACAAATGGTTAGAGGCCATGAAATCCGAGATGGGATCCATGTATGAAAACAAAGTATGGACTTTGGAAGTATTACCTGAAGGGCGGAAGGCCATTCAGAATAAATGGATTTTTAAGAGGAAGACGGACGCTGACGGTAATGTCACCGTGTATAAAGCTCGACTTGTGGCAAAGGGTTTTTCACAAGTTCAAGGAATTGACTACGATGAGACTTTCTCACCCGTAGCGATGCTTAAATCCGTCCGAATCATGTTAGCGATAGCTGCATATTTCGATTATGAAATTTGGCAGATGGATGTCAAAACAGCGTTCCTTAACGGTTTTCTTAAGGAAGAGTTGTATATGATGCAACGGGAAGGTTTTGTCGATCCAGAGAATGCTGACAAAGTATGCAAGCTCCAGCGTTCCATTTATGGGCTGGTGCAAGCATCTCGGAGTTGGAATCTTCGCTTTGATGAGGTGATCAAAGCGTTTGGGTTTGTACAAGTTTATAATGAAGCTTGTATTTACAAGAAAGTGAGTGGGAGCTCTATAGCGTTTCTAATATTATATGTGGATGACATATTGCTGATTGGAAACAATATAGAATTTTTGGATAGCGTGAAGGGGTATTTGAACAAGAGTTTTTCGATGAAGGATCTCGGTGAAGCTGCTTTCATATTGGGCATCAAGATCTATAGAGATAGATCAAGACGCTTGATAGGACTTTCACAAAGTACATACCTTGATAAAGTTTTGAAGAAGTTCAAAATGGATCAATCCAAGAAGGGGTTCTTGCCGGTATTGCAAGGTACAAAGTTGAGTAAGACTCAATGCCCGGTGACTGCGGAAGATAGAGAAAAGATGAGTGTCGTCCCCTATGCTTCAGCCATAGGCTCTATCATGTATGCAATGCTGTGCACAAGACCAGATGTCAGCCTTGCCATAAGTATGGCCGGAAGGTTTCAAAGTAATCCTGGTATGGATCACTGGACAGCGGTCAAGAATATCCTAAAGTTCCTGAAAAGGACTAAGGAGATGTTTCTCGTTTATGGAGGTGATCAAGAGCTCGTCGTAAAGGGTTACGTCGATGCAAGCTTTGACACTGATCCGGATGACTCTAAGTCTCAAACCGGATACGTATATATTCTCAACGGGGGAGCGGTAAGCTGGTGCAGTTCCAAGCAGAGCGTGGTAGCCGATTCTACATGCGAAGCGGAGTACATAGATGCCTCGGAGGCGGCAAAGGAAGGTGCCTGGATGAAGGAGTTCATGACAGATCTTGGAGTTGTGCCTAGTGCACTAAACCCAATGACTCTGTTCTGTGACAACACTGGTGCCATTGCTCTAGCCAAGGAACCAAGGTTTCACAAGAGGACCAGACACATAAAGCGACGCTTCAATTCCATCCGCGATTCAGTCAAGGAGGAGGACATAAGCATTTGCAAAGTACACACGGATTTGAATGTTGCAGATCCGTTGACTAAGCCTCTTCCACGGGCTAAGCATGATCAACACCAAGAATCTATGGGTGTTAGGTTCATTACCTTGTAATGCTAGATTATTGACTCTAGTGCAAGTGGGAGACTGTTGGAAATATGCCCTAGAGGCAATAATAAAAGAGTTATTATTATATTTCCTTGTTCATGATAATCGTTTATTATCCATGCTATAATTGTATTGATTGGAAACTCATATACATGTGTGGATAAATAGACAAACTTTGTGTCCCTAGTAAGCCTCTTCAGGACTAGCTCGTTGATCAAAGATGACCGCGGTTTCCAGGTCATAGACATGAGTTGTCATTTGATAACGGGATCACATCATTAGGAGAATGATGTGATGGACGAGACCCAAACGTTAAAAATAGCTTTTGATCGTATCAGTTATCGCTATAGTTTTCTGCATGTCAAGTATAAGTTCCTATGACCATGAGATCATGTAACTCACTGACACCGTAGGAGTGCTTTGTGTGTGCCAAACGTCGCAACGTAACTGGGTGACTATAAAGGTACTCTACAGGTATCTCCGAAGGTGTCTGTTGAGTTGACATGGATCGAGACTGGGATTTGTCACTCCGTGTGACGGAGAGGTATCTCCGGGCCCACTCGGTAATACATCATCTCAATGAGCTCAAAGTGATTAAGTAGTTAGTCACGGGATTATGTATTATGGTAACGAGTAAAGAGACTTGCCGGTAACGAGATTGAACTAGGTATAGAGATACCGACGATCGAATCTCGGGCAAGTAACATACCGACGAGACAAAGGGAACTGTATACGGGATTGCCTGAATCCTTGACATCGTGGTTCATCTGATGAGATCATCGAGGAATGTGTGGGAACCAATATGGGTATCCAGATCCCGCTATTGGTTATTGACCTGGGAGTGTCTCGGTCATGTCTGCATAGTTTCCGAACCCGCAGGGTCTACACACTTAAGGTTCGGTGACGCTAGGGTTGTTAGTGAGAACAGTGCATGGTTACCGAAGGTTGTTCGGAGTCCCGGATGAGATCCCGGACGTGACGAGGGTCTCCGGAATGGTCCGGGGACGAAGATTGATATATAGGATGAGAGTGTTCGGAGTCCGGAAGTGTTCCGGGGAGTATCGGGAAGACGGCGGATGACCGAAAAGGGTTTTCGGGGTCCCGGAAAGAGTTTCGGGCCTAATGGGCCACAAAGGGGGACACAACAGCCCTCATAGGGCTGTGCGCCCCCCCTGGGCCCTCTCCTCATGCGCCAAGGGGGCTGGCCCCCCCTAGGGCTGCCGCACCCCCCTAGGCTTGGGGGGCAAGGCACTTGGGGGGGGGGAACCCTAACCCTCGGGCGCCGCCCCCTCCCACCTCCCCTTGGCCGCCGCCCCTAGGGGTAAACCCTAGGGCGCCCCCTCCCCTCTACTCCCCCTATATAAAGAGAGGCAGAGGGAGGGCAGCCACACACGTTCGTGCCTCGGCGCTGCCCTCCCTCTCCCACATCCATCTTCGCGAACTCCGCAGTGCTTGGCGAAGCCCTGCAGGAATCCTCCACCACCATCTCCACCACGCCGTCGTGCTGCCGGTGTCTCCATCAACCTCTCCTTCCCCCTTGCTGGATCAAGAAGGAGGAGACGTCCCCGAGCTGTACGTGTGAAGAACGCGGAGGCACCGTTGCTTCGGTGCTAGGATCTTCGGCGATCTGAATCGCGGCGAGTACGACTCCATCAACCGCGTTCTTGAACGCTTCCGCTTAGCGATCTACAAGGGTATGTGGATCCAACTCTCCCCTCGTAGATGCATCTCCTAGATTGATCTTGGTGAACGTAGGAAATTTTTTTGTTTCCCATGCAACGTTCCCCAACAGTGGCATCATGAGCTAGGATCTTGCGTAGATGCTTTTACGAGTAGAACACAAAAGGGTTTGTGGACGTTGATGTTTAGATTGCTTCCCTCCTTAGTATTTCTTGATTCAGCGGTATTATGGGATGAAGCGGCCCGGACCAACTTTACATGTCCACGTACATGAGACCGGTTCCATCGACAGACATGTGACTTTTGTTGCATAAGATGGCTGGCGGGTGTCTGTCTCTCCTATCTTAGTTGAATCGGAACAGAACAAGGCGGTCCTTGTAGAAGGTTAAATAGCAACTTAAATATCACCGTTGTGGCTTTGCGTAGGTAAGAAGCGTTCTTGCTAGATACCCATAGCAGCCACGTAAAACATGCAACAACAAATTAGAGGACGTCTAACTTGTTTTTGCAGGGTATGTATGTGATATGATATGGCCAATGACATGATGAGATATATTTGATGTATGAGATGATCATGTTGTAATAGTTAATATCGACTTGCATGTCGATGTATACGGCAACCGGCAGGAGCCATAGGGTTGTCTTTAATTTTTGTATGACCTGCGTGTCAATCATTAAGCGCTTTGTAATGCTTTACTTTATCGCTAAACGGTAGCAATAGTAGTAACAGCATGGTGGGACCGCGACAACCCCGATGGCGACACGATGATGGAGATCATGATGATGGGGATCATGGTGTGGCGCCGGTGACGATGGAGATCATGCCGGTGCTTTGGTGATGAAGATCAAAAGCACGAGTTGATGGCCATATCATGTCACTTATGATTTGCATGTGATGTTAATCCTTTTATGCATCTTATTTTGCTTAGGACGACGGTAGCATTATAAGATGATCCCTCACTAAAATTTCAAGATAAAATTGTGTTCCCCCCGAGTGTGCGCCGTTGCGAAGGTTCCTCGTTTCGAAGCACCACGTGATGATCGGGTGTGATAGACTCTACGTTCGCATACAACGGGTGCAAGCCAGTTTTGCACATGCAGAACACTCGGGTTAGACTTGACGAGCCTAGCATGTACAGACATGGCCTCGGAACACGGAAGATCGAAAGGTCGAGCATGAGTCATATAGTAGATATGATCAACATGTAGATGTTCACCATTGACACCACCTCATCTCACGTGATGATCGGACTTGGGTTGGTGAATCTGGATCGTGTCACGCTCGAATGACCAGAGGGATGTCAATTTGAGTGGGAGTTATAAATAATTTGATTAGGTAATAACTCACTTATCATGAACAATAGTCTAAAATGTCTTTGCAAATCTTTTGTTGTAGATGGCTCGCGCAGTAGCTCCCCTGAATTTTAATGCGTTCCTAGAGAAAGCTAAACTGAAAGATGATGGGAGCAACTTTGTGGACTGGCTCCGCAATCTGAGGATCATCCTCACAGCTGCCCAAAAGGTTTATGTCTTAAATGCACCGCTAGGTGAACCCCCCGCTCCTCAGGCCTCTGCGGACGTTATGAACGCCTGGCAGTCGCGTTCGGATGACTACTCAATAGTGCAGTGTGCCATATTGTATAGCTTGGAAGGAGGACTTCAAAGGCGTTTTGAACGTCATGGAGCATATGAGATGTTCCAGGAGTTGAAATTCATCTTTGAAAAGAATGCCAAGATCGAGAGGTATGAGACCACTGATAAATTCTTTGCTTGCAAGATGGAGGAGAATTCGTCTGTCAGTGAGCACTTACTGAAGATGTCTGGGTACTATACCCGCATAGCTGATCTGGGACTTGTGTTCCCGGACGAGGCTATCATTGACAGAATTCTCCAGTCACTCCCGCCTAGCTACAAGAGCTTCGTACAGCAGTATAACATGCAAGGGATGAACAAAACCATCGCCGAGCTGTTTTCGATGCTGAAAGTCGCTGAGGCAGACATCCAGAAGGAGTATCAAGTGTTGATGGTCAATAAAACCACCAGTTTCAAGAAGAATGGCAAGGGCAAGAAGGGTAACTCTAAGAAGGGTGGCAAGGCAGTTGCTCATCCAGTGAAGAAACCCAAGGCTGGGCCCAAGCCAGAGACTGAGTGTTTCTATTGCAAGGGGAACGGCCACTGGAAGCAGAACTGCCCCAAGTATCTGGCAGACAAGAAGGGGGCCAACAACAACAACAAGCAAGGTATATGTGATATACATGTTATTGATGTGTACCTTACCAACTCTTGTTGTAGTGCCTGGGTATTTGATACCGGTTCGGTTGCTCACATTTGCAACTCTAAACAGGAACTGCGGAATAAACGGAGGCTGGCGAAGGACGAAGTGACGATGCGCGTGGGAAATGGTTCCAAGGTTGATGTGATCGCCGTCGGCACGCTCGCTCTTCGATTACCATCGGGATTAGTTATGAACCTGAATAATTGTTATTTAGTGCCTGCGTTAAGCATGAACATTATATCTGGATCTTGTTTGATGCGAGACGGTTACTCATTTAAATCAGAGAATAAAGGTTGTTCTATTTATATGGGTAATATCTTTTATGGTCATGCACCCGAAGTGAGGGGTTTATTCTTATTGAATCTCGATAGTGATGATACACATGTTCATAACATTGATGCCAAAAGATGTAGAGTTGATAATGATAATACCACTTACTTGTGGCACTGCCGTCTGGGTCATATCGGCGTGAAACGCATGAGGAAGCTCCATGCTGATGGACTTTTGGAGTCTCTTGATTTTGAATCACTTGACACATGCGAGCCGTGCCTCATGGGCAAGATGACGAGGACCCCGTTTTCAGGGACAATGGAACGGGCAAGTGACTTATTGGAAATCATACATACTGATGTGTGTGGTCCGATGAGTGTCACGGCGCGCGGTGGATATCGTTATTTTCTCACCTTCACTGACGACTTAAGTAGATATGGGTATATTTACTTAATGAAGCATAAGTCTGAAACTTTTGAAAAGTTCAAGCAATTTCAGAGTGAAGTTGAAAATCATCGTAAGTTCCTACGATCTGATCGAGGGGGAGAATATCTGAGTTATGAGTTTGGCAATCACTTAAGAAAATGTGGAATCGTTTCACAGTTGACGCCACCTGGAACACCACAGCGTAATGGTGTGTCCGAACGTCGTAATCGAACCCTATTAGATATGGTGCGTTCTATGATGTCTCTTGCCGATTTGCCACTATCGTTTTGGGGATATGCGTTAGAGACAGCTGCATTCACTTTAAATAGGGCTCCATCCAAGTCCGTTGAGACAACACCGTATGAACTATGGTTTGGTAAGAAACCTAAGTTGTCTTTTCTCAAGGTTTGGGGTTGCGATGCTTATGTCAAAAGGCTTCAGCCAGAAAAGCTCGAACCCAAAGCGGACAAATGTGTCTTCATAGGATACCCAAAAGAAACTGTTGGGTACGCCTTCTATCTCAGATCCGAAGGCAAAGTGTTTGTCGCTAAGAACGGGTCCTTTCTCGAGAAAGAGTTTCTCTCGAAAGAATTGAGTGGGAGGAAGGTAGAACTTGATGAGGTTATTGAACCTCTGCTTCAACCAGAGAGTTGCGTAGCACAGAAAGATGTTTTTGTGGAGCCTGCAGCGGTTGAAGAGGAAGCCAATGATGATGATCAAGAAGCTTCTGATCAAGTTACTACTGAACCTCATAGGTCGACAAGGGTACGCACTGCACCTGAGTGGTATGGTAACCCTGTCTTGGAGGTCATGTTGTTAGACAACGGTGAACCTACGAGCTATGGAGAAGCGATGGAGGGCCCGGATACCGACAAATGGTTAGAGGCCATGAAATCCGAGATGGGATCCATGTATGAAAACAAAGTATGGACTTTGGAAGTATTACCTGAAGGGCGGAAGGCCATTCAGAATAAATGGATTTTTAAGAGGAAGACGGACGCTGACGGTAATGTCACCGTGTATAAAGCTCGACTTGTGGCAAAGGGTTTTTCACAAGTTCAAGGGATTGACTACGATGAGACTTTCTCACCCGTAGCGATGCTTAAATCCGTCCGAATCATGTTAGCAATAGCTGCATATTTCGATTATGAAATTTGGCAGATGGATGTCAAAACAGCGTTCCTTAACGGTTTTCTTAAGGAAGAGTTGTATATGATACAACCGGAAGGTTTTGTCGATCCAGAGAATGCTGACAAAGTATGCAAGCTCCAGCGTTCCATTTATGGGCTGGTGCAAGCATCTCGGAGTTGGAATCTTCGCTTTGATGAGGTGATCAAAGCGTTTGGGTTTGTACAAGTTTACAATGAAGCTTGTATTTACAAGAAAGTGAGTGGGAGCTCTATAGCGTTTCTAATATTATATGTGGATGACATATTGCTGATTGGAAACAATATAGAATTTTTGGATAGCGTGAAGGGATATTTGAACAAGAGTTTTTCGATGAAGGATCTCGGTGAAGCTGCTTTCATATTGGGCATCAAGATCTATAGAGATAGATCAAGACGCTTGATAGGACTTTCACAAAGTACATACCTTGATAAAGTTTTGAAGAAGTTCAAAATGGATCAATCCAAGAAGGGGTTCTTGTCGGTATTGCAAGGTACAAAGTTGAGTAAGACTCAATGCCCAGTGACTGCGGAAGATAGAGAAAAGATGAGTGTCGTCCCCTATGCTTCAGCCATAGGCTCTATCATGTATGCAATGCTGTGCACAAGACCAGATGTCAGCCTTGCCATAAGTATGGCCGGAAGGTTTCAAAGTAATCCTGGTATGGATCACTGGACAGCGGTCAAGAATATCCTAAAGTACCTGAAAAGGACTAAGGAGATGTTTCTCGTTTATGGAGGTGATCAAGAGCTCGTCGTAAAGGGTTACGTCGATGCAAGCTTTGACACTGATCCGGATGACTCTAAGTCTCAAACCGGATACGTATATATTCTCAACGGGGGAGCGGTAAGCTGGTGCAGTTCCAAGCAGAGCGTGGTAGCCGATTCTACATGCGAAGCGGAGTACATAGCTGCCTCGGAGGCGGAAAAGGAAGGTGTCTGGATGAAGGAGTTCATGACAGATCTTGGAGTTGTGCCTAGTGCACTAAACCCAATGACTCTGTTCTGTGACAACACTGGTGCCATTGCTCTAGCCAAGGAACCAAGGTTTCACAAGAGGACCAGACACATAAAGCGACGCTTCAATTCCATCCGTGATTCAGTCAAGGAGGAGGACATAAGCATTTGCAAAGTACACACGGATTTGAATGTTGCAGATCCGTTGACTAAGCCTCTTCCACGGGCTAAGCATGATCAACACCAAGACTCTATGGGTGTTAGGTACATTACCTTGTAATGCTAGATTATTGACTCTAGTGCAAGTGGGAGACTGTTGGAAATATGCCCTAGAGGCAATAATAAAAGAGTTATTATTATATTTCCTTGTTCATGATAATCGTTTATTGTCCATGCTATAATTGTATTGATTGGAAACTCAAATACATGTGTGGATAAATAGACAAACTTTGTGTCCCTAGTAAGCCTCTTCAGGACTAGCTCGTTGATCAAAGATGACCGCGGTTTCCAGGTCATAGACATGAGTTGTCATTTGATAACGGGATCACATCATTAGGAGAATGATGTGATGGACGAGACCCAAACGTTAAACATAGCTTTCGATCGTATCAGTTATCGCTATAGTTTTCTGCATGTCAAGTATAAGTTCCTATGACCATGAGATCATGTAACTCACTAACACCGTAGGAGTGCTTTGTGTGTGCCAATCGTCGCAACGTAACTGGGTGACTATAAAGGTACTCTACAGGTATCTCCGAAGGTGTCTGTTGAGTTGACATGAATCGAGACTGGGATTTGTCACTCCGTGTGACGGAGAGGTATCTCCGGGCCCACTCGGTAATACGTCATCTCAATGAGCTCAAAGTGACTAAGTAGTTAGTCACGGGATTATGTATTACGGTAACGAGTAAAGAGACTTGCCGGTAACGAGATTGAACTAGGTATAGAGATACCGACGATCGAATCTCGGGCAAGTAACATACCGACGAGACAAAGGGAACTGTATACGGGATTGCCTGAATCCTTGACATCGTGGTTCATCCGATGAGATCATCGAGGAACGTGTGGGAACCAATATGGGTATCCAGATCCCGCTATTGGTTATTGGCCTGGGAGTGTCTCGGTCATGTCTGCATAGTTTCCGAACCCGCAGGGTCTACACACTTAAGGTTCGGTGACGCTAGGGTTGTTAGTGAGAACAGTGCATGGTTACCGAAGGTTGTTCGGAGTCCCGGATGAGATCCCGGACGTGACGAGGGTCTCCGGAATGGTCCGGGGACGAAGATTGATATATAGGATGAGAGTGTTCGGAGTCCGGAAGTGTTCCGGGGAGTATCGGGAAGACGGCGGATGACCGAAAAGGGTTTTCGGGGTCCCGGGAAGAGTTTCGGGCCTAATGGGCCACAAAGGGGAGACGCAACAGCCCTCATAGGGCTGTGCGCCCCCCCTAGGGCCCTCTCCTCATGCGCAAGGGGGGCTGGCCCCTCCTAGGGCTGCCGCACCCCCTAGCTTGGGGGGCAAGGCACCTGGGGGGGGAGCCCTAACCCTGGCGCAGCCCTGGCCGCCGCCCCCCCCCATCTCCACTTGGCCGCCGCCCCTAGGGGTAAACCCTAGGGCGCCCCCTCCCCTCTACTCCCCCTATATAAAGAGAGGCAGAGGGAGGGCAGCCACACACGTTCGTGCCTCGGCGCTGCCCTCCCTCTCCCACATCCATCTTCGCTAACTCCGCAGTGCTTGGCGAAGCCCTGCAGGAATCCTCCACCACCATCTCCACCACGCCGTCGTGCTGCTGGTGTCTCCATCAACCTCTCCTTCCCCCTTGCTGGATCAAGAAGGAGGAGACGTCCCCGAGCTGTACGTGTGAAGAACGCGGAGGCACCGTTGCTTCGGTGCTAGGATCTTCGGCGATCTGAATCGCGGCGAGTACGACTCCATCAACCGCGTTCTTGAACGCTTCCGCTTAGCGATCTACAAGGGTATGTGGATCCAACTCTCCCCTCGTAGATGCATCTCCTAGATTGATCTTGGTGAACGTAGGAAAAATTTTTGTTTCCCATGCAACGTTCCCCAACAGTGGCATCATGAGCTAGGATCTTGCGTAGATGCTTTCACGAGTAGAACACAAAAGGGTTTGTGGACGTTGATGTTTAGATTGCTTCCCTCCTTAGTCTTTCTTGATTCATTGGTATTATGGGATGAAGCGGCCCGGACCAACTTTACATGTCCACGTACATGAGACCGGTTCCATCGACAGACATGTGACTTTTGTTGCATAAGATGGCTGGCGGGTGTCTGTCTCTCCTATCTTAGTTGAATCGGAACAGAACAAGGCGGTCCTTGTAGAAGGTTAAATAGCAACTTAAATATCACCGTTGTGGCTTTGCGTAGGTAAGAAGCGTTCTTGCTAGATACCCATAGCAGCCACGTAAAACATGCAACAACAAATTAGAGGACGTCTAACTTGTTTTTGCAGGGTATGTATGTGATATGATATGGCCAATGACATGATGAGATATATTTGATGTATGAGATGATCATGTTGTAATAGTTAATATCGACTTGCATGTCGATGTATACGGCAACCGGCAGGAGCCATAGGGTTGTCTTTAATTTTTGTATGACCTGCGTGTCAATCATTAAGCGCTATGTAATGCTTTACTTTATCGCTAAACGGTAGCAATAGTAGTAAGAGCATGGTGGGCGCGCGACAACTCCGATGGCGACACGATGATGGAGATCATGATGATGGGGATCATGGTGTAACGCCGGTGACGATGGAGATCATGCCGGTGCTTTGGAGATGGAGATCAAAAGCACGAGTTGATGGCCATATCATGTCACTTATGATTTGCATGTGATGTTAATCCTTTTATGCATCTTATTTTGCTTAGGACGACGGTAGCATTATAAGATGATCCCTCACTAAAATTTCAAGATAAAATTGTGTTCCCCCCGAGTGTGCGCCGTTGCGAAGGTTCGTCGTTTCGAAGCACCACGTGATGATCGGGTGTGATAGACTCTACGTTCGCATACAACGGGTGCAAGCCAGTTTTGCACATGCAGAACACTCGGGTTAGACTTGACGAGCCTAGCATGTACAGACATGGCCTCGGAACACGGAAGACCGAAAGGTCGAGCATGAGTCATATAGTAGATATGATCAACATGAAGATGTTCACCATTAACACCACCTCATCTCACGTGATGATCGGACTTGGGTTGGTGGATTTGGATCATGTCACGCTCAGATGACCAGAGGGATGTCAATTTGAGTGGGAGTTATAAGTAATTGTTGGAAATATGCCCTAGAGGCAATAATAAAAGAGTTATTATTATATTTCCTTGTTCATGATAATCGTTTATTATCCATGCTATAATTGTATTGATTGGAAACTCAGATACACGTGTGGATGAATAGACAGACTTTGTGTCCCTAGTGAGCCTCTACAGGACTAGCTCGTTGATCAAAGATGACCGCAGTTTCCAGGTCATAGACATGAGTTGTCATTTGATAACGGGATCACATCATTAGGAGAATGATGTGATGGACGAGACCCAAACGTTAACATAGCTTTTGATCGTGTCAGTTATCGCTATAGTTTTCTGCATGTCAAGTATAAGTTCCTATGACCATGAGATCATGTAACTCACTGACACCGTAGGAGTGCTTTGTGTGTACCAAACGTCACAACGTAACTGGGTGACTATAAAGGTACTCTACAGGTATCTCCGAGGGTGTCTGTTGAGTTGACATGGATCAAGACTGGGATTTGTCACTCCGTGTGATGGAGAGGTATCTCCGGGCCCACTCGGTAATACGTCATCTCAATGAGCTCAAAGTGACTAAGTAGTTGGTCACGGGATTATGTATTACGGTAACGAGTAAAGAGACTTGCCGGTAACGAGATTGAACTAGGTATAGAGATACCGACGATCGAATCTCGGGCAAGTAACATACCGACGAGACAAAGGGAACTGTATACGGGATTGCCTGAATCCTTGACATCGTGGTTCATCCGATGAGATCATCGAGAAACATGTAGGAGCCAATATGGGTATCCAGATCCCTCTATTGGTTATTGACCTGGGAGTGTCTCGGTCATGTCTACATGGTTTCCGAACCCGCAGGGTCTACACACTTAACGTTCGGTGACGCTAGGGTTGTTAGTGAGAAGAGTGCATGGTTACCGAAGGTTGTTCGGAGTCCCGGATGAGATCCCGGACATGACGAGGGTCTCCGGAATGGTCCGGAGACGAAGATTGATATATAGGATGAAAGGTTTCGGAGTACCGGAAGTGTTCCGGGGAGCATCGGGAAATCGGCGGAGTACCGGGAAGGTTTTCGGGGGGTCCGGAAGGTGTTCTGGGCCTATTGGGCCACAAGGGGGGACACCACAGCCCTCAGGGGGCTGTGCGCCCCCCCTGGGCCCTCTCCCCATGCGGCTAAGGGGGTGGGACCCCCTAGGGCTGGCCGCACCCCTTGGGACTTGGGGGGCAAGGCACCTAGGGGGGAAACCCTAGGGCCTGGGCGCCTCCCCTTGCCCTGGCCGCCGGCCCCTAGGGGGAAACCCTAGGGCGCCCTAACCTCTCCACCCCCCCTATATATAGTGGGGCAAAGGGAGGGCAGCCAACACAGTTCGTGCCTCGGTGCTGCCCTCCCTCTCCCGTCATATCTTCTTCTCCCGCGGTGCTTAGGCGAAGCCCTGCTGGAGTTCTTCTCCACCATCACCACCACGCCGTCGTGCTGCCGGTTCTCCATCAACCTCTCCTCCACCCCTTGCTGGATCAAGAAGGAGGAGACGTCCCCGAGCCGTACGTGTGAAGAACGCGGAGGCACCGTTGCTTCGGTGCTAGGTCTTCGGCGATCTGAATCGCGACGAGTACGACTCCATCATCCGCGTTCATAACGCTTCCGCTTAGCGATCTACAAGGGTACGTAGATCACACTCCTTCCTCGTAGTTGCATCTACTAGATTGATCTTGGTGAACGGTAGGAAAAATTTTTGTTTCCCATGCAACGTTCCCCAACAGTGGCATCATGAGCTAGGATCTTGCGTAGATGCTTTCTCGAGTAGAACACAAAAGGAGTTTGTGGCGTTGATGTTTAAATTGCTGCCCTCCTTAGTCTTTCTTGATTCAGCGGTATTATAGGATGAAGCGGCCCGGACCAACTTTACATGTCCACGTACATGAGACCGGTTCCATCGACAGACATGTGACTTTTGTTGCATAAGATGGCTGGCGGGTGTCTGTCTCTCCTATCTTAGTTGAATCGGAATAGAACAAGGCGGTCCTTGTAGAAGGTTAAATGGCAACTTGAATATCACCGTTGTGGTTTTGCGTAGGTAAGAAGCGTTCTTGCTAGATACCCATAGCAGCCACGTAAAACATGCAACAACAAATTAGAGGACGTCTAACTTGTTTTTGCAGGGTATGTATGTGATATGATATGGCCAATGACATGATGAGATATATTTGATGTATGAGATGATCATGTTGTAATAGTTAATATCGACTTGCATGTCGATGTATACGGCAACCGACAGGAGCCATAGGGTTGTCTTTAATTTTTGTATGACCTGCGTGTCAATCATTAAGCGCTTTGTAATGCTTTACTTTATCGCTAAACGGTAGCAATAGTAGTAAGAGCATGGTGGGCGCGCGACAACCCCGATGGCGACACGATGATGGAGATCATGATGATGGGGATCATGGTGTGGCGCCGGTGACGATGGAGATCATGCCGGTGCTTTGGTGATGAAGATCAAAAGCACGAGTTGATGGCCATATCATGTCACTTATGATTTGCATGTGATGTTAATCCTTTTATGCATCTTATTTTGCTTAGGACGACGGTAGCATTATAAGATGATCCCTCACTAAAATTTCAAGATAAAATTGTGTTCCCCCCGAGTGTGCGCCGTTGCGAAGGTTCGTCGTTTCGAAGCACCACGTGATGATCGGGTGTGATAGACTCTACGTTCGCATACAACGGGTGCAAGCCAGTTTTGCACATGCAGAACACTCGGGTTAGACTTGACGAGCCTAGCATGTACAGACATGGCCTCGGAACACGAAAGATCGAAAGGTCGAGCATGAGTCATATAGTAGATATGATCAACATGTAGATGTTCACCATTGACACCACCTCATCTCACGTGATGATCGGACTTGGGTTGGTGAATCTGGATCGTGTCACGCTCGAATGACCAGAGGGATGTCAATTTGAGTGGGAGTTATAAATAATTTGATTAGGTAATAACTCACTTATCATGAACAATAGTCTAAAATGTCTTTGCAAATCTTTTGTTGTAGATGGCTCGCGCAGTAGCTCCCCTGAATTTTAATGCGTTCCTAGAGAAAGCTAAACTGAATGATGATGGGAGCAACTTTGTGGACTGGCTCCGCAATCTGAGGATCATCCTCACAGCTGCCCAAAAGGTTTATGTCTTAAATGCACCGCTAGGTGAACCCCCCGCTCCTCAGGCCTCTGCGGACGTTATGAACGCCTGGCAGTCGCGTTCGGATGACTACTCAATAGTGCAGTGTGCCATATTGTATAGCTTGGAAGGAGGACTTCAAAGGCGTTTTGAACGTCATGGAGCATATGAGATGTTCCAGGAGTTGAAGTTCATCTTTGAAAAGAATGCCAAGATCGAGAGGTATGAGACCACCGATAAATTCTTTGCTTGCAAGATGGAGGAGAATTCGTCTGTCAGTGAGCACTTACTGAAGATGTCTGGGTACTATACCCGCATAGCTGATCTGGGACTTGTGTTCCCGGACGAGGCTATCATTGACAGAATTCTCCAGTCACTCCCGCCTAGCTACAAGAGCTTCGTGTAGCAGTATAACATGCAAGGGATGAACAAAACCATCGCCGAGCTGTTTTCGATGCTGAAAGTCGCTGAGGCAGACATCCAGAAGGAGTATCAAGTGTTGATGGTCAATAAAACCACCAGTTTCAAGAAGAATGGCAAGGGCAAGAAGGGTAACTCTAAGAAGGGTGGCAAGGCAGTTGCTCATCCAGTGAAGAAACCCAAGGCTGGGCCCAAGCCAGAGACTGAGTGTTTCTATTGCAAGGGGAACGGCCACTGGAAGCGGAACTGCCCCAAGTATCTGGCAGACAAGAAGGGGGCCAACAACAACAACAAGCAAGGTATATGTGATATACATGTTATTGATGTGTACCTTACCAACTCTCGTTGTAGTGCCTGGGTATTTGATACCGGTTCGGTTGCTCACATTTGCAACTCTAAACAGGAACTGCGGAATAAACGGAGGCTGGCGAAGGACGAAGTGACGATGCGCGTGGGAAATGGTTCCAAGGTTGATGTGATCGCCGTCGGCACGCTCGCTCTTCGATTACCATCGGGATTAGTTATGAACCTGAATAATTGTTATTTAGTGCCTGCGTTAAGCATGAACATTATATCTGGATCTTGTTTGATGCGAGACAGTTACTCATTTAAATCAGAGAATAAAGGTTGTTCTATTTATATGGGTAATATCTTTTATGGTCATGCACCCGAAGTAAGGGGTTTATTCTTATTGAATCTCGATAGTGATGATACACATGTTCATAACATTGATGCCAAAAGATGTAGAGTTGATAATGATAATACCACTTTCTTGTGGCACTGCCGTCTGGGTCATATCGGCGTGAAACGCATGAGGAAGCTCCATGCTGATGGACTTTTGGAGTCTCTTGATTTTGAATCACTTGACACATGCGAGCCGTGCCTCATGGGCAAGATGACGAGGACCCCGTTTTCAGGGACAATGGAACGGGCAAGTGACTTATTGGAAATCATACATACTGATGTGTGTGGTCCGATGAGTGTCACGGCGCGCGGTGGATATCGTTATTTTCTCACCTTCACTGACGACTTAAGTAGATATGGGTATATTTACTTAATGAAGCATAAGTCTGAAACTTTTGAAAAGTTCAAGCAATTTCAGAGTGAAGTTGAAAATCATCGTAACAAGAAAATCAAGTTCCTACGATCTGATCGAGGGGGAGAATATCTGAGTTATGAGTTTGGCAATCACTTAAGAGAATGTGGAATTATTTCACAGTTGACGCCACCTGGAACACCACAGCGTAATGGTGTGTCCGAACGTCGTAATCGAACCCTATTAGATATGGTGCGTTCTATGATGTCTCTTGCCGATTTGCCACTATCGTTCTGGGGATATGCGTTAGAGACAGCTGCATTCACTTTAAATAGGGCTCCATCTAAGTCCGTTGAGACAACACCGTATGAACTATGGTTTGGTAAGAAACCTAAGTTGTCTTTTCTCAAGGTTTGGGGTTGCGATGCTTATGTCAAAAGGCTTCAGCCAGAAAAGCTCGAACCCAAAGCGGACAAATGTGTCTTCATAGGATACCCAAAAGAAACTGTTGGGTACACCTTCTATCTCAGATCCGAAGGCAAAGTGTTTGTCGCTAAGAACGGGTCCTTTCTCGAGAAAGAGTTTCTCTCGAAAGAATTGAGTGGGAGGAAGGTAGAACTTGATGAGGTTATTGAACCTCTGCTTCAACCAGAGAGTTGCGCAGTACAGAAAGATGTTTTTGTGGAGCCTGCAGCGGTTGAAGAGGAAGCCAATGATGATGATCAAGAAGCTTCTGATCAAGTTACTACTGAACCTCGTAGGTCGACAAGGGTACGCACTGCACCTGAGTGGTATGGTAACCCTGTCTTGGAGGTCATGTTGTTAGACAACGGTGAACCTACGAGCTATGGAGAAGCGATGGTGGGCCCGGATTCCGACAAATGGTTAGAGGCCATGAAATTCAATATGGGATCCATGTATGAAAACAAAGTATGGACTTTGGAAGTATTACCTGAAGGGCGGAAGGCCATTCAGAATAAATGGATTTTTAAGAGGAAGACGGACGCTGACGGTAATGTCACCGTGTATAAAGCTCGACTTGTGGCAAAGGGTTTTTCACAAGTTCAAGGAATTGACTACGATGAGACTTTCTCACCCGTAGCGATGCTTAAATCCGTCCGAATCATGTTAGCGATAGCTGCATATTTAGATTATGAAATTTGGCAGATGGATGTCAAAACAGCGTTCCTTAACGGTTTTCTTAAGGAAGAGTTGTATATGATGCAACCGGAAGGTTTTGTCGATCCAGAGAATGCTGACAAAGTATGCAAGCTCCAGCGTTCCATTTATGGGCTGGTGCAAGCATCTCGGAGTTGGAATCTTCGCTTTGATGAGGTGATCAAAGCGTTTGGGTTTGTACAAGTTTATAATGAAGCTTGTATTTACAAGAAAGTGAGTGGGAGCTCTATAGCGTTTCTAATATTATATGTGGATGACATATTGCTGATTGGAAACAATATAGAATTTTTGGATAGCGTGAAGGGGTATTTGAACAAGAGTTTTTCGATGAAGGATCTCGGTGAAGCTGCTTTCATATTGGGTATCAAGATCTATAGAGATAGATCAAGACGCTTGATAGGACTTTCACAAAGTACATACCTTGATAAAGTTTTGAAGAAGTTCAAAATGGATCAATCCAAGAAGGGGTTCTTGCCGGTATTGCAAGGTACAAAGTTGAGTAAGACTCAATGCCCGGTGACTGCGGAAGATAGAGAAAAGATGAGTGTCGTCCCCTATGCTTCAGCCATAGGCTCTATCATGTATGCAATGCTGTGCACAAGACCAGATGTCAGCCTTGCCATAAGTATGGCCGGAAGGTTTCAAAGTAATCCTGGTATGGATCACTGGACAGCGGTCAAGAATATCCTAAAGTACCTGAAAAGGACTAAGGAGATGTTTCTCGTTTATGGAGGTGATCAAGAGCTCGTCGTAAAGGGTTACGTCGATGCAAGCTTTGACACTGATCCGGATGACTCTAAGTCTCAAACCGGATACGTATATATTCTCAACGGGGGAGCGGTAAGCTGGTGCAGTTCCAAGCAGAGCGTGGTAGCCGATTCTACATGCGAAGCGGAGTACATAGCTGCCTCGGAGGCGGCAAAGGAAGGTGTCTGGATGAAGGAGTTCATGACAGATCTTGGAGTTATGCCGAGTGCACTAAACCCAATGACTCTGTTCTGTGACAACACTGGTGCCATTGCTCTAGCCAAGGAACCAATGTTTCACAAGAGGACCAGACACATAAAGCGACGCCTCAATTCCATCCGCGATTCAGTCAAGGAGGAGGACATAAGCATTTGCAAAGTACACACGGATTTGAATGTTGCAGATCCGTTGACTAAGCCTCTTCCACGGGCTAAGCATGATCAACACCAAGACTCTATGGGTGTTAGGTTCATTACCTTGTAATGCTAGATTATTGACTCTAGTGCAAGTGGGAGACTGTTGGAAATATGCCCTAGAGGCAATAATAAAAGAGTTATTATTATATTTCCTTGTTCATGATAATCGTTTATTGTCCATGCTATAATTGTATTGATTGGAAACTCAAATACATGTGTGGATAAATAGACAAACTTTGTGTCCCTAGTAAGCCTCTTCAGGACTAGCTCGTTGATCAAAGATGACCGCGGTTTCCAGGTCATAGACATGAGTTGTCATTTGATAACGGGATCACATCATTAGGAGAATGATGTGATGGACGAGACCCAAACGTTAAACATAGCTTTCGATCGTATCAGTTATCGCTATAGTTTTCTGCATGTCAAGTATAAGTTCCTATGACCATGAGATCATGTAACTCACTGACACCGTAGGAGTGCTTTGTGTGTGCCAAACGTCGCAACGTAACTGGGTGACTATAAAGGTACTCTACAGGTATCTCCGAAGGTGTCTGTTGAGTTGACATGAATCGAGACTGGGATTTGTCACTCCGTGTGACGGAGAGGTATCTCCGGGCCCACTCGGTAATACGTCATCTCAATGAGCTCAAAGTGACTAAGTAGTTAGTCACGGGATTATGTATTACGGTAACGAGTAAAGAGACTTGCCGGTAACAGGATTGAACTAGGTATAGAGATACCGACGATCGAATCTCGGGCAAGTAACATACCGACGAGACAAAGGGAACTGTATACGGGATTGCCTGAATCCTTGACATCATGGTTCATCCGATGAGATCATCGAGGAACGTGTGGGAACCAATATGGGTATCCAGATCCCGCTATTGGTTATTGGCCTGGGAGTGTCTCGGTCATGTCTGCATAGTTTCCGAACCCGCAGGGTCTACACACTTAAGGTTCGGTGACGCTAGGGTTGTTAGTGAGAACAGTGCATGGTTACCGAAGGTTGTTCGGAGTCCCGGATGAGATCCCGGACGTGACGAGGGTCTCCGGAATTGTCCGGGGACAAAGATTGATATATAGGATGAGAGTGTTCGGAGTCCGGAAGTGTTCCGGGGAGTATCGGGAAGACGGCGGATGACCGAAAAGGGTTTTCGGGGTCCCGGAAAGAGTTTCGGGCCTAATGGGCCACAATGGGGAGACGCAACAGCCCTCATAGGGCTGTGCGCCCCCCCTAGGGCCCTCTCCTCATGCGCAAGGGGGGCTGGCCCCTCCTAGGGCTGCCGCACCCCCTAGCTTGGGGGGCAAGGCACCTGGGGGGGGGGAGCCCTAACCCTGGTGCAGCCCTGGCCGCCGCCCCCCCATCTCCACTTGGCCGCCGCCCCTAGGGGTAAACCCTAGGGCGCCCCCTCCCCTCTACTCCCCCTATATAAAGAGAGGCAGAGGGAGGGCAGCCACACACGTTCGTGCCTCGGCGCTGCCCTCCCTCTCCCACATCCATCTTCGCGAACTCCGCAGTGCTTGGCGAAGCCCTGCAGGAATCCTCCACCACCATCTCCACCACGCCGTCGTGCTGCCGGTGTATCCATCAACCTCTCCTTCCCC
Source organism: Secale cereale (assembly GCA_902687465.1). Classification (NCBI taxonomy): domain Eukaryota; kingdom Viridiplantae; phylum Streptophyta; class Magnoliopsida; order Poales; family Poaceae; genus Secale; species Secale cereale. Next base: position 611,593,283 of record LR738709.1, on the reverse strand, counting down.
CTTGCTGGATCAAGAAGGAGGAGACGTCCCCGAGCTGTACGTGTGAAGAACGCGGAGGCACCGTTGCTTCGGTGCTAGGATCTTCGGCGATCTGAATCGCGGCGAGTACGACTCCATCAACCGCGTTCTTGAACGCTTCCGCTTAGCGATCTACAAGGGTATGTGGATCCAACTCTCCCCTCGTAGATGCATCTCCTAGATTGATCTTGGTGAACGTAGGAAAAATTTTTGTTTCCCATGCAACGTTCCCCAACAGTGGCATCATGAGCTAGGATCTTGCGTAGATGCTTTCACGAGTAGAACACAAAAGGGTTTGTGGACGTTGATGTTTAGATTGCTTCCCTCCTTAGTCTTTCTTGATTCAGCCGTATTATGGGATGAAGCAGCCCGGACCAACTTTACATGTCCACGTACATGAGACCGGTTCCATCGACAGACATGTGACTTTTGTTGCATAAGATGGCTGGCGGGTGTCTGTCTCTCCTATCTTAGTTGAATCGGAACAGAACAAGGCGGTCCTTGTAGAAGGTTAAATAGCAACTTAAATATCACCGTTGTGGCTTTGCGTAGGTAAGAATCGTTCTTGCTAGATACCCATAGCAGCCACGTAAAACATGCAACAACAAATTAGAGGACGTCTAACTTGTTTTTGCAGGGTATGTATGTGATATGATATGGCCAATGACATGATGAGATATATTTGATGTATGAGATGATCATGTTGTAATAGTTAATATCGACTTGCATGTCGATGTATACGGCAACCGGCAGGATCCATAGGGTTGTCTTTAATTTTTGTATGACCTGCGTGTCAATCATTAAGCGCTTTGTAATGCTTTACTTTATCGCTAAACGGTAGCAATAGTAGTAAGAGCATGGTGGGCGCGCGACAACCCCGATGGCGACACGATGATGGAGATCATGATGATGGGGATCATGGTGTGGCGCCGGTGACGATGGAGATCATGCCGGTGCTTTGGTGATGAAGATCAAAAGCACGAGTTGATGGCCATATCATGTCACTTATGATTTGCATGTGATGTTAATCCTTTTATGCATCTTATTTTGCTTAGGACGACGGTAGCATTATAAGATGATCCCTCACTAAAATTTCAAGATAAAATTGTGTTCCCCCCGAGTGTGCGCCGTTGCGAAGGTTCGTCGTTTCGAAGCACCACGTGATGATCGGGTGTGATAGACTCTACGTTCGCATACAACGGGTGCAAGCCAGTTTTGCACATGCGGAACACTCGGGTTAGACTTGACGAGCCTAGCATGTACAGACATGGCCTCGGAACACGGAAGACCGAAAGGTCGAGCATGAGTCATATAGTAGATATGATCAACATGTAGATGTTCACCATTGACACCACCTCATCTCACGTGATGATCGGACTTGGGTTGGTGGATCTGGATCATGTCACGCTCGAATGACCAGAGGGATGTCAATTTGAGTGGGAGTTATAAATAATTTGATTAGGTAATAACTCACTTATCATGAACAATAGTCTAAAATGTCTTTGCAAATCTTTTGTTGTAGATGGCTCGCGCAGTAGCTCCCCTGAATTTTAATGCGTTCCTAGAGAAAGCTAAACTGAAAGATGATGGGAGCAACTTTGTGGACTGGCTCCGCAATCTGAGGATCATCCTCACAACTGCCCAAAAGGTTTATGTCCTAAATGCACCGCTAGGTGAAACCCCCGCTCCTACAGCCTCTGCAGACGTTTTGAACGCCTGGCAGTCGCGTTCAGATGACTACTCAATAGTGCAGTGTGCCATGTTGTATGGCTTGGAAGGAGGACTTCAAAGGCGTTTTGAACGTCATGGTGCATATGAGATGTACCAGGAGTTGAAGTTCATCTTTGAAAAGAATGCCAAGATCGAGAGGTATGAGACCACCGATAAATTCTTTGCCTGCAAGATGGAGGAGAATTCGTCTGTCAGTGAGCACTTACTGAAGATGTCTGGGTACTATACCCGCATAGCTGATCTGGGACTTGTGTTCCCGGATGAGGCTATCATTGACAGAATTCTCCAGTCACTCCCGCCTAGCTACAAGAGCTTCGTACAGCAGTATAACATGCAAGGGATGAACAAAACCATCGCCGAGCTGTTTTCGATGCTGAAAGTCGCTGAGGCAGACATCCAGAAGGAGTATCAAGTGTTGATGGTCAATAAAACCACCAGTTTCAAGAAGAATGGCAAGGGCAAGAAGGGTAACTCTAAGAAGGGTGGCAAGGCAGTTGCTCATCCAGTGAAGAAACCCAAGGCTGGGCCCAAGCCAGAGACTGAGTGTTTCTATTGCAAGGGGAACGGCCACTGGAAGCGGAACTGCCCCAAGTATCTGGCAGACAAGAAGGGGGCCAACAACAACAACAAGCAAGGTATATGTGATATACATGTTATTGATGTGTACCTTACCAACTCTCGTTGTAGTGCCTGGGTATTTGATACCGGTTCAGTTGCTCACATTTGCAACTCTAAACAGAAACTGCGGAATAAACGGAGGCTGGCGAAGGACGAAGTGACGATGCGCGTGGGAAATGGTTCCAAGGTTGATGTGATCGCCGTCGGCACGCTCGCTCTTCGATTACCATCGGGATTAGTTATGAACCTGAATAATTGTTATTTAGTGCCTGCGTTAAGCATGAACATTATATCTGGATCTTGTTTGATGCGAGACGGTTACTCATTTAAATCAGAGAATAAAGGTTGTTCTATTTATATGGGTAATATCTTTTATGGTCATGCACCCGAAGTGAGGGGTTTATTCTTATTAAATCTCGATAGTGATGATACACATGTTCATAACATTGATGCCAAAAGATGTAGAGTTGATAATGATAATACCACTTTCTTGTGGCACTGCCGTCTGGGTCATATCGGCGTGAAACGCATGAGGAAGCTCCATGCTGATGGACTTTTGGAGTCTCTTGATTTTGAATCACTTGACACATGCGAGCCGTGCCTCATGGGCAAGATGACGAGGACCCCGTTTTCAGGGACAATGGAACGGGCAAGTGACTTATTGGAAATCATACATACTGATGTGTGTGGTCCGATGAGTGTCACGGCGCGCGGTGGATATCGTTATTTTCTCACCTTCACTGACGACTTAAGTAGATATGGGTATATTTACTTAATGAAGCATAAGTCTGAAACTTTTGTAAAGTTCAAGCAATTTCAGAGTGAAGTTGAAAATCATCGTAACAAGAAGATCAAGTTCCTACGATCTGATCGAGGGGGAGAATATCTGAGTTATGAGTTTGGCAATCACTTAAGAAAATGTGGAATTGTTTCACAGTTGACGCCACCTGGAACACCACAGCGTAATGGTGTGTCCGAACGTCGTAATCGAACCCTATTAGATATGGTGTGTTCTATGATGTCTCTTGCCGATTTGCCACTATCGTTCTGGGGATATGCGTTAGAGACAGCTGCATTCACTTTAAATAGGGCTCCATCTAAGTCCGTTGAGACAACACCGTATGAACTATGGTTTGGTAAGAAACCTAAGTTGTCTTTTCTCAAGGTTTGGGGTTGCGATGCTTATGTCAAAAGGCTTCAGCCAGAAAAGCTCGAACCCAAAGCGGACAAATGTGTCTTCATAGGATACCCAAAAGAAACTGTTGGGTACACCTTCTATCTCAGATCCGAAGGCAAAGTGTTTGTCGCTAAGAACGGGTCCTTTCTCGAGAAAGAGTTTCTCTCGAAAGAATTGAGTGGGAGGAAGGTAGAACTTGATGAGGTTATTGAACCTCTGCTTCAACCAGAGAGTTGCGCAGCACAGAAAGATGTTTTTGTGGAGCCTGCAGCGGTTGAAGAGGAAGCCAATGATGATGATCAAGAAGCTTCTGATCAAGTTACTACCGAACCTCGTAGGTCGACAAGGGTACGCACTGCACCTGAGTGGTATGGTAACCCTGTCTTGGAGGTCATGTTGTTAAACAAAGGTGAACCTACGAGCTATGGAGAAGCGATGGTGGGCCCGGATTCCGACAAATGGTTAGAGGCCATGAAATCCGAGATGGGATCCATGTATGAAAACAAAGTATGGACTTTGGAAGTATTACCTGAAGGGCGGAAGGCCATTCAGAATAAATGGATTTTTAAGAGGAAGACGGACGCTGACGGTAATGTCACCGTGTATAAAGCTCGACTTGTGGCAAAGGGTTTTTCACAAGTTCAAGGAATTGACTACGATGAGACTTTCTCACCCGTAGCGATGCTTAAATCCGTCCGAATCATGTTAGCGATAGCTGCATATTTCGATTATGAAATTTGGCAGATGGATGTCAAAACAGCGTTCCTTAACGGTTTTCTTAAGGAAGAGTTGTATATGATGCAACCGGAAGGTTTTGTCGATCCAGAGAATGCTGACAAAGTATGCAAGCTCCAGCGTTCCATTTATGGGCTGGTGCAAGCATCTCGGAGTTGGAATCTTCGCTTTGATGAGGTGATCAAAGCGTTTGGGTTTGTACAAGTTTATAATGAAGCTTGTATTTACAAGAAAGTGAGTGGGAGCTCTATAGAGTTTCTAATATTATATGTGGATGACATATTGCTGATTGGAAACAATATAGAATTTTTGGATAGCGTGAAGGGGTATTTGAACAAGAGTTTTTCGATGAAGGATCTCGGTGAAGCTGCTTTCATATTGGGCATCAAGATCTATAGAGATAGATCAAGACGCTTGATAGGACTTTCACAAAGTACATACCTTGATAAAGTTTTGAAGAAGTTCAAAATGGATCAATCCAAGAAGGGGTTCTTGCCGGTATTGCAAGGTACAAGTTGAGTAAGACTCAATGCCCAGTGACTGCGGAAGATAGAGAAAAGATGAGTGTCGTCCCCTATGCTTCAGCCATAGGCTCTATCATGTATGCAATGCTGTGCACAAGACCAGATGTCAGCCTTGCCATAAGTATGGCCGGAAGGTTTCAAAGTAATCCTGGTATGGATCACTGGACAGCGGTCAAGAATATCCTAAAGTACCTGAAAAGGACTAAGGAGATGTTTCTCGTTTATGGAGGTGATCAAGAGCTCGTCGTAAAGGGTTACGTCGATGCAAGCTTTGACACTGATCCGGATGACTCTAAGTCTCAAACCGGATACGTATATATTCTCAACGGGGGAGCGGTAAGCTGGTGCAGTTCCAAGCAGAGCGTGGTAGCTGATTCTACATGTGAAGCGGAGTACATAGCTGCCTCGGAGGCGGCAAAGGAAGGTGTCTGGATGAAGGAGTTCATGACAGATCTTGGAGTTGTGCCTAGTGCACTAAACCCAATGACTCTGTTCTGTGACAACACTGGTGCCATTGCTCTAGCCAAGGAACCAAGGTTTCACAAGAGGACCAGACACATAAAGCGACGCTTCAATTCCATCCGCGATTCAGTCAAGGAGGAGGACATAAGCATTTGCAAAGTACACACGGATTTGAATGTTGCAGATCCGTTGACTAAGCCTCTTCCACGGGCTAAGCATGATCAACACCAAGACTCTATGGGTGTTAGGTTCATTACCTTGTAATGCTAGATTATTGACTCTAGTGCAAGTGGGAGACTGTTGGAAATATGCCCTAGAGGCAATAATAAAAGAGTTATTATTATATTTCCTTGTTCATGATAATCGTTTATTGTCCATGCTATAATTGTATTGATTGGAAACTCAAATACATGTGTGGATAAATAGACAAACTTTGTGTCCCTAGTAAGCCTGTTCAGGACTAGCTCGTTGATCAAAGATGACCGCGGTTTCCAGGTCATAGACATGAGTTGTCATTTGATAACGGGATCACATCATTAGGAGAATGATGTGATGGACGAGACCCAAACGTTAAACATAGCTTTCGATCGTATCAGTTATCGCTATAGTTTTCTGCATGGCAAGTATAAGTTCCTATGACCATGAGATCATGTAACTCACTGACACCGTAGGAGTGCTTTGTGTGTGCCAAACGTCGCAACGTAACTGGGTGACTATAAAGGTACTCTACAGGTATCTCCGAAGGTGTCTGTTGAGTTGACATGAATCGAGACTGGGATTTGTCACTCCGTGTGACGGAGAGGTATCTCCGGGCCCACTCGGTAATACGTCATCTCAATGAGCTCAAAGTGACTAAGTAGTTAGTCACGGGATTATGTATTACGGTAACGAGTAAAGAGACTTGCCGGTAACGAGATTGAACTAGGTATAGAGATACCGACGATCGAATCTCGGGCAAGTAACATACCGACAAGACAAAGGGAACTGTATACGGGATTGCCTGAATCCTTGACATCGTGGTTCATCCGATGAGATCATCGAGGAACGTGTGGGAACCAATATGGGTATCCAGATCCCGCTATTGGTTATTGGCCTGGGAGTGTCTCGGTCATGTCTGCATAGTTTCCGAACCCGCAGGGTCTACACACTTAAGGTTCGGTGACGCTAGGGTTGTTAGTGAGAACAGTGCATGGTTACCGAAGGTTGTTCGGAGTCCCGGATGAGATCCCGGACGTGACGAGGGTCTCCGGAATGGTCCGGGGACAAAGATTGATATATAGGATGAGAGTGTTCGGAGTCCGGAAGTGTTCCGGGGAGTATCGGGAAGACGGCGGATGACCGAAAAGGGTTTTCGGGGTCCCGGAAAGAGTTTCGGGCCTAATGGGCCACAAAGGGGAGACGCAACAGCCCTCATAGGGCTGTGCGCCCCCCCTAGGGCCCTCTCCTCATGCGCAAGGGGGGCTGGCCCCTCCTAGGGCTGCCGCACCCCCTAGCTTGGGGGGCAAGGCACCTGGGGGGGGGAGCCCTAACCCTGGCGCAGCCCTGGCCGCCGCCCCCCCATCTCCACTTGGCCGCCGCCCCTAGGGGTAAACCCTAGGGCGCCCCCTACCTTCTACTCCCCCTATATAAAGAGAGGCAGAGGGAGGGCAGCCACACACGTTCGTGCCTCGGCGCTGCCCTCCCTCTCCCACATCCATCTTCGCGAACTCCGCAGTGCTTGGCGAAGCCCTGCAGGAATCCTCCACCACCATCTCCACCACGCCGTCGTTCTGCCGGTGTCTCCATCAACCTCTCCTTCCCCCTTGCTGGATCAAGAAGGAGGAGACGTCCCCGAGCTGTACGTGTGAAGAACGCGGAGGCACCGTTGCTTCGGTGCTAGGATCTTCGGCGATCTGAATCGCGGCGAGTACGACTCCATCAACCGCGTTCTTGAACGCTTCCGCTTAGCGATCTACAAGGGTATGTGGATCCAACTCTCCCCTCGTAGATGCATCTCCTAGATTGATCTTGGTGAACGTAGGAAAATTTTTTGTTTCCCATGCAACGTTCCCCAACAAATATATGCCAAAGGGGGGCACCAGACGGGCTTCGGGGGGCCCAAGCGACCCCCGGCGCGGCCCAGGGGGGCACGCCCACAGGGCGCCTGGAGCCCCTGTGGCCCCCAGGCTGCCCTTCGGACGCAGTGTTGTTTCCGGATCGCTGATTTTTTATATAATTTTTCTGGATTTTTCTGGGCAGTTCTCGAAACGTGAAAACCTGAAATACAAAAACAGCCGAAAACAGAAACTGGCACTGGGGTGCACTGGATTAGTAAGTTAGTCCAAATATGATCAAAAGTGTATGGAAGTGTATGAATATCATAGCAATATCACCCAAAAGTGGCATGGAGCAAGCAGAAATTATAGATACGTTTTGGACGTATCATGTACCAGCAGGCAAGCTCCTAGGGTTCTTGGTGTCAAACAGGGGAATTGAAGCGAATCTGGAGAAAATCAAAGCTATTACTTCCTTGGCTAAACCTGCGTGCATTAACGATGTCCAGCGCTTGGCTGGCCGTATTGCGGCACTGAGCCGGTTTATCAGCCGTTTGGGAGAGAAGGCCACCCCGCTTTATTAGATGATGAAGAAGACATACCGCTTTGTCTGGAGTGATGCTACTGATGCTGCGTTTGAGGATTTAAAGAAGCAGTTGGCAGAGCCGCCTATCCTTGCTGCACCAGTTGATAATGAGCCGATGTTGTTATATGTGGCTGCTAATGCCCGAGTAGTAAGCGTTGCCATCGTGGTGGAGCGCAAGAAGGCAGGAAAGGGATATCCGGTTCAAAGGCCGGTTTACTATATCAGTGAGGTGCTCATTGAGTCAAAGCAGAGATACCCACATTGGTAGAAATTGGTATATGGAGTCTTCATGGCAAACGGGAAGCTTAAGCAGTATTTTCACGGCCATCCAATCACTGTGATCAGTTCTGCCCCTCTGGGAGATATAATGCAAAACAGAGAAGCAACTGGTCGGGTTGTCAAGTGGGCTATTGAACTTAGTCCTCACGGGATGAAATATATGCCTCGTACTGCAATCAAATCTCAAGCACTGGTGGACTTCATCAACAATTGGACGGAGTTGCAAGCACCGGAGGAAAAACCGGATCACACGTACTGGACTATTCACTTTGATGGATCCAGGCAATTGGAGGGCTCGGGGGTTGGAGTCGTATTAACTTCCCCACTAGGTGATAAGTTCCATTATGTCCTCCGTTTAATGTTCCCTTGTACTAACAATGCAGCTGAATATGAAGCTCTCCTCCATGGTCTGTGAATGGCTAAGGAGATGAATTTAAGCCGGGTTAAATGTTTCAGTGACTCGGACCTGGTGGCCCAACAAGTATCTGGTACTTGGGATTCCAAGGACCCGCTCATGGCAGCATATCGACAAGAGGTGGACACTATTGCTGGACACTTCAAGGGGTACCAGGTGGATCATGTGGACTGGCGAAAGAATGAAGCGGCCGGCGCATTAAGTCGACTCGGCTCCCAGCGTAAACCGGTTCCACCTAATGTCTTCCTGGACGTGTTGCATAATCCATCGGTGAAATTACCTTCAAAAGAGGATTTGGCTGTTACTGATCCGGAAGCTCAATTGGTGGCGGCGCTTCATGCTATTACGGATTGGACAGCCCCTTATCTGGCGTACATGAACCGAGGTGAGTTACCAGGGGATGAGGTCTTGGCCAGGCAAATAATCCGGCGGTCCAAATCAATGACTATTGTCAGCGGAGAACTACATCATTGCAGCGTATTCGGGGCGTTTCAACATTGTGTATCACCGGAAGAAGGCCGTGAGATTCTTCGAGAGATTCATGAAGGAGATTGTGGTCACCACGCCGGTTCAAAGTCTTTTGAAAGAACATGCGGTGCCCCCATGTTTGGTTTTGGTAATTGATGACAATCTCTATGCACTAATGGTTGTCGTGAGTTATATTTGAAGGGTTTGTCCATAGGCATTTCTTGGAGTTCATTTGTTGGTTTCAAGGAGAGTTTGTGATGACCAAGGTGCCATTAAGGAATTATCCAAAGATTGGTCTTGTGGGTGTTGAGCTTATTGCAAGCATGTCTTGAAGAAGAAGAGTTTGTGATCATTCATGTTTACTTTCAAGACATCATCCTAATGAAGAGAGTTGGAAAGATTCAAGGTTGATCAAAACTAAGTCAAAGAATGAATCAAGTTGATCAACACACAAAGTGTAGAAGATGTACCGAGAGGGGTCAAGCAATCCCATGGTATGGTAAGCATTGTCAATCCGCTTTGTGTATTAACCCATGGTCTTCGTGAGAGTTCTTTGTGGGGTTAGGTTGCGGTGTGCAGGTTCAAGTGGAGCATCACGAAGAGATCAAGTGCTTGAAGCTTGCCGTCCATTATGGTGACAATGGACTTGTGAAGATATGCCGAAGAGTGGCTCACCCATAGTGGAGTATGGGGGAGCAATCTACTAGTCTTCACCGAGACAACGCAATCAAGAAAGGTGGTCCAACTTGAGGAAGTCAAGATCATCTACACCTAGCTCAATTGGACTTTGTGCAAAGCAAAGGTTTGCCCTTGATAAGTTTTCTATTTTACCGGTCTCGTGGTGGTAGTTGGGAGACCGGGTTATAGGATCGTTTGCCGTACTATCAAGGGGGGCTCTCAAGTTGGTAGCTTGATCATATCGTTAGTAGAGAGCTCAAACCATTGCATCCTTGCATCATGTTTCTTGGTTCTTGTTTGGTTCTCTTTGTGAGTCTTAGAGCTTATGGTCATCTTGATGACAAGCTTGAGTTCATCGAAAACGGAGTTCACATGCGTCTTCTATGATGTTTTCGGTGTTGGAGGTTTTACCGGTCTTATCCGAGGAAGGGTTCTCACCATTTTCTTATGGGCCTTTTAAAATTTGCTTCTTATTGATATTCCTTTCAAGATTGTGTTAGCCCTTGTCGCTACCTTTCCAACAAACTTGGTTTCATCGAATTCGGAGTCCATTTGCAAAAGTTGTGACAGTTTTGGTGTTCTGAAAAGGCTGGAGCGGTACTACCGCGAATTGGAGTGGATGTAATTTTGTACTACCGCTCCAGAGCGGTACTACCATGGCTGCTACAGCGGTAGTACCTCTCCAGACCAAAAACTCGTCCAAAGTCCTGCGGTGGTAGGCCCGGATGTAATATTTTAGTACCGCTCGCAAGCAGTAGTACCGCTACCCTTAGCAGTAGTACCGCTACCCCTAGCGGTAGTACCATGAGGTCAAGCGTTACTACCGCTCCGATGGTTCTTCTGGCCTTTTTGCCTCCTCGCTGTTGTTTTTCAAAGGGGTACTACCGCCCTAGCGGTAGTACCGCTCCTTGGAGCGGTAGTACCGCTCTGTGCGGGCTGTGAGCATAATGGTTGGATTTTTCCCCACCTATAAAAGGGGGTCTTCTTCCCCAATGAACCTTATCCTTTGAGCTCATGTTCTTCCCTCATTGTTGACCTTCTTCGAGCTTGCTATATCTCAATCCCTCCATGGATTCTTGCTAGTTTTTGGGGGAAAAGAGAGAGGAGATCTAGATCCACACTTCAACCAATCACTTTCTCCTCTTTGTGAGGGGAACCCTTTGGATCTAGTTCTTGGAGTTCTTGGTGTTCTCCTTCTTGTTCTTCCTCTCTTTTCCATCCCTAGCATTAGTTGCTTTGGTGGGATTTGAGAGAGAAGGACTTGGGCACTTCGTGTGCCCTTGCCATTGCATTCGGTGCATCGGTTTGAGTTCTCCACGGTGATACGTGGATGTGAAGTTTGATAAGCTTATTACTCTTGGGTGTTTGGGCACCCTAGAGCTTGTTCCTCTTGGGTGCCTTGGCACCCTAGACGGTTGGTGTTGTTCGGAGCTCAATCATTGTGGTGTAAAGCTCTGGGCAAGCGTCGGGGTCTCCAATTAGGTTGTGGAGATTGCCCCGAGCAATTTGACGGGTACCGGTGACCGCCCCCAAAGGTTGCCAAAGTGTACGGGTTCGGTGACCACCCCCAAGGGTTGCCATTTGTACGGGTTCGGTGACCACCCTCAAGGGTCCCTTAGTGGAATCACGGCATCCCGCATTGTGCGAGGGCGTAAGGAGATTACGGTGGCCCTAGTGGCTTCTTGGGGAGCATTGTGCCTCCACATCGCTCCAAACGGAGATTAGCATCCGCAAGGGTGTGAACTTTGGGATACATCGTCCTCTCCGTGTGCCTCGGTTATCTCTTACCCGAGCCCTTTACTTATGCACTATACTTTGTGATAGCCGTATTGTTTCTTGTCATATATCTTGCTATCACCTACTTGTTTATCTTGCTTAGCATAAGTTGTTGGTGCACATAGGTGAGCCTAGTTGTTGTCGGTTTTGTGCTTGACAAATTAACCGCTAGGTTTATTCCGCATTTGTTCAAGCCTAAACCGTAATTATTTTAAAAGCGCCTATTCACCCCCCTCTAGGCGACATCCACGATATTTCAATTGGTATCAGAGCCTCGTCTCTCTTTATAGGGCTTAACCGCCTAGAGAGTAAGGATATCGACAGGGGGTTTAGGTTTCTCTGACACTCTTAGTTTCGATGGCACAAATTTTGATGTTTGGGTAATTCGCATGCTTAATCTCTTTAGGGTCATGGACCCAAATTTAGAGCGAATTGTAGATATGGGTTTTTCTCCTCCACATGATCCACAAAGATTATCTTTAGAGGATGAGAAAAACTCTTATCTCAATGCTCAAGCTTCTAATGTGCTTTTTGATGCTTTGAGCAATGTAGTTATATTTCAACTCATGCCGTTCCGGGATGCTCATGAGTTGTGGACAAAGCTTCAAGATAAATATGGTATGTCCAAGAATTGTGGGAATGATTGTTCTCCCTCCACCTCCGACCGTGTTGTCTTCTCAATTTCTTCTACTTCACCTACATGTGGTTTGTCACGAGGTAATGATATGGTGATTAGTGTTGGTCATTGCAATGATGATAGTATGCTTATTGTGGATGATCCTTCATCACTATCTTATTGCAATGCATATTCTTTGGACTTTAACACTTCGAGCACCCTACATGTTTCACATGCTTATGTTGATAGTCCTTGCATATCATGTAGAAATTGCTTGACTAAAACTCATGATGATATGCTTGCTATATCTTGTTTCCATGATAAAAATGCATCTATTTCCTCGAATTGTTATGCTAACAATGTAGAGGAAACCCAACACCCCGCAGAACAAGATGTAGTCTTGAATGGTGCTTCAAGGGATCCTACATCATCATCTATTGCGTTTTGCCTTATGGCTAAGGCTTCAAAGGTATCTCCCACTTGGAATCCCAATATATCTTGTGATGATAGTGATGATGATAATGATGATGATGTTGATAATGATGAAGAGAATGATAATGTTGCCTCCTTAAAAATTAAGGGGGAAATGATTTTTAAAGCTCTTCATAAGAATAAAACGGCTCGGTCCAACTTCATGGAAATCATGTCTATTGCCATTGAGGGCAAGAAATATATAGAGGAGTTGGAATCTCATCTAGAGGAGCATGAGGTCACCATTGAGAAAATGGAAAGTCATGAGCGTGATTACGCTAATGAGATCGCTGACCTCTCACAAGCTCTTGAACTTGAACAAACCACCAAGGAATCTCTTGAGGAGACTTTTGCTCTAGAACTATCTAGAATAAAGGAATCCCGTGATAGAGCTCTCGAGGTGGCTAATGATTTTGGAACTAAAAATGAGAATCTTGAAGTTGCACATGCTAAACTCCTTGAGGATTTTGAGCACCTCGAAAATGGCTCAAGGGTCATTAAGAGTGAGCTCATCAAACTCACCAAGTCTCATGCTCATCTTAAAGCTTCATATTCTAAAGAGCTTGCCAAGTTGCCTTCTCCTCTTGCTATTATTGATGATGCTTGTGCTACTAACTCTATTTCTAGTGAAGCATCCATTTTGAAGGAGAATGTTGAGCTAAGGGCTCAACTTGAGTTGCTATCTGGCAATTATAGGAAATTGGAAGAAAGTCATGTAAAGCTCACAAGCTCTCATGATGATCTTCTAGTATCCATAATGTGCTAAAGATAGCTCATGAGGCTATGAGTATCAAGGTAACATCTAGTGAGCCTCATGTGGATACTAGCACTACTTCAAGTCAAAATGCTATCTTTCCATGTGCTAGTCCTCGTAATTCATCTACTCACAATGTTAGTACATCTTGTGATGAATTGCTCTCCTTGCCTTGTTGCTCTAACAATGAAGCTTATACTTCCTCTAGTACTTTTGTTGATACTAACCATGTAGAGGAAATCAAAGAGCTCAAGGCCCAAGTCACTTCTTTGAAGAAAGACTTGGAAAAGTGTCATGAAGGGAAGTCCACACTCAACAATATCTTGAGTGTGCAAAAATCCCCCAATGACAAAGGTGGACTTGGATTCAACCCCAACAAGAAGAAAAGGTCCAAGATCATTAACAAGAATAAGGGCCAAGAACAACTCAAGAATTCGGCCAAGATTATTTGCTTCAAGTCCGAAACTGAAGGGCATCATGTTAGATCTTGCCCATTGAAGAAGAAGGCCATTAGTGACAAGCAACAAGGGAAGAGGCCACAAGTTCAATCTCGTGCTCGACCGCAAGTTGGAGAAAGGCCGCTTCCCAAGAATACTCATGGTAATGCTTCTCATTTTGAGGAATCAAATGAGAAGAAAGTGAAGAGTAGATGTTGCTGCTTATGCCGTGAGAAGGGTCACCTTGCTTCTTCATGCACTAGTGGTAACTTATCCAACCCAATTATTATTGATGATGTCTATTCTCTTGGGAAGGATAAGGTTGGCAATGTGTTTGCCAAGTTTTTTGGGACTCAAAGTGGTGTCAAGAAAAGAACCATTTGGGTAGCCAAGCCTATTGTGACTAACCTCTTAGGACCCAACTTGGTTGGGGACCAACTAGCTCAAACTTGATCAATAGGTGTTTTGGAGGGCATTGGAGACTTGGCTACATTATGAAGAATTAAGGGGTCTTCATCATTCATATTGTCTCAAGCCAAGTCATTCGGATTATCAAGTTTCTATCTTATATCCAATGTTCCTCCGTGCGGTAACTCGTGCTTAAATTGTTTACATTGAAAGTTACTTGCCCCTTTGCATGTTTTGGTTTTGTTCCTTGCATGTGTTTGTATATGTTGTGCGTCCAATTTGTGTATCTTGAGAAATCAAGTATGTGTATATTGGTTTGCACATCATGTATGTATGTGTCGTGCGGTGAGCCTTTGTGCTTCTTGCTTTTATCTTAGTTGGCTCTTGTGACAGATTAATGGAACATCCCATTTTGGGGGAGTGATGTGCTTTGTGCACCTCACAATCCTATAAATGTATGTACATGAGGAATACCATCTAGTATTAATATTACAAGATTATCTAGTCTCTATGTGGTATGTCTTCTCATGAGAAAGTCAAATTCTAAATGTTCCATTAATTATCTCTTGTTGGTTCTCTTTTGCATCTTGGTAAGTTTTTCATTGGTATCACATTATGGGGGAGTAATATTCTATGTGCATATTACAAGCCTAGAAAATGTGTAAATTTGAGATATTGTCACCTAGAGTTGATAGTATAAATTAATTTGTTCCTAGGTGGTATGTTAGCTCTACAAGTTGCATTTTGCGTGTGTTTGGTGTGAAGATGATGTTGGATATCATTGCTATCTATCACCGGGAATTATTTCCAAATACCTCTTGTCTTTGACAATTGGTAATCATTTATGTGGTGGAAATTATTGATCATCTTTACATTGTCTTTTGGTTTTATTTGTCTTATCTCTTGCCAAGTTTGTGTCAACTCCCATTTCCTTCCATGCCACTTGTGGATCTCGTGTTTTATTGTTTTTGTCGAGTGTTTTCTAGATATAGTGAAAGTGGTGATCCCACCTTGTGCATTTTGTACTCGAATACAAATTCTCTTTAAATGCACAATTCGTGGGGGAGCTATCCTATTTTCGATAGAACACTCATCTTGTGATCCATATCAAGTGTGTGTTGATGGAAGGCAAGCCGTTTATTTTTGGTACTTGTGCCATCATGAAACTTTGTAGATGGGTTGGTTTGTTTGGAATCATCCTCTCTTTTGGGAGTCCGATATCTTTCCTTTTGCGTGTATCAATGGATATCTCATTCCTTGATGTATCTTCTAATAGATATCTTCCAAGTGATGATTTCTCCATTTGGTATCCTATTTTCACTTGGTATTTCTTTTTCATTTTGTTTCGTTTCTTGAAAGTCTTGAGCATGCATATTTACTTCATGTATTTTCTTTGGCATGCTTTCTTTCTTTAACCCAATATATAAGGGAAACTCCACCTAGTCTCAATTTGGATGAGATGTGCATGAAATTCATTTTCATATATAAATGCACATATGTTTGTGGAGTTTTTCCTATGTATTGGTGTTTCTAACTCTTTGGTCCCAATGAGTTTGGGTACCATTTTGTTTGTGTTGGTATTCTAGGAACAATTGGAGATGCATTGGATGCTCGGCTCATTCAAAAGGAAGGTGGTGTCACCATGTGCTTATTGGAGTCAAGCTAGGATGATCAATGAACTACTATCTACCTTCAATTGGTATCTACTACATCCTTCCAATGGTATCTCGGTAACAAGTATCACCATCTACTTCATGCACACATTTCTTGCACCAACCTTGTGTAGGTTGTATCATGGCATGTTAGTCATTCCTTCTTATGATACTTGTTTCCTTTCTCAAAGCATCCCAACAATGATCTCTTGTTGCTAGTTGTGATGTCTTTGATGCTCGTGTGGTTGGAACTCATTTATATACAATAAGAACATATCTAGCCATGTGCTATGCCTTCAAGCAAATATCTTATTGGTATATTTATGACTTCCTTGGGGATATCTTATTCATTCCTTTTTGCAACAATTTTGTGTGTACATCCTTCTTTGTGGATTGATATCATCATGATCTTCATCTACCTAGAATCTTATACACTTGAGAGAAGTTGCATATCTATTTGATATCCCCTTCTTTCACGTCCACCTTTTCGTTCCCGTTTTATTTCTTTAGTGGCTCCGTGAAGGTGTGTGTCTCGAGTGCGGATCTTATATCGTCGCATCTTGATGCACACTTTTGTGGTGAAGATCATTTTTTCTCTTGCTTGTCTTGACGAGGCTTTTGCCATTTCTATTGGTATCCCTCCTCATGACAAAGCTATCCTTTTTATATCTTCACCACATGTTGTCACAAGCATAGGTTATTTATATGATTAGTAGTGAGCTTGTGAACCCATTTGCTGTTTTGTGTGGGAATGATAGGCCTTGCACTGTGTATCTCATTCATTCAAGAGTATATTGATGCTTAATGTTCATCCATACATTAATCTTCTCAAGTGCTTTGCCATGACTCACACACATCATTTTGGTTGAGCCTACTCTTAAGTTGACTGTTTTATATATTGCTCAACCAGTTGTTTGTTGCAAGTGCTAGGATTTGTTTCCTTCATGCTCACTTGCACTTGGTGTGAGTGTCTATTGATCTTGGGGGAGTGATGATCCTATTTTGTGCACTTTGTATCCTAATGAAAATATTCTAAGGAGTGCATAAATTATGGGGAGCTTCACTAGTGTCTTTAGAACACTCCGTTGCTATGTCGTGAGGTTCTATTGATCTTGAGGGAGCGACGATCCTATTTTGTGCTCGTTGTATCCAAATACAAAACTAAATTGTGCACAAATCATGGGGAGATTCTCCAGTTTCTCTAGATCACTCCTTTGCTCTTATCATAATATCTTTTATTCATTTGGCATGTAGGATCGTTGGTCTAGTTGGGTCAATTGGTATCTTTTGATAGCTTGATTCAATTGGTATCCTTTGATTGATTGATTGCGTGTTTTTATCCCTTTGTTATGCCTTTGTGGCATATCATTCTTTTGCAATCTTTGGGCCTCAATATAGTTTGTCTTCCTCCAAGTATTTACAGTTGGATATATGTATTGTATTTCACTCTCTATTTTGAGGAATACACAATTTATGGAGGAACACAAATTATATTGGCCTTCTAAGTTATTCGCCCATTTTGGCAATCGATGCCAATGGGAGAGAAGTTTCAGAGAGTTTAGTTTTGTGAGGAAGTTTAGAGAGTTGTCTCTTCTCTCTTCTTGATTTGGTTTTGTTCCTAAGCTTTTGCATCTCATGCGCATACATTATTGTTGCATGGTATGGTGATGCATAATTCCTTATATAAACTCTCTTGAAAGTGATTGTCATCAATTACCAAAATGGGGGAGATTGAAAGAACATGCGGTACCCCCATGTTTGGTTTTGGTAATTGATGACAATCTCTATGCACTAATGGTTGCCTTGAGTTATATTTGAAGGGTTTGTCCATAGGCTTTCTCGGATTTCATTTGTTGGTTTCAAAGAGATTTTGTGATGACCAAGGTGCTATTAAGGAATTATCCAAAGATTGGTCTTGTGGGTGTTGAGCTTATTGCAAGCATGTCTTGAAGAAGAAGAGTTTGTGATCATTCATGTTTACCTTCAAGACATCATCCTAATGAAGAGAGTTGGAAAGATTCAAGGTTGATCAAAACTAAGTCAAAGAATGAATCAAGTTGATCAACACACAAAGTGTAGAAGATGTACCGAGAGAGATCAAGCAATCCCATGGTATGGTAAGCATTGTCAATCACGCTTTGTGTACTAACCCATGGTCTTCGTGAGAGTTCTTTGTGGGGTTAGGTTGCGGTGTGCAAGTTCAAGTGGAGCATCACGAAGAGATCAAGTGCTTGAAGCTTGTCGTCCATTGTGGTGACAATGGACTTGTGAAGATATGCCGAAGAGTGGCTCACCCATAGTGGAGTATGGGGGAGCAATCTACTAGTCTTCACCGAGACAACGCAATCAAGAAAGGTGGTCCAACTTGAGGAAGTCAAGATCATCTACATCTAGCTCAAGTGGACTTTGTGCAAAGCAAAGGTTTGCCCTTGATAGGTTTTCTATTTTACCGGTCTCGTGATGGTAGTTGGGAGACCGGGTTATAGGATCGTTTGCCGTACTATCAAGGGGGGCTCTCAAGTTGGTAGCTTGATCGTATCGTTAGTAGAGAGCTCAAACCATTGCATCCGTGCATCATGTTTCTTGGTTATTGTTTGGTTCTCTTTGTGAGTCTTAGAGCTTATGGTCATCTTGATGACAAGCTTGAGTTCATCGAAAACGGAGTTCACATGCGTCTTCTATGATGTTTTCGGTGTTGGAGGTTTTACCGGTTTTATCCGAGGAAGGGTTCTCACCATTTTCTTATGGGCCTTTTATAATTTGCTTCTTATTGATATTCCTTTCAAGATTGTGTTAGCCCTTGTCGCTAGCTTTCCAACAAACTTGGTTTCATCGAATCCAGAGTCCGTTTGCGAAAGTTGTGGCAGTTTTGGTGTTCTGAAAAGGCTGCAGCGGTACTACCGCGAATTGGAGCGGATGTAATTTTTTAATACCACTCCAGAGTGGTACTACCATGGCTCCTACAATGGTAGTACCGCTCCGGACCAAAAACTCGTCCCTAGTCCTGCGGTGGTAGGCCCGGATGTAATATTTTAGTACCGCTCGCAAGCACTAGTACCGCTACCCTTAGCAGTAGTACCGCTACCCCTAGCGGCAGTACCATGAGGTCAAGCGGTACTACCACTCCGATGGTTCTTCTGGCCTTTTTGCCTCCTCGCTGTTGTTTTTCAACTCCTTGGAGCGGTAGTACCGCTCTGTGCGGGCTGTGAGCATAACGGTTGGATTTTTTCCCACCTATAAAAGGGGGTCTTCTTCCCCCCAATGAACCTTATCATTTGAGCTCGTGTTCTTCCCCCATTGTTGACCTTCTTCGAGCTTGCTATCTCTCAATCCATCCATGGATTCTTGCTAGTTTTGGGGGGAAAAGAGAGAGGAGATCTAGATCCACACTTCCACCAATCACTTTCTCCTCTTTGTGAGGGGAACCCTTTGGATCGAGTTCTTGGAGTTCTTGGTGTTCTCCTTCTTGTTCTTCCTCTCTTTTCCCTCCCTTGCATTAGTTGCTTTGGTGGGATTTGAGAGAGAAGGACTTGGGCACTCCGTGTGCCCTTGACATTGCATTTGGTGCATCGGTTTGAGTTCACCACGGTGATACGTGGAAGTGAAGTTTGATAAGCTTATTACTCTTGGGTGTTTGGGCACCCTAGAGCTTGTTCCTCTTGGGTGCCTTGGCGCCCTAGACGGTTGGTGTTGTTCGGAGCTCAATCATTGTGGTGTGAAGCTCCGGGCAAGCGTCGGGGTCTCCAATTAGGTTGTGGAGATTGCCCCGAGCAATTTGACGGGTACCGGTGACCGCCCCGAAAGGTTGCCAAAGTGTACGGGTTCGGTGACCGCCCCCAAGGGTTGCCATTTGTACGGGTTCGGTGACCGCCCTCAAGGGTCCCTTAGTGGAATCACGGCATCATGCATTGTGTGAGGGTGTGAGGAGATTACGGTGGCCCTAGTGGCTTCTTGGGGAGCATTGTGCCTCCACACAGCTCCAAACGGAGATTAGCATCCGCAAGGGTGTGAACTTCGGGATACATCGTCTTCTCCGCGTGCCTCGGTTATCTCTTACCCGAGCCCTTTACTTATGCACTATACTTTGTGATAGCCGTATTGTTTCTTGTCATATATCTTGCTATCACCTACTTGTTTATCTTGCTTAGCATAAGTTGTTGGTGCACATAGGTGAGCCTAGTTGTTGTTGGTTTTGTGCTTGACAAATTAACCGCTAGGTTTATTCCGCATTTGTTCAAGCCTAAATCGTAATTATTTTAAAAGCGCCTATTCACCCCCCTAGGTGACATCCACGATCTTTCATCTTTGGTGGCTAAAGCTTTTCGTCATGGGTTCTATTGGCTGACGGCTCATGCTGATGCAGAGGACTTGGTCAAAAAGTGTGATGCTTGCCAAAAATTCTCACAGCGTGCTCATATACCGGCTCATGAATTGAGGATGATTCCAATTACTTGGTCGTTCGCGACTTGGGGGCTAGACATGGTTGGGCCCTTTAAGAGATCTCTAGATAAGAAGATCCACTTTCTGGTGGCGGTGGATAAGTTTACCAAGTGGGTCGAGGCGGAGCCAGTCAGCAAGTGTGATGTAGCAACGGCGGTTCAATTCCTCAAGAAGGTGATTTTCCGGTTTGGCTTTCCACACGGTATTATAACTGATAATGGTACCAATTTTTCCAAGGGGGCTATGGAGGAGTTTTGTCAGCGAGAGCACATCCGGTTTGACGTATCTTCAGTGGCTCACCCCCAGTCCAATGGCCAAGCTGAGAGAGCCAATTAAGAGATCTTGAGAGGCATCAAGCCCCGGCTCATGGTTCCTTTGCAAAGGACACTGGGTTGTTGGGTGGAGGAATTACCCTTTGTGTTATGGAGCATCAACACCAAACCTAACAGGTCTACGGGTTACACGCCTTTCTTCATGGTATACGGAGCTGTGGCGGTCCTCCCTAGTGACATCCGTCATGATTCGCCTCGGGTGGCAGCTTACATTGAAGCTAATAACGAGAAGGCACGACAAGACGCGTTGGACTGGCTGGATGAGGAGCGTGACATGGCAAGAGCTCAATCGGCGATTTATCAGCAAGATCTGCGTCGATACCACAGTCGTCGAGTTAAAACCAGAACATTTCAAGAAGGCGATCTAGTGCTTCGGATCATCCAAGACCAGACAGACATGCACAAGCTATCAACGCCTTGGGAAGGACCCTTTGTGGTCAACAAGAATCTACACAATGGGTCATACTACCTCGTCGACGTTCGAGAACACAAGGACTCACGCACCACGGAGGAGGAGACCCGACGGCCATGGAACATCGCTCATCTTCGACCTTATTACACGTGAGCCATAGGCTCCGCTTTATGTACATATATTCGCAATGTATATATTATGATCAATATAATAAACCGACATCCCCGTTAAAGCGGGGTATCTGCTGCTTTTTCATAAGAGTTTGTCACATGGGGGCTTCTGTGTGAAAAGACGGAGTTCCTATGGCCCTCTTAGACCGGCTATTAAGCCAATATCATCATAAGAGCACAACTCTGATTACTTCGGTAATCCTGCTATCAAGCCAACATGATGGTAAGGGGAAAAAGAGAGTTTGATGCATAGCACAACTCAAACATAGGCACCCAAGGAGCACAGCTCACAATGTTACTTGGGGGCTCCTGCCGCACAGCGGCAACGAGTTTTTAAGACCCTTGTAATAGGGTATCAAGCCACGGCTTGGAAGCCTGGTATATACGCCTAAAACCCCGGGTTAACCTGCCTGCATCAAGTAAGTCACTCCGCCCAGGTAAACCTGGTATGACCCGTCGAACGATTGACAAGTCAACCTTATAACAGACCCCGAACTTGTCAATGTTAAAACAACGATCGGTTAAGGATTGAGGACCATCTTAACAGGCTTTGCGAAATGGTTCAACTCAGTGGCCTGGCAGCCCATGAAAAGCCTCGAATTTGGAGCCAGGTAGCTCGTAAAAAGCCTCGACTACAAGATTTTATTTGCTTTGCTTGTTGAATTTTTATTTCTCAAAGAGATTGTCGATCCGATATCTATTGATTCGGCAGAGTGGTTGACTATAAGTTGCCACCATAATAAACCAGCGTTCACATAACCTGGTCTCGTTTGATTACAAATCGCCAGTACTATTTACAGTTAAACCGGTGTTTATCACAACCCGGTACAGTTTTATCATGAACCGGCAAAACATTGCACGAGTCATCAATACTCACCAATTGGGATCATCACCTTACTGCAAAATATTGGTTAAGCCAATGACACAATTTTCTACCACATGTATAATACGTGTTTCATATATTAAATACAACTCAGGTTATAAACATAGAACATGCATTTGGGCATTATGACCCGTCCGGCAATAAACCGCCAGGACCCTTTAAATTTTGTCTTATGCAGAAACATGTGGAATAAAAGTGATAAACATCATAAGCCGAAAAAGTATGAAGGTTGCTAGATTGAGCAATGTTATCTAAAGGAAATACGCGTGAGGACATAACCAAATGTTTCAGCTACCCTATTACAAGGCGTTCTATAGCCCAAAAGAATATATGTTCCTTGCTAAGTACTGCGACACAATAAATTCTAAACCGGCACCGGTTCATGGCTCCGCATCAGCTCGGTTAGACGGTTGGGGATTGATACGTCCAAAACGTATCTATAATTTCTGCTTGCTCCATGCCACTTTTGGGTGATATTGCTATGATATTTATACACTTCCATACACTTTTGATCATATTTGGACTAACCTACTAATCCAGTGCACCCCGGTGCTAGTTTCTGTTTTCGGCTGTTTCTGTATTTCAGGTTTTCACATTACGAGAACTGTCAGGAAAAATCCAGAAAACTTATATAAAAAATCAGCGTTCCAGAACCTACCTTGGGCCCGTAGGACAGCCGCGGGGGGGGGGGGGGGCCCCAGGGCCCC
>LR738709.1:611539347-611570460 GCA_902687465.1 Secale cereale | reverse complement strand
CCCCCCCCCCCTGGGCCGCACCGGGGGGCGCCTGGGCCCCTCGAGCCCCGTCTGGTGCCCCCCTTTGGCATATATTTAGAGCGTCCTTCGAAACCCTCGGGACAGGAACTCTTTTTCGCGATCTCATCTCTGTTCCATCGCCGCCGCCGCTTCCAAGATCGGGAGCACCAGGAGAACTCTTCCTGGCACCCTGCCGGAGGGGAGGATCACCATCGGGAGCCTCTCCACCACCATGGACGCCTCCCGGATGAGTTGTGAGTAGTCTCCCTTGGACCATGAGTCCATGACCAGTAGCTATGTGATGTTCTCCTCCCGTTCTTGTGCTTCACTAATTAGTCCTCGTGAGCTGCCCTACATGATCGAGGCACATATGTAATCCTTATGTTGTTGCTATGTTGAGTTTGCTGGGATTCGATGGATTATGAGATTATGTTCAGATTGTTCTTGAGTAATATATTTGATCTACCTCTTTTATATTTATGTTCATAAGTAATTCTTGCATGTTCTCCGTTGTTATTTATTGCTTTGGCCAAGTAGTAGGTAGTGACTCCAAGAGGGAACGTTATGCTCGATTGTGGGTTCATGCCCCTCGATGACTAGTTTGAGTGATAGAAACATGAGTCTAGGGGATGTGTTGTTGCCACAAGGGGGAAAACAACGGTGCTTGTTCCCGCGGGTGCAAGGATTGTTTACTTTACGCAAAGTTCTTTTAATGCAGTTGTATGTTGCATTGAGTTTACACTATGGGTGGGGCTCGCAACTTAATACCAGCGAGATGTTCTGGATAGATATCTCAAGGTGGATGATTAGTAGTAGATATTGATGGATTTCAGTCTACTTACTTTGGCGTACCGTCCATGCTTTGAACCTCAACCTTCCTTGCAATGTAGTCAACATTGGTTTGCGTTCGTGGTCCTGTCAATTGCCCAGCTGTAATTCGTTTACCTCACATAGCTGTTTTATCGTCTTTTGGGAGAGAGACATCACTAGTGAACATCATGAGACTCCGGTCCATATTACCATCATTGATCACATCCGCTATTTACTTTTCGCTTTGACTTACTATTGCAAACATTATCTATCACTACTATCATTTGCGTTTAATCCTTTGTGAACTACAAGGCCGGAGGGACTGACAACCTCTCTGTACTCGTTGGGAGCAAAGTTATTTGTATCTGTGTGCAGGTCCACGTTGATTGCTAATATCTGGCGCCGTTAGCAGTTGACACCTACTTGTTGAACCTAGGAGTCTCTGGGGATTCGATCCTTGGCATCTTTGCTAAGGGAAAAACTTCCACAACACTGCATCTCACACCTTCCACTTGGGGTAACCAACGAGGGGTTAGAGGCCCATCAAGGAGTTTTTCTGGCTCCGTTGCCGGGGACTCCACTCTTCAGGATAGGGGAGTTGCACGCTATCTTTTACCTTTGCTTTTTAGTCTTGTTAGTTTACCTTTCAGTTTTTGCTTTAGTATCCTTTATCAAAAATTAGAAAAAAAAATATTTTGCCTTCCTGTTAGTAGTCCTATCTGTTTAGCTAAACATGTAAGGATATGGTGCTTTGAGGGAATCAGAAGTTCTAGATTTCCATCAAAGGGATGGAGAAAATATGAAGAAGGCACGGGACAGAATTTCTGATGCACATAGGAGAATTATGCCTTGGATACCTATAAAAATTGTGCTTAGGAATTTTTACCAGGGTCTTTTTAAATGGTGTAAACACTCTCTTGATATTATAGCCGAGGGAGATTTCCTAGAGTGTGATGAAGCTAGAGCTCTTGAAATTATACATGGTCTATCTAGTTACTTTGTTTATGATTATAATTTTGATACTGTCATAGATAGACTTGCTACTATTGAAAAGAGAATGGATGCTCTAGACTTAATGAAGGTAGAGAAACCCAAACCCAATAAGAGAGATATTTTGGAAATAGATAATGACTGGGAGCCTCTTGTTAGGATTAGCATCTCTAATCAAGACTTCCTTGCTTATTGTGATATTGGATCTATGGTTTCTACTATGCCAAAAATTGTTCATGATTCTTTAAAATTTAACATGGATAGATTACCATCTTATCATGAACACACTAATGGAGATATTTCTGAAATCCAGGGAAGAATAAAAGATGTGCCAGTTAAATTCCTTAAAGGGATTACAATGGTTGACTTCTTCATCATGGAGCCAAACCAAGGAAATATAGTGCTTGGAAGGGACTTCCTCCGAGCGGTAAAAGGCTTCATCGATATAAGTAAGGGACAAATCCGCTTACGCGGGAAGGCAAAAGGTGTGTACCCCTTTCCTAGGAGGAACAAGAGTGAACTTGTTGAGGAACCATATGAATCAATTTATAACTCCGATTATTATGATGGTTATTGATTCCTCTATGCATTATGCCTAGCTTAAAGGCATAAAAGAAAGCGCTTTTGGGAGGCAGCCCACATGAATAATTTTTTTGCTTTTGTTGTGTTTTGATGTTGTTTACTACAGTAGCATCATCATTGTATCTTTGCTTTTCATATTTGTGCCAAGTATAGCCTCTGATTTCTAGAAAGTTCAAAAGTTGTGAGGTGCTGTCCAGGAAACAGATTCTGTCCTTGGATAGAAAAATTCATATAAAATCGCCAGATCATCTTTTTGGTCTGAATTGTTTCGACAGCGTTCTCTATATAATTGTCTTTCGTGCGTCTGTTCTGAGTTTTTTGATTTGAGTTGCAGAAGTACCCCGAACAAATCATTTACTACCTGCTGTTCTGTTTTTCACAGATTCTGTCCTGTTTTGCCTTTCCTTCATTTTGCAAACCAAGAGCTTGCTTTTTCTTTGCAAAAACCTTTTGGCAATCTTGACAAACAGTAGACCTTCAAGAATATCTTTATTTCCAGCAAGGAACAATTATTTTATTAATGATACTAACCTCGCTAATCAGATTATGATGAGTTATGTATGAAGGGAGTTTTCAAGTGTGCGAGGGAAGATGATAAAAAGATTCAGGAGTGTCAAGCGCTCAAGCTTGGGGATGCCCCCGTGCACCCCCAAGAAATATTCAAGGAGACTCAAGCGTCTAAGCTTGGGGATGCCCCCGAGCATCCCCTTCTCCATCAACATTATCAGTTCGTCTTTCATTCCGCTATATTTTTATCACTTCATGTGTTATGTGCTATGCTTGGAGCGTCTTGCTTTTAGTTTTCTTTTTAGTTTTTCATAACGAGTCGGAACTCAGCTATCTTTATGCGGGAGAGAAACACGCTCCACTTCTACCTAGAACATAACATAGAATTTTCATGTCTATCTTTGCTGTGTGTGTTCTTTGTCTTTTAATAGCTACTATCATGCTCTGCTCTTAGTATTCATGCTTATCTTTTTCAAAGAGCTTTTGTTTAGTTGGTTGCTTGAACTCTCCTTAATTTCCATGCTCACCTTATTAAGAGAGTTTGCTTCCGTTGCATTGGTTAATATGTCTATGATAAAGATGATACGTGCATAATGGCGCTTAGTAGTTCAGGTTTTCTTATGGTTAATCTCAAATAGCTGGGGGATTCCCAATGTGTTATTGGAGTACCAACATGATTTGTTTGTCTATGATGTGGTATGGTTTAGTAATATCTTCCTTTGAGAATTTATTTTTATTGACTTGGCGTATGCTCACGCATATTTAAGACTGTAAAGAAAGTCTGTCAAGCCTTGATGATCTTTTATTTCTGAGTAGCGATATAACTTCCATGCCTGATTCAATGTTGCTTTGTCGCTCTGCATGATTATGACCGTCATTGCTCTCTGAGTTGGTCGCTCCTAGTCTTTTGCTAACCTCCACCTGTACTAAGCGAACTAACTTTGCAATACATAGCTCATTGGAAAGTAGCTTAAAAACTATTGTGGTAAAGAATATGTTGCATATGTATCTTATTTCTTATAAGTTGCTTGCTGAGCGGTAACCATGTTTCTGGGGACGCCATCAACTGTCACACTTTTGTTGAATATCATGTGAGTTGCTATGCATGTTCGTCTTGTCTGAAGTAAGGGTGATTTGCCATGGGTTGAATGGTTGAGTATGCATATTGTTAGAGAAGAACATTGGGCCGCCAACCAAAGCCATGTATCATGGTGGAAGTTTTAGCTTGGACCTTAATCCTCAATCTCTTATGAGAATATGCTTATGCATTAAAGAGGAGTCCATCATCTATTTTCTATGTTGTCCCGGTATGGATGTCCTCAAGTTGAGATCTATCAAAAACGAGAAATCAAATGCGATTTATCTCCTTGGACCTTTGTACAGGTGGCATAGAGGTACCCCTTTGTGACACTTGGTTGAAACATATGTAATGTAATGACAACCCATGGAAATACGAGCTAATTAGGACAAGGTGCGAGCACTATTGGTATTCGATGCATGAGGCTTGCAACTTATAGGATGTCTTATGCATGACACATATGAAGTACTACTACCGTTGACAAAATTGCTTCTATGTTTTCAAAAAAAAAAAGAAGCTCTAGCACATAACCATTCTTTTACTTTTTGAGTCTCCACCTTCTTTCTTCAAGCACCAATTACTGAGAGCATGATTGTCATTCTGAGTGTAATGTGCATTCTTTTACTGTAGCATTGTCTTTTTCATGATTGCGATATCGTTTATTCTGAAATCATTGTATCTAGTCATCACTTAAACCTTGGAGGTGCCACTGCATTTATGTTTTGCTTCACTAAAGGGGGCAAGCTAGATATCACTTTATCATATTTGCACATCATATTCATTGCAAATCTATTTGATGTTTCAGTTTCATATTGTAAAACATTCAGTCATTTGTGATTTTCTCATGAGGCAACTTAATTACTATAGAATCATTGTCTTAGTAAGATTTTGTCATATGACTATAAAAAGTCATATATGGTTAATAGCATGTCACCACAGAAATTATTCTTGTTATCATTTACCTTCTCTAGGACGAGCAGGAATTAAGCTTGGGGATGTTGATACATCCAAAACGTATCTATAATTTCTGCTTGCTCCATGCCACTTTTGGGTGATATTGCTATGATATTTATACACTTCCATACACTTTTGATCATATTTGGACTAACCTACTAATCCAGTGCACCCCGGTGCCAGTTTCTGTTTTCGGCTGTTTTTGTATTTCAGGTTTTCACATTACGAGAACTGTCAGGAAAATTCCAGAAAAATTATATAAAAAATCAGCGTTCCAGAACCTACCTTGCGCCCGAAGGACAGCCGGGGGGGGGGGGCACCAGGGCCCCAGGCGCCCTGGCGGCGCGCCCCCCCTGGGTCGCGTCGGGGGGGCGCCTGGTGCCCCCCTTTGCCATATATTTAGAGCGTCCTTCGAAACCCTCGGGACGGGAACTCTTTTTCGCGATCTCATCTCTGTTCCGCCGCCGCCGCCGCTTCCAAGATCGGGACACCAGGAGAACTCTTCCCGGCACCCTGCCGGAGGGGAGGATCACCATCGGGAGCCTCTCCACCACCATGGACGCCTCCCGGATGAGTTGTGAGTAGTCTCCCTTGGACCATGAGTCCATGACCAGTAGCTATGTGATGTTCTCCTCCCGTTCTTGTGCTTCACTAATTAGTCCTCGTGAGCTGCCCTACATGATCGAGGCACATATGTAATCCTTATGCTGTTGCTATGTTGAGTTTGCTGGGATCCGATGGATTATGAGATTATGTTCAGATTGTTCTTGAGTAATATATTCGATCTACCTCTTTTATATTTATGTTCATAAGTAATTCTTGCATGTTCTCCGTTGTTATTTATTGCTTTGGCCAAGTAGTAGGTAGTGACTCCAAGAGGGAACGTTATGCTCGATTGTGGGTTCATGCCCCTCGATGACTAGTTTGAGTGACAGAAACATGAGTCTAGGGGATGTGCTGTTGCCACAAGGGGGAAAAACGGTGCTTGTGCCCGCGGGTGCAAGGATTGTTTACTTTACGCAAAGTTCTTTTAATGTAGTTGTCTGTTGCATTGAGTTTACACTAAAAGGTGCATGGTGCTGGTCTCTACTCTTTTTAAAAGAATCAACGTGAGAGGCAAAGTTCTTACATAAATCAATCACTAGATGGGAATCAAGACCAATCTTAGAGCAAAAAGTATTGAAGTAATCAGTTTCCACATAGCTCTCAATATAATCATGTTCATAATTTATAGCGGGTTCAATACCTTTATCAATTTCCCAATCTTCGGTATTCCTCTGGATTCTTTCAAGGAGATCCCACCTTTCTTCAACACTCTTCTTCTGAAATACCCCACTAGAGGAGGCATCCAACATCTCCTTATCCTGACGAGAAAGCCTGGCATAAAAATTTGTAAGTATAATTTCCTTGGGAAGCTTATGAATAGGGCATTTGAGCATTAGAGACTTCAATCTCCCCCAAGCTTGAGCAATGCTTTCTCCGTCACGAGACCTAAATTTATAGATATAATTCCTGTCTCGATGAATTTCATAAAGAGGATAAAATTTAGTATAAAAGAGAGACATAAGCTCCTGCCAGTCCAGCAAGTGTGGGTTATCGAGAAGCCCATACCAATCTGAAGCTTTATCTATAAGGGATACAACAAACAATTTCCTCATGACAAACTCCCTCGATACACCTGCAAGCGTAAATAATGAACATAGTCGTGACAAATACAGCAAGTGTTCACCGGGATGTCTGTCCCCTGCATAACGATTAGTCAAAACATAATCGATAATGCCAGCTGGTATTTTATAATGCACAATTTCAGTAGGGGGAGGATCAACCACCACAGGTGTGGGGTGTCTTCCCGCAAGCAACGCTCCAATAATAGGATTATCCATAAGGATAAAGAGCAGCAATAGCAAAAATAAAAACAGAATTATAAAAAGACTTTCTTACCAGTTTCACTTTACCAATAGCGCTACGCTCCCCGGCAACGGCGCCAGAAAATGGTACTTGATGACCCTCAACCGTAAGGGATCTGTTGCAGCGTTTTCGATAAGTAAGAGTGTCGAACCCAACGAGGAGCAGAAGGTATTGATAAGCGATTCTGAGCAAGAAATTACTGCAAGCACTGAAAGATAACTTTTAGGGGTTTTCTCGATATAAGCAACAGGAATGTAAAGGCAAGAAATGTAAAAGATACTGAGAGTAACATGTGGCCCAATCCTTTCTTAGCAAAGGAGAGGCCTAGCAACTGAACTTATAAAAACTAAAGCGTTCTTGAGGACACACGGGAGAGGTAGTCATGTGCTTTCGCCATATTCCGTATCGATACTATGTTATGTGTTGATAAGTGTTGGTGGGTGGATCTATGCTAGTGCACTCTCTAGACTAAGATGAATGCACTCTTATGATTAAACACCTTGCAAGCATCCGCAAATACAAGATAGAATTTAAGGCAAAAGCCTAACCATAGCAATACGATCGAGGATCCATTACTCCCTTATGCAAAAGCGTGCGAACTGGGGTTCAGGTTTCTGTCACTCCGGCAACCCACCATAAGCATTCTTTATACACAATGTATTCTCCTAGGTCCTTAATAAGGCGAAGTGTTGGGTGTTCGACTCACACAACACCACTAGTAGAATGACAACACAACTTAAGTATCAAACAACGCATATTACTTCAACAGCATATGACTACTAACAACAAGACTTTCCCCATGTCCTCAAGAACTAAGGTAACTACTCACAAGACATAAAAGAGATCATGATCAGTGGGGATAAATATGTGATAAACAATCTGGACATAATAATATTTCTCCAACAAAACTCAATAGCATTCACCACAAAGTAGTAATCAACACCGATGGAGTAGAGAGGATAGGTAGTACAAGTTACAACACGAGTTGCGATGGAAAGATGAGATTTGAATGAAGATGGAGATGGTGCTGGTGTTGGGGATGATGTTGATGATGATCTCGATGATGCCCGTGATGATGGTGATGACGATGGCGACGATCTCCCCTTCCGGGAGGTGATCTCCCGGCGGAATCTGCCCGCCGGAGATGCCCTTTTTTTCTCTGTAGGTTTCCGCCTCGAAGCGGCGGCGGAACTCCGTAAAAAGTCCCGTGCCTAGGGTTTTCGGGGGACGGAGAACATATATGCAAAAGGGGGCGACCAGAGGTGGGCCAGGGGCTCCAGGCGCCCCCCCCCCCGGCGCGGCCAGGAGGGGGGGCGCGCCCCCAGGCCGCCTGGGCACCTTGTGGCCCCCCTCCGACTCCCCTTTTGCGTGTCTTCGTTATTCGTCTGAAAAATACCTCCCGTCAATTTTCAGGTAATTTGGAGGTGTTCTTCTTCAGCAACTCAGTATCCACTTTTTCCTGCTGAATCCTGCGTCTGCTGTCCCGGCACCGGAAAGTTGCAAACTGTGTAAAATAGACCAAAACAACATAAGAACATCATCATAACGTGAAATATATCAATGAATAAAGATGAATTATGATACAAAATAGTGATGCATTTTGGACGTATCAACACCCCCAAGCTTAGACCTCGCTTGTCCCCAAGCGAATATGAACTCGGTAAACCTATCCACAAGTTTAGAGAGTGAAGTGTCGATAAATAGAATACGGACAAGAAGCATCATAGTCTCTTTACCAACTCAAATATCCTCAGCAGCAATCTTCAACTCATAAGGCTCTTATGAAAAAGTGTTAACACTTATATTCGAAAGTAGGACCAAGGAAACTCATTATATCATGGCAAACATGTCCTTTGGTCAAAGAACAACAAATAATTTTAACTTTTGCTCTTATATTTTGATGGGATTAATTGAAGCTTTTTGAAATAACATGTTAGTAAGCAAGAAGTGAAAGTGTTAACACAAAGGAAGATATTTGCCTTAGCTGGGCATGACAAACAACTTACTTATCAAATGATAATGTCAACAAGGATATGATATGACAAATCTGAATGCAGCTTTATATGCATGAATCCTTATCAACATCAAACGTCTGCTCTCTTTGAGAAATAGAAGGAAGTAGGAATAACTGACTCAACTTAAAATTAAAAGATAGGCCCTGCTCTAGGGTAGTAGGGAAAACTCATGTGCTATCCTCAAATCAAACAGAATGAAAACAAGTTTTGAGAGGTGCATGATTCGTCAACGAATGCTAATAGATAACTCAATTACTTCTTGAACTGGACAAGTTTCGAGGAACGGCTCCCGTATGAGGACGATAACATCCTCTTATTCTCCTTTGTTTATCACTGCCAAAGTTTTCTGATTTCTCATGAACAAAGCGTGAAGGAGGGTTTGTTTGTTATATTATTTTAAGCCAGGCGCACTCAATGCCAGTTCCTTTTCGTATTATGGATTGGCACATTATACATGCAATCCCGGGGTGAAGCTTGTCCAACTCAAAAAGGTCATGAATTAGCTACTACTTCCTCATGAGCTAAAGCAGAGGCACAAAATAAAAGATTTTGAACATTTAAGGATAACACATAAATTATATACTTTAGGAGGTGGTAGTGGAGTACCACGAGTAGGTAGGTATGGTGGACTCAGATGGAAGGTATTGGCTTAAGGGTATGGATGCACAAGCAGAATTCCGCTTAGTACAGAGTTAGGCTAGCAAAGGTTTTGAAAGAGCAGACAATTGATGATGACTAAGATGCAAAGCATTATAAAGCATGAACATTTAAATAAGCATAACACATCAAGTTGTCTTCCTTGTCAACATAACACTTCAAGCATAATGACATAAAGGTTTTGGCTATGTTGATACTTTAAGAAAATCATGCTTGTTGTTATGACCAAAGCTATATTTGCCAAGATAAATAAAGTTTCATAGCCATACCTGACATAAGGTCAATACTCCCCATAAGAATCATCATATAAGGTCGATTGCGTGAAGAGAATACCGAGTGCAGCAAAAAGGAACCAATAAACTTCTCATTAATATTCCATCATAGACGACTCCACACACACGGATACAATTCTTCACCAAGGGGGCGATAGACCTCAATGCACACACCTATCTCATATAATAACCTCCCTAGACATGATACGACTCTACTTGACTTCTAAAAGACAAAAAGTAAAGATAATGATACCGGGCACTCCCCCAAGCTTGGAACAAGCCAAGGGAATGCCATTACCCCTGGAGATTTCACCCATGCTTGTTGGCGTTAATCACGTAGTCCTTGGCGAAACGCTTCCATGGATATCTTGCTAAAGTCTCTTGTGAGAGGCTCATCTCCTGAATCCTGCATTCAGCACCCAAACTCATGCGCATAAATCTTAGTTCATACTCACAGTTCTAGTTATATAGATCATTAATTTGCCCTTAGAGTTCTATGATTCTGTCTTCAGACGCGGCGATTCTTTCCCACATCTCCTTCATCTCCTTCAGAAAATAGTTCTTCAGCTCGTTGGTGATGTCAAAGTTAGCTTCAACACCACGCTCGGTCATCTTCTTGTACTTGAAGACTTCTTGATCCACTTCTTCCAGCCTGGCCTGGACGCTCCCCTCCTTGATAGGTCCCTTCAGATCTTCTTGGTGAAGGACGCCTTCCTTCATCTGAACAACCTGAGGGTGCTTCTTCACCTCGGCGAGGTAAGGGTTGATGACGTTGACGACGAGCGTGTCCTTGGGGGAACTTGGAGAAGCCATGGCACCTAAATTTAGCTGAAAGATTTCCTGGCAGAAACAGATCGAAGAGAAAACACGCGAAATCGCAAGATACGTTGCCGGAACAATCCGGGCAAATATATAGGAAAAATTTATGCACAGAAAGGAAGGTAACGGACCAAAGCGGGGTTGGAGACGGGCACCAGGGTGTCCAGGCGGCCTGCCGGCGCGGCCCAGGGGGGGCGCGCCAGGGGGGCGCCTGGACTCCCTGGTGGTCGTCTCCGGCTCCACTTCGACTCGGAATTTTACTAATTTTGCAAAAACTCGTAATACGGAACTTTTATGATGTTTTGCGGTGTTTTCTTACCGTACTACATACCTTTTCTTTATTCTGCTTCTGCTGGCGTCTGAAACAGGGCTGCAACATGTTCTTCGTGGGTTGTTGTGTATATTATATTCACATCAACATCGACAGGGTCTCCTGCTATGTAATGTTTAAGTCTTTGCCCGTTCACAACTTGAGGTTTGGTGCCTTCAAAATTATTAATCTTAATTGCACCAGACTGATAAACTTCTTCAATATGAAATGGTCCTTCCCACCTGGAAAGTAGTTTACCTGGAGAAAACCTGAAACGGGATCTAAACAACAAAACTTTATCACCAACATTAAATTCACGTTTCAGAATCTTCCTATCATGCCACCTTTTTACCTTTTCCTTGAACATTTTAGCGCTCTCGTAAGCTTCACTTCTCCATTCATCTAGAGAAGTCAAGTTCATGAGACGCTTCTCACCAGCTAGTTTTGGGTCAGCGTTAAGCTCTCTAACAGCCCAGAAAGCTTTGTGCTCTAGCTCTAATGGCAAATGGCAAGCCTTGCCATACACCATTTTATAGGGAGACATGCCCATGGGGTTTTTGTAAGCAGTTCTATATGCCCACAAAGCATCTCCCAATTTATTTGACCAATCTTCCTATTTCTGTTTACTGTTTTCTGCAAGATCAACTTAATCTCTCTATTGGTGAGCTCAACTTGCCCACTAGTTTGAGGATGATAAGGTGAAGCAATTCTATGATTAACATCGTATTTAGCCAAAGCTTTTCTAAAAGCTCCGTGCGTGAAGTGTGATCCTCCATCAGTCATGAGATACCTTGGTACCCCAAACCTAGGAAATATTACATCCTTAAGCATTTTCAAGGATGTTTTGTGATCAGCACTTTCAGTGGGGATTGCTTCAACCCACTTGGTCACATAATCAACAGCTACTAAAATGTGAGTGTACTTGTGCGAAGAAGGAAAAGGACCCATAAAATCGAAACCCCAACAATCGAAAGGTTCAATCACTAGTGAGTAATTCATAGGCATCTCATTCCTTCTACTAATGTTACCAACTCTCTGACACTTATCACAGGCTAAAACATAATTTCTAGCATCTTTAAAGAGAGTAGGCCAATAAAAACCTGATTGAAGAACCTTATGTGCAGTCCTCTCACTGGCATGATGTCCTCCATAGGGACTATCATGACATCGTCGGAGAATGTCCTTCTGTTCATGTTCCGGAATGCATCTTCTCACGATCCCGTCGGGGCCTTCTTTGAAAAGATGTGGGTCATCCCAAAAGTAGTGCCTCAAATCATGAAAGAACTTCTTCCTTTGCTGAAATGTTAGACCTGGAGGCAAATACTTTGCAACAATAAAATTAGCATAATCTGCATACCAAGGATCGGAGAGAGATTGTACTTTTACAACGGCAAGTTGCTCGTCTGGAAAACTATCGTTCACTGGGATGGGGTCATGCGGTATATCTTCCATTCTTGAAAGATTGTCCGCTACCGGATTGTCTTCTCCTTTCCTATCGACAATCTGCAAATCAAATTCTTGGAGAAGGAGTACCCATCTGATAAGCCTTGGCTTGGCATCCTTCTTTGTCATAAGATATTTAATGGCAGCATGATCAGTATGAATAATAACTTTGGAATCAACAATGTACTGCCTAAACTTATCACAAGCAAAAACTACAGCTAAGAATTCCTTCTCAGTAGTAGCATAATTTCTTTGAGCACTATCAAGGGTCTTACTAGCATAATGTATAACATTCAATTTCTTATCAACCCTTTGTCCTAAAACAGCTCCAACAGCAAAATCACTTGCATCACACATAATTTCAAAAGGTAAGTTCCAGTCAGGTGGTTGTACTATAGGAGCAGTTATTAAAGCTTTCTTAAGGATTTCAAAAGCTTCCTTACAATTTTCATCAAACGCAAAAGGAACATCCTTCTGGAGAAGATTAGTGAGGGGTCTCAAGGTTTTAGAAAAGTCTTTAATAAATCTTCTATAAAAACCTGCATGACCGAGAAAACTGCGAATACCTTTGATGTCCTTTGGATAAGGCATCCTCTCAATAGCTTCGATCTTGGCTTTGTCCACTTCAATTCCCCTTTCAGAAATCTTGTGACCAAGAACAATTCCTTCATTAACCATAAAGTGGCACTTCTCCCAGTTGAGTACCAAATTTGTCTCCTCGCATCTCTGCAAAACTTTATTAATGTTGTGAAGACAATGGTCAAATGAAGTTCCATAGACGGAGAAATCGTCCATGAAGACTTAATATCCCCGCAGAAACCATGAAAGATAGCAGACATACACCTTTGAAAAGTAGCAGGGGCATTACATAAACCAAAAGGCATACGTCTGTAAGCATAAGTACCAAAAGGACAAGTAAAAGTGGTCTTCTCTTGATCGACAGTGTTAACATGAATTTGAGAGAAGCCAAAATAACCATCGAGATAACAAAAGTGGGTATTTTTGGATAACCTTTCAAGCATTTGGTCGATGAACGGCAACGGGTAGTGATCCTTCCTGGTTGCCTTGTTCAACTTCCTGTAATCAATACACATTCTATATCCAATAATAATTCTCTGAGGTATTAGTTCATTTTTATCATTAGGAACCACAGTTGTACCTCCTTTCTTAGGAACACAATGTACCAGACTTACCCACTTACTATCAGCTATAGGGTAGATAATACCTGCGGCTAGAAGCATGAGAATCTCAGTTCTCACGACATCCATCATCTTCGGGTTCAACCGTCGTTGATGATCAACAACTGGCTTAGCATCAGGCTCAAGGTTGATAGTATGTTGACAGATAGATGGACTAATCCCCTTAAGGTCATCAAGGGTGTAGCCAATCGCGCCTCGGTGTTTACGAAGTACTTCCAATAATCGCTCTTCTTCATATCCTGAAAGGTTAGAATTGATAATAACATGATATACTTTCTTTTCGTCTAAATAAGCATACTTGAGCGTATCGGGAAGAGGCTTAAGATCGAACACCGGGTCTTCTTTCGGTTTTGATAAAATTCCCAAAGGTTCAACTGGAAGGTTGTGCTTCAGGATAGCAGGCTGCCTCAAGAATATTTCATCTAGTTCATTTCTTTCCTACATATGTAAATCATTCTCGTGGTCCTCCATGTATTGCTGCAAAGGATCATCAGGGGGAATAGCAATAGAGGCAATACTTTCAATAATTTTATCATTACTAGGTAAATCAGTACCACGAGGCTGCTTAGAGAACTTAGAAAAATTAAATTCATATGGCTCACCATCGAATTCAACAGAAACTTTACCTTTCTTGCAATCTATTATAGCTCCACAAGTTCTAAGAAAAGGTCTACCAAAAATGATGGGACAAAAATTATCCCTGGCTGAACCAAGTACCAGAAAGTCGGTAGGGTATTTTACCTTTCCACATAGGACTTCAACATCCCTCACAATTCCGATAGGAGAGATAGTTGATCTATTTGCAAGATGAATAGTAACATCAACTTCTTCAAGTTCACAAGGGGAAATCTCACCGATGATTTCTTCATAGAGTGAATAAGGAATAGCACTTGCACTCGATCCCAAATCGCATAGCCCATAATAATTGTGATCTCCTATTTTAACAGATACCACCGGAGTACCTGAAATTGGGCCTTTGTTCTTGGCTGTGACAAGGTTAGTGGAAACAGCACAAAAAGTTATATTGGAATCCAAAACATCATCAGTAACAAGGTCTTTAATCAATGCAACTCGAGGATCGACCCTGATCTGGTCCTCAGGTTCATCAACTCTTCTCTCACTTTTATTTATTATGCCTGTCACAAGAGAGTGCTCCTTTATCCTCGTGGGAAAAGGAGGCTGTTCATATATAACTGCAGGCAAAATAGGCTCAGCAACATAAATATCAACAGGTGGTTCTTTAAAAGGTGCATGGTGCTGGTCTCTACTCTTTTTAAAAGAATCAACGTGAGAGGCAAAGTTCTTACATAAATCAATCACTAGATGGGAATCAAGACCAATCTTAGAGCAAAAAGTATTGAAGTAATCAGTTTCCACATAGCTCTCAATATAATCATGTTCATAATTTATAGCAGGTTCAATACCTTTATCAATTTCCCAATCTTCGGTATTCCTCTGGATTCTTTCAAGGAGATCCCACCTTTCTTCAACACTCTTCTTCTGAAATACCCCACTAGAGGAGGCATCCAGCATCTCCTTATCCTGACGAGAAAGCCTGGCATAAAAATTTGTAAGTATAATTTCCTTGGGAAGCTTATGAATAGGGCATTTGAGCATTAGAGACTTCAATCTCCCCCAAGCTTGAGCAATGCTTTCTCCGTCACGAGACCTAAAGTTATAGATATAATTCCTGTCTCGATGAATTTCATGAAGAGGATAAAATTTAGTATAAAAGAGAGACATAAGCTCCTGCCAGTCCAGCAAGTGTGGGTTATCGAGAAGCCCATACCAATCTGAAGCTTTATCTATAAGGGATACAACAAACAATTTCCTCATGACAAACTCCCTCGATACACCTGCAAGCGTAAATAATGAACATAGTCGTGACAAATACAGCAAGTGTTCACCGGGATGTCTTTCCCCTGCATAACGATTAGTCAAAACATAATCGATAATGCCAGCTGGTATTTTATAAGGCACAATTTCAGTAGGGGGAGGATCAACCACCACAGGTGTGGGGTGTCTTCCCGCAAGCAACGCTCCAATAATAGGATTATCCATAAGGATAAAGAGCAGCAATAGCAAAAATAAAAACAAAATTATAAAAAGACTTTCTTACCAGTTTCACTTTACCAATAGCGCTACGCTCCCCGGCAACGGCGCCAGAAAACGGTACTTGATGACCCTCAACCGTAAGGGATCTGTTGCAGCGTTTTCGATAAGTAAGAGTGTCGAACCCAACGAGGAGCAGAAGGTATTGATAAGCGATTCTGAGCAAGAAATTACTGCAAGCACTGAAAGATAACTTTTAGGGGTTTTCTCGATATAAGCAACAGGAATGTAAAGGCAAGTAATGTAAAAGATACTGAGAGTAACAAGTGGCCCAATCCTTTCTTAGCAAAGGAGAGGCCAAGCAACTGAACTTATAAAAACTAAAGCGTTCTTGAGGACACACGGGAGAGGTAGTCATGTGCTTTCGCCATATTCCGTATCGATACTATGTTATGTGTTGATAAGTGTTGGTGGGTGGATCTATGCTAGTGCACTCTCTAGACTAAGATGAATGCACTCTTATGATTAAACACCTTGCAAGCATCCGCAAATACAAGATAGAATTTAAGGCAAAAGCCTAACCATAGCAATACGATCGAGGATCCATTACTCCCTTATGCAAAAGCGTGCGAACTGGGGTTCAGGTTTCTGTCACTCCGACAACCCACCATAAGCATTCTTTATACACAATGTATTCTCCTAGGTCCTTAATAAGGCGAAGTGTTGGGTGTTCGACTCACACAACACCACTAGTAGAATGACAACACAACTTAAGTATCAAACAACACATATTACTTCAACAACATATGACTACTAACAACAAGACTTTCCCCATGTCCTCAAGAACTAAGGTAACTACTCACAAGACATAAAAGAGATCATGATCAGTAGGGATAAATATGTGATAAACAATCTGGACATAATAATATTTCTCCAACAAAACTCAATAGCATTCACCACAAAGTAGTAATCAACACCGATGGAGTAGAGAGGATAGGTAATACAAGTTCAACACGAGTTGCGATGGAAAGATGAGATTTGGATGAAGATGGAGATGGTGCTGGTGTTGGGGATGATGTTGATGATGATCTCGATGATGCCCGTGATGATGGTGATGACGATGGCGACGATCTCCCCTTCCGGGAGGTGATCTCCCCGGCGGAATCTGCCCGCCGGAGATGCCCTTTTCTTCTCTGTAGGTTTCCGCCTCGAAGCGGCGGCGGAACTCCGTAAAAAGTCTCGTGCCTAGGGTTTTCGGGGGACGGAGAACATATATGCAAAAGGGGGCGACCAGAGGTGGGCCAGGGGCTCCAGGCGCCCCCCCCCCCCGGCGCGGCCAGGGGGGCGCCCCCAGGCCGCCTGGGCACCCTGTGGCCCCCCTCTGACTCCCCTTTTGCGTGTCTTCGTTATTCGTCTGAAAAATACCTCCCGTCAATTTTCAGGTAATTTGGAGGTGTTCTTCTTCAGCAACTCAGTATCCACTTTTTCCTGCTGAATCATGCGTCTGCTGTCCCGGCACCGGAAAGTTGCAAACTGTGTAAAATAGACCAAAACAACATAAGAACATCATCATAACGTGAAATATATCAATGAATAAAGATGAATTATGATACAAAATAGTGATGCATTTTGGACGTATCAATCACATCCGCTATTTACTTTTCGCTTTTACTTACTATTGCAAACATTATCTATCACTACTATCATTTGCGTTTAATCCTTTGTGAACTACAAGGCCGGAGGGATTGACAACCTCTCTATACTCGTTGGGAGCAAAGTTATTTGTATCTGTGTGCAGGTCCACGTTGATTGCTAATATCTGGCGCCGTTAGCAATTGACACCTACTTGTTGAACCTAGGAGTCTCTGGGGATTCGATCCTTGGCATCTTTGCTAAGGGAAAAACTTCCACAACACTGCATCTCACACCTTCCACTTGGGGTAACCAACGAGGGGTTAGAGGCCCATCAGGGATCATCCTGCGCCGTCTCTTCTTCATCCAGCAACTGGAAGTCAGGGTTTTCCCAATTGATCTTTGTCAGAGCCTGGAAAATAGCTTCATCGCTTATGAGCTCAGATGGTTCAACATCAGGGGCATAGGTGTGCTTACGGACGGGCAGGATGAGATCTTCCACTTCATAGATCGGAGTATTAACCCGGCGATTATTGGCATCGTAACCCACTTGATAGCGGGATAGATCAGCTTCATCGGCTAATTTGCTGGCCAAGGGCCGCATTTCTCTGGTTAAAGCCCGCAAGTCTGCATGTGTGAACTCTGATCCGTCTTCTTTCATGCTTGGATAGCCGTTCATCACATCGGCTGGATCAAGATCAGGTACCCACACCTTCGGCCGAGTTAGTGCAATTAAAGCGCCCGCCCTGGCAGCTGATTTCTTGAGCTCTTCAAACCGGGTGGGGAGCACTGATAGCTTTTCCAACGTCTCCTTGATCAACTTGGGAGCCGGTTTGTTATGAGAAGCAGTGCAAACAATCCTTTGAGCACCGGTATACAACTGCTCTATAAGAATATATGCGGCCTTCAATTTCTTCTGCATATCAGTGCCAAGATGAGCAGTACGTTTTCCTGCATCAATGGAACAAGAGTTAAACCGGAAGATTGCGGAACTATCATATTCAGAACTGTGTTAAGAATACTTACCGAAGACAGCAATAGTCACGGCGTTTATCTGCCGCTTTAAGCTAGATAGCTCTTCGGAAACTGGATTAAGAGCGGCTTCTACATCAACTGCCCTTTTCTCCAAAGCGGCTTTTTCTGTATCCCAATCCGCCCGTGCCTTCCGGAAGTCTTTCTTCAATTTTTCCATGCTTGATAAAGCAAGAGTCAGTTCATCCTTGGCCTTGGAAGCGGCGGTTTGCTGGAATTTCAGAGTATCCTGGAGCTCAGCCACTTGGGATTATTTTTGATTTAGGTCAGCTTGTAAAGATAAGCACACATTATACATTGGTAAAGCATATTGGAAGTCCCAAGCACATAACAAGTTATCCACTTGGCACTTGGGGGCTAATGCATATTTGTAGTTATCAGGCATCTTTAATAAAGTCCCAAGCACATAACAAGTTATACACTTGGCACTTGGGGGCTAATGTGTTATTGTTCAAAGAGGGTTACAAAATAGAAGTCCCGGTTCATCCTGAAGAGATAAACCGGCCCCTGGGGACTACACGTGAAAAAACTATATATTGGGCATTCTGAAGTCCCGGTTCATCCTGAAGGAATAAACCGGCCCTTGGGGGCTACGGTGGAGTTGAGACAAGC
The DNA here is from genome assembly GCA_902687465.1 of Secale cereale. Taxonomy (NCBI): domain Eukaryota; kingdom Viridiplantae; phylum Streptophyta; class Magnoliopsida; order Poales; family Poaceae; genus Secale; species Secale cereale. The sequence continues at coordinate 611,551,588 of LR738709.1, read as the reverse complement.
TATTGGGCTTAAGCGGGAATAAAGGTGAAGGAAATTACGCACAAGTTTACCTCATAACATTCCTTCATCAGATTCACTAAACCGGCTTCATAATCGCGGCTGGTATGCAACCGGTTCAGGTATGCGGAATGAAGATCTTGGGCGCTGAGTTGAGCGTAGCTTGACAAATCGACATTCCATTTGCCTTTGTATTTCCCAGAGACTTCTTCTTTAGCAGAATGTTTGGTCAACGCAACGGGTTCACCAGGGGCGGTATAGCCAAAACCAGTAATTTGGATATCTTCTGTTGAAGCAGCAGCAACTTTGGCAGGACTGGCCGAAGTATTGCTGGCCCGGATTGGGCTAGTCGTATTATCGCCAAGATCCATTGGCGCAACTTCTTGTTCAGTAAAGATTTCATGATCCATTGGAGGAGGATCATCATGCAAAACATCAACATTCTCTTCGACTGGCTCGGGATTCTGTTCCGGTTCAGGGTTTGTTTATCACCTACCGGTTTATTGAGTTTAGCCTTCTTGCTAGGCTTTGGATTACTGCGAAATTTAAAGGTGGAGATAGTCAGTGGAGTGAAAGGAAAAGATCAACAGAAAAGTGAAAACTTACCCAGGGACAGTCTTGAGAGGAGGAAGCTGTGTAGCTGTTGACTCCCGGATGACGAACGAGGAGTATCCTGATAATTTGAATCAGACGGATTAAGAGGCTGGCGAATATGGCCCGTTTTGGGATAAAGAGCATCTGGAGTATATAAAACCTCTGATCGACGTCTCCGGGCTGGTGTCTGTGGTAAACCGGTTGTCGGGGATATACCCCGCAGCGTAACCCGGCCGGAATTATAACCCGGGCGGACTTGGCGGCTTATTTGAGACCCAGTTTACATTTGGCAATTCACTGGTAACCTGGCGGGCGGATCACGGATGACAAGGCCCAAGGCCCAGAACGCCGGTTCATGTTATGGTGGGCCGGTTTATGAAGAAAGCAGAAGGAATATCCTCCTACAAAGGAAGCAAGACTAGGACTCCTTGTAATAGAGTAATCCTAGTCCTACTAGGACTAGTCATGTAACCCGCCCCTTTCAACCTATATAAGGAGGGGCAGGGCTCCCCAAAGAGGGAGAGGTTCTCACAAGTTTCTAGGGCTAGACACCAAGAGCCGGTTTATCGGCGACACCATGAGGATCATTATGAGATCTAGCCTCAAACAGCATGTAGGGTTATTACCGGATGATGTTTCCCGGGCCTGAAGCTGTCTAAATCCTTGTCTTGTGTTGCGTCTCTCGATTCCGCTCAACCCCTCTCAAGCTACTACATAGATGTGCGGCCTCATGACTAAGTCCTTACCCTAGGACATCTGCCGTGACAATTCCATGACAGTTGGCGCCCATCGTGGGGCTCACGCACGGTGGTGTTGAGTTCTTGGAGGGATTTCTTCCAGGGATCGAAAGATTTCACAATTTTGTAGAATCAACGGCCGGGTCTAAATTGCTATGCATCGAGCACATGTCCGATCTGCCATGTTTTCGCCGCTGTCCATATGCGTTTCAAGTTCCGAGGGCATCAACTCATAAAGTTCAGCTCTTACTTTCTTGCCAAAAAAGATGGCCCGGCGAGGCCGTTCCAATGGCAGCAAAGATAATATACTGTAGAAAGGAAAAAGCCGAGGCAACGATCAATTTAGAAGGAAAGTCAGAAATCGCCAGCTAGCAAAGGTACTGTTAGTTCCGGATGTGAAGACAAAAGCGATCCATCCATCATCACAAGAGGAAAAATCAAACCAATGACAGTTTGGAGAAGGATTCTCATCATGGGCGCAGGACGACTCCGAGCCGTTTTTCACCTCTGCCGCGGCGGTCGCGGGCGCGGGCTGAGTCCGCCGACTACCTCCGAGTCGATCTGTTACTGCTTTGTCGCACCGCCGCCTAGGCCTCGTATTGCTCTGTCCGAAGTCGGCCTCCCCTTGCCGCCGTGTGAGACACCCCGCTGAGCCGCCCTACGTGGACCTCCGCTCCTGCGATACTGGGTTGCTATCGCCGGCCCACCATTGCCGCCTCACCTCTGCTTCAAGTCGCCACTACTGGACTGGGCCATGAGCCGCCATCTCCGCAGAGTTGCCGGTCATCGTCCGCGGCCACGGCCTCGAGCCATCTCTGCGTCGAGCGGCCGTCCGCCCTCTAGTCACCTGCCGCTGCCGCTCCCGCGCGCTTGGTCGCATCGCCGCTGTACGCCTCCGATCCATGCCATGCCACAACTCCTCTTCTGCCATGGCCACACTCGAGCTGCCCCAATTCAAAGCTCAAGCCGCTGCTGCCTTTACAGCTGCAACTCCCGCCGGCGCACTTCGCGCCTATAAACGACCGTGGTCGGATGCCTCTTTGCGCCGTGGTCGGATGCCCACCGCGGCTTCCCGCCACTGAGCCGCCATTGGGTCAATCTCTTGCCTTCGAGCCTCTCCGTGTTAAGTCGTCGAGCCGCCGCCGACGGGCTGTCGGCTGCGCTTTGCGCTTCCACCTACGCTGCTGTGGCTCACAGTTCCGAGGCAAGCCTGCAGTGCTATTTTTGCTACGTTGAAGCAACCGAGTCACCTCTGCCTTTGCTATGGTCCAGCGTCGAGCCGTGTCCACTCAATCTCGGTTGAGTTGCAACCGCGTTGAATCATCACCGTTTAAGTCGCCGTATCACCTCTCAAGATGATGAAGACCCCTGACGATGTGTTACAATCTCATGGATGCACTTGGTTCTGATAATATTAGACTTCAGAGGAAAGCTCTACACCTCACACAAATACCTACTAACTACCAGGACAGATAGGAATGTCGCTGCAGAAATCAGTCTTCCGGATCAACTTATACATATTACGTCTAGCGACGAAGCTAGATTCCAGGAGGCCGCTTAACTCACTTTTGTCGTCGACCCACCGAAGCCCTCTTGGCCTGCTTGGAGCCTCGTCGGTCTGCCGCAGTTGGCAAGGCTGCCTGCCATTGGGCCGCCCCTGGTTTTGAGCCGCCTTGGACTCGTTCTGCTACTGCCATGCTTTGTCTTTGAAGCCCATCCACAGGAGCCAGTTTTTGAGCGCTCCTGCTACAGCGGTTTGATAGGGCAAGAAAGGTAGAAGCAGAGAAGGCAGGATGGCCAAGTTAAAAAAATGCTACAGAATACCTCTGGTTACTCGCTTCAAATATCAAGGAGCTATTACAAAACTATGATGCTGCTCTTAATGCATGGCATCAATCCAGCAATTGGTACGTGAAGACAAAAGAACACGGTACTGTGCGCCGATTGCACAGCCAGCCAAAATATCAGCTTTACCATGTTGATCATCAACATCGCGGTGGATAATTTCTGGCCTGACTTATCAGGTAACAACGCGATTAACCTGCCCGTTCGTGCGGCTTATCGCCCACGCCAGGACCGGTTCACGCGACCGTGCCGGTTTACAACGCGGGGGACAACTTGCTCATCTGCGCCGGCTTCCAATACCGCGGCCGACTCATGTGTGCTGCCTCTGATGCTGCGGTCGTTTTACTGTCCGCCCTGCGGTCCGGTCTATTCAACATACCGGGTTGACTAACAGATCCCGATGAGGATAATAAAGGTCCAATACATCAAGTGATATCCATCTAAATCTATTTTCTTGGTATATATCATTTTCATCAAGAAAACAAGATGCTTTGATCTATCTATTTTGATAAGCAGGACAATTATTTATTAAGGGACCAAAGAGGATTCGCCGCATAGCGCAACTCCCATATATGTACCCTGCCTCTATGATCACTTGAAGGCTTCCTGTTCAAACATAGGTCGCATTCAAACCAAAGAGAACATAGCCAAACTCACTAGGGGGCTTCTTGATCGTATTCGAATCATAGCTTAACCCCTTTTGGGTCCGGCTTGGATCGCATTCGAATCAGGGTAGTTAAAAACCTCTCAAAGCCAAAGGGGGCTACATGATCGCATTCGAATCCTAGCTCAACCCCTTTGGTCCGGTTTACTGATCGCATTCGAATCAGAAGCCTCTTAAAAATTCTCAAGGCCACTGGGGGCTACATGATCGCATTCGAATCCTAGCTCAACCCATTTGGTCCAGTTTACTGATCGCATTCGAATCAGAAGCCTCTTAGAAACTCTCAAGGCCACTGGGGGCTACATGATCGCATTCGAATCCTAGCTCAACCCCTTTGGTCCGGTTTACTGATCGCATTCGAATCAGAAGCCTCGATTTCGAGCCTGGCAGCTCATAAAAAGCCTCGATTTGGAGCCTGGCAGCTCGTAAAAAGCCTCGACTACATGGTCTTATTTGCCAAAAAGCTTTGTTTCTGTGATTTTACAAGTTATGTTCTTAACCAAGTCTATTGATCCGGGATCTGGCAACTTCAAGGTTGACCATATATCTACAAAGTTAAAAGTCTGGGTCATGAACACCAGCGTGAGTTAAACCGGCGTTCATCGTAACCCGGATCGGCCTTCATGATAAGCCGACAAAGAGCCAAAAAATAGATTGGCAGTACATGATCAGTTATAATGACCGGTGTTTATTAACCCGGCCTGGCTTTGACTATAAGTCGCCAGTATGAGACAAGATAATGACCGGTGTTTATTAATCGGCCTGGCTTTGACTATAAGTCGCCAGTATGAGACAAGATAATGACCGGGGTTTATTAAACTGGCCTGATTTTTTGACTATAAGTCGCTAGTAAGAGATAAGATAATGACCGGTGTTTATTAAACCCGACCTGGTTTTTTTTTATAAACCGGCAATCAATGATAATCTCCAATGTTCAAATTTTGGGTTATCATCCTTACTACACTGGCTTGGTAAGACCAACAGTGTGATCAAATATCACCGGAACCGGTCTTCAAATCGGATTATATTCTTCAAATCTTTAAATAGCCAACATGGCTGGATGTTTATTATGGTTATCAATAACCAATATTATGATTGAGGTTTTCAAAGTCGCTTCAGCGCAATGGATATCATATTGTCAATGGTATGATTTATTTTACAAAGGAATAGTCCCGAGTCGCTGCAGGCTTACAACCCGGCACTTGGGGGCTACATTATTCAAATTGAGATTACATCAAATACACAAGTCTCATGTCGCTGCAAGAATGCACCATGACACTTGGGGGCTAATGCAAAGTTATTTTTTGCTCACCTTATTGAAGACCCGACTCATCACATCCTATTGAGCCGGCCCTTGGGGGCTACCAATCGCTCCCGTCAACAATTCAAGGTACACAAGTATTAATCCATTATATTGAAGGGTCCACTGCTCAGTTGGTAAAGCACAAAGCTCTTAACCTTGTGGACGTGGGTTCAAACCCCACGATGGAAGTTACATTATATAATGTTATTTTCAATGATTATATCTATAAAGTCCCTGCTCATTATTGCATAATGACCCGGCCCTTGGGGGCTACACGTTGATGTTCAAGTTTACATGATTATATCTACAAAGTCCCTGCTCATTATTGCATAATGACCCGGCACTTGGGGGCTACGCTGATTGAAATTTTTGAGCATTATGCAAATTACAAGTCCCAGGTTGATGCAAGCATGACAACCCGGCACTTGGGAGCTACATATGTGGAATATTCAGTTTTGATTAGTGACTGAGATGAACAATCTGGATTTCTTCAAGATTGCAACCATTATATTCAAGCATGTCTTAAGATATCACTATGTTCTCCACTTAAGACTTGGGGGCTACAGGTAATATGCATATAAAGGAGGAATATCTTCAAAATTCTCAGTTTTCAACAAACCTGAAAGATCAATTGTGTGACCCGGTGTTGGCAACAATCATAACCCGGCATTTATAAATAGTCATGACCCGGAATTATCAGTTTTTTATAAACCGGCAATGGTGGTAATCATAAACCGGCATCCTCGAGCCAGCTGGATATCAGTTGAATATTTCAAAGACCAATATTTTTGTCAAGTCAGAGCATTGAAGGCCGATTCAAGTGGATTATCTCTGACAATATTTCTCTATGAGACACCAACGTCAGCAAACGGATTATGAAGCTGGTCTATTGACCCGGAGTTTTCAGAGGAAGTGCCTGGATTTTTTGTGTTGGTAATGTTTGAACATATCTGCTAAGGAGATTTGCTATGAGATCATGGATACATATCAAGGAGGAAATGACAAGGATTTAAGGATGATCAGGTGCCGGTTCAGGAAAATACTTTAACCCGGAGCACAACCTATCAAATTTGTTCGTGTTATGTATGCAGGAAGGATCAAGTTTAACATGGATAAATCCAAATTAAACTGGGGGCTAATGTCGGGGATATACCCCACAGCGTAACCCGGCCAGAATTATAACCCTGACGGACTTGGCGGTTTATTTGAGACCCGGTTTACATTTGGCAATTCACTGGTAACCTGGCGGGCGGATCACGGATGACAAGGCCCAAGGCCCAGAAGGCCGGTTCATGTTATGGTGGGCCGGTTTATGAAGAAAGCAGAAGGAATATTCTCCTACAAAGGAAGCAAGACTAGGACTCCTTGTAATAGAGTAATCCTAGTCCTACTAGGACTAGTCATGTAACCCGCCCCTTTCAACATATATAAGGAGGGGCAGGGCTCCCCAAAGAGGGAGAGGTTCTCACAAGTTTCTAGGGCTAGACACCAAGAGCCGGTTTACCGGCGACACCATGAGGATCATAATGAGATCTAGCCTCAAACAACACGTAGGGTTATTACCGGATGATGTTTCCCTGGGCCCGAAGCTGTCTAAATCCTTGTCTTGCGTTGCGTCTCTTGATTCTGCTCAACCCCTCTCAAGCTACTACATAGATGCACGGCCTCACGACTAAGTCCTTACCCTAGGACATCTGCCGTGACAATCTCACGACACCGGTGGATTCAATAACTTGGCCATTGTGCCACATTGTGCGGCAAGCTTCATGTTGATGTTTGTTCAAAATAAAGTTTGGGTCCAAGTAAGCGAAAGGGTAAGAAAATTGTACTTTCCGGCTTGCTCGACGAATTTTTGGTGTTGGCAGAGGATCTGAACCGGATGATAGGGTAATTACCTCGACGTCATCAGCCTTGCTGCCTTCAACTTTTCCCTGAGTATAATCATTGTTAATAAGTTGCAAGAAAAGGGAGCCAAGGGATTCAAGTGATACCTCTGAAGCTGGTTCATCATCTTCAAGATTGGATTCAGATGCTTCAGTGGTTTTCTTCTTAACAGTTTTCTTAACAGCCTTGGTTTTCTGGCGAGCTGCCTTTACGGGTTTATCCTGGGTTTTCCTCTTCCAGAATGGGTCATTACCCTGATAAAGATTGTGATGTTATTTAGAAAGGATACTAAAAACCGATTGAAATAAAAACAACAAATGTAAAGAGGATTTACCGATGGAGGTTTATTGAACTCGCAGAAAGGGCCCAGTCCGGTATGGATGCAAGCATCCACCGGTTCATTCAATAGTTTTTTAACAGCTTCATTGACCTCATTCTCTGACAGCACAGCTTCAGTATGGCGCAGAGGATCTTTGGGGTTTCCAGTATACTCACACATTAAACCGGAGCGCCGGCTTAGCGGGAGAATACTCCAAGAAATCCAGCAGCGAACAAAGTCAATGCCAGTCAAGCCGTTTCCAGTGAAGGCCCGGAGCTTTGAAAGCTGCGGTGCGTATTGGGCCCACTCCTGGGCACTCAGCCGTTGAGGGAAAGGATGGTTCTCAGAAAGCCGATGAGAACGGTAACCCGACAGAGGATTTTCGTCAGCTGAAGAAGTGTCTAGACAGTAAAACCAGGTCTGGTTCCAATCTTTAGGATGGCTGTGATGTTGGGCGTGAGGAAAGCTAACATCCTTTCTCTTCTGGATGGACATTCCGCCAAGTTCGGTGTTAGGACCGTTTGTGAACTCTGTGGGGCGGTTTAAGTGGAAGAAATCTCTAAACAGTTCAACTGAAGGCTCTTCTTGCAGGTAGGCTTCACAAAATACTTGAAAATTGCAGATGTTGGACACAGAATTTGGCCCAATATCTTGAGGATGGAGTTGAAAGCTAGCCAACACGTTTCGAAAGAATTTTGATCCGGGAGGACTGAACCCTCGGGCTAGATGACTAAGAAATGCGATAACCTCTCCATCTTTGGGCTCTGGAGGACATTCCAGTCCAGGAACTCTCCAACGGAGGACATCCCTCTTGCCTAAAGCGCCAATTTCAACACGATTATGTAGTTCTTCTTCGGTAACCCGAGAGTGGACCCAGTTGCAGGAAGTAAATTGTTTGGCTTGCTTTGCCATTTTGAAGGGAAAAGCTGAAAATATAGTGAAGGGCTGATTTATGATTTATGCAATGTTAAACCGGCAGTATTTCAAAGGTAATTATAGACGGCGGTTTAAGCGGGGCCTAATGGTATCTACCGGTTTATGATCTTTTCTAAAGCTAAACCACCGAGGAGAATATGAAAGGTGCAGATCTAAAGTTATGGAAGAACAGGTTTTGCAGAATCAGCAACAAGATTACAGATCTACGGCATGTCAGAAATTCGGAAATATTCAGGATCAATATTCAACGGATACAACAATGGTTCAAACGAAATTAGTTTGGGCTAGTACTTTGGGGAAGAATAATGCACACTAAGGAAGCGGGGTTATTACTACAGCCGCAAGGTAGGGGAATCATATCTACACTAGTGATCGGAGCCACGACGAAGAACAACGAAGAACAGCGCCCTAGCCATGAACTCGCAGGAGAAACCCTAAGGGATAACCCGCTGGCGAGTTTCTGGTCCGAACAGGTTGATGCAGCGGCCTGAGTTGACGAAGATGCAAGAGTCGACGGCGGCGGCGGTGCTTGGGCACGAGCAAGCACAAGGAGGAAGAAGAAGCAAAGAAGCAAGGGGGGAAAAGGAGATGCCCCTCTGCCCTATTTATAAGCCGAAAGGTGAAACGACAGGCGCGGGAATCAAGGAGCCAAAAAAGTGGATATGGGACGATATTGTCGCCTCGATTTTCGAAAGATTTTAATAAGTAAAGGATAAAACAGGTACACGTATTAAATGAACAAATGACGTCACGGCGGTTCAATGTGATCCAGGAAGATGACGTCATGGCGATTTATGAAATATTTGAAGCCGCGGAGGGCTGAACTTTTACAAGCGTTGAAGATTGACATGAACAGGTTCAAATCAATCTGGGGCTCATGTCAGGGATATTACTACTAGGTATAAACCGCCCAGGGAGGGGCCGGTTTATGCCTGTAAAGATTACTTCTGTTGAAGCCCAGTGAGATATGGAGCATGGCGCTTTATTATAGAAGATTAGAAATCCCGGGCCCAAGAAGGATTAGGGCCCGTAAAGTGTAAACCGCCATACGGCGTGTAAACTTGTATTGTAAGATAGGAAAGATAGAGACCGAGTCGGGCACATTTATGAGGCGGCCTAGGGATTCTATAAACCGGACCGGGCATCATCCAGTGTATATAAAGGGATGACCCGGCGACGGTTCAAGGGAGAGGACAACATATTCAAGTCACAGGCAAAGCGGATTCGCTCCCTGGTAATCGAAACCCTAGCAATACCACACCAAACTAGAAGTAGGCTTTTACCTTCATCGAAGGGGACGAACTAGTATAAAAACCATTGCGTCCTTGTCCGCTTTAACCCCTTTAAGCTAACCCGTAGCGATGGCTCTGCGACTAAGTCCTTTTGCTAGGACATCTGCCATGACAAAACCACGAGAGGGCCCTAGTGGGCTTTAGGGGAGAGAGAGAGGGCATCAGCCCAGGAGGTGGCGTCCTCCCCCAAGGGGAGTCCGAATTGGACTAGGGGAGGGGGGCGCGACCCCCTCTTTCCATCTCCCTCTCCCTCTCCTTCCTTCCCCCTCTCTCCTTCTTGGTGGACTCCTACTAGGAATAGGATTGGAATCCTATTCCTAGTAGGATTGCCTCTCAAGGGCGCGCAATAGGGGGCCGGTCGGCCTCCCCCCTTACTCATTTATATACGGGGGCAGGGGCACCCAAAGACACACAAGTTGATCTGTTGATATCTCCCAACCGTGTGCGGTGCCCCCCTCCACAAAAACACACCTCGGTCATACTGTTGCAGTGCTTAGGCGAACCCTGCGACGGTAACTTCATCATCTCCGTCAACACGCCGTCATGCTGACGAAACTCTCACGTGAATCTCAACTGGATCAAGAGCTCGTGGGACGTCATCAAGCTGAACGTGTGCTGAACGCAGAGGTGTCGTACGTGCGGTGCTTGATCGGTTGGATCGCGTAGAAGTTCGACTACATCAACCGCATCACTAGACGCTTCCGCTTTCGGTCTACGAGGGTACGTAGACACACTCTTCCCTCTCGTTACTATGCATCTGGTAGATAGATCTTGCGTGATCGTAGGATTTTTTTAAAATACTACGTTCCCCAACAGGAAATTACGGTGAAAAGAACCCCAATGGGTAGTGAAATAGAACGTGAAACCGCGCTGAGCTCACTTAGGTCCCATTTTCAATGTTGTAGTAACATCAGACCTAAAACACAACATATCACAAGTACCCATATGTCAATGTCATAGACTCGCATCAGATTTATTTAAAATCTTAAAATTTTCACCTATTCTCCTTATTTTCATTGAATCTAATCATCCACTCGAAGTTTATATCGATACTCCATTTATCATCTTGCTAATCCAATTAGAAGGATGTATACTTGCAGAAGTAGGATTCAGAAGGCACCTCTTAAAGTCTAAAGGAACAATCTTTCTTTTCAGATTCACCTATCTTTAATTTAGAAATTGCATCTATCCTCCTTACCTTTCAGTGTCATATTCTAAGATCATAGCAGTTATAGAATAAAATTTAAACTCTTAATTATAAAAATAGAAATAAATAATATAATATTATAGCCTCTAGGGCATATTTCCAACAAGGTGCTCTTCCTACGCTTGGCACCACATCTCGGCGAGTTCGTGTCGTCCAACCAGAGTGCCTTCATCGCTGGCCACTGGGTGCACGACAAATTTATGTTGGTGCACGACAAATTTATGTTGGTGCAGCAAATATCCAGGCAGTTCCATAGCAGCAAGGCCCTGCAGATTCTTCTCAAACTTGACATAGCGTGTACTTTCGACTCCGTGTACTAGCCCTTCCTCCTTGAGGCCCCGCGGCACCTTGGTTTGAGCAAGTGTTGGCGTACATGGGTATCAAATCTTCTGTCCACCTCCCCCACTCGCGTGCTCATCAATGGCAATGCTAGACCTCCCCTGGATCACGCGCGTGGCCTATGCCAGGGTGCCCCCTCCCGCCCTTGCTATTTTTTCCTCGTCATCGACATACTCAACTCCATGGTGCAACACGTAGTTTGGTGCAGTGTGCTACATAGGCTCATGACAGGACCTGCTGCTTCTAGCATCATGCTTTTTGCGGATGACGTTTTGATTTTTTTGCTAGCCATCCGAGTCTGAGCTGCTGGCGGTGTATGTGATTCTACAATGCTTCAGTGCGGCCTATGGCATGGCCACCAACTTGGGGAAAAGCTATGTCACCCCGATCCGCTGCACACCTGAGGATTGTGCACGCACGGGAACCATTCAGTTTGCCCTGTCATTCCATTCCCGATCTCCTACCTCGGCTTTCCTCTTTCTGTGAGAAAGGCTCTAGTCTCGGCACTGATGCTGCTTGTTGAGAGGATGACCAAGTGCCCTAGTGGCAGGCTTATCTTCTTTCCCGAAGTGACTGGCTTGCCCTCGTGCGACACGTTCCGTCCACCATGCACGTCCATATTTTGCTGGCCATGACGCTCTCACCGTCCATTTTCAAGCTTGTGACGCATATCATTAGAGATTTCGTTTGGCACGGACGGCGTGAGGCCAGGGCGGGGAGCTGCCTCGCCAGCTGGGCCAAAATCTAGCCATTGGAACTTGGAGATCTGGTCGCATGTGATCTCCAACGTACATACGGGCATCGACGTTCACGTGCGCAGGCTCTGGCTGCGAGCAATTAATTTGAGGTCATGGAACCATCTTCCACTCCCTACCATGACACGTAGGACATCTTCAGAGCTTCTACTTCCTAGACTGTGGGGCAACAAGACTTCTAAGTTCTGGCTTGAGCATTGGATCTGTCGTTCTTCATGAGATTGCTCCCACCTTATTTTCCCTCATCGACGCCGTAACCGTCACCTAGTCTGTGAAGGACATCCATGGTGCGCTCGGCGTGGTGGCCTCTCTCCCTCCCTCTCTTTCTCCCTCCCTCCCCTCCCCCTCCCTCCCTCCCTCCCTCTCCCT
>LR738709.1:611523618-611539192 GCA_902687465.1 Secale cereale | reverse complement strand
TCCCCTCTCTCTTCCTTCCTCTCTCTCCCCCTCTATTAGCACCTACACCATGTCAACCTGTTGTCCGAGCCCGATTGCTAGCTATGGTGTTTGACCGACAACATGGTATATTTCGCAAACCCTTGCTACATGGCCATGTTCCAAGTATCTACATGGTATATCCCCGACCCGCACTAGCACCTAACGTGGAAGAGTTGGGCCCTGACAGGCGCCAAGTTCTTCCTATGGCTTGCGAACTTTGACATATGCTGGACTGTAGAGCATCTCGCGTATTGTGGCCTTCTGCACCCTTCTAGTTGTATGCTTTGCGATCAAGAGGTTGACTCCTTGTGGGTCGTGTCTTCTCCAGGCAAGCTTGCTACTAGGTGATTTCATGTGTCGCTTCACTGCCATGCCACCCGACGGGACAACAACGCTCTTCGATTGGTGGGTTGTGGCATCGGCATCCTGCCCTCCTAGTCTATGCTAAGGATTTGACTCCATCGCCCCTCTCTATGTCTGGATGATTTGGTAACATAGGAATGGTTGCATCTTCGATGGCAAGCAACCATCTATCCCTATCCCCAACCTAGTGACATCCATCCAGGACGAAGCATGTGCATGGGCTAATGCAGGAACCAAAGGCCTACTTTTGATTTTTGATGTAAATTAATTCTAGGCTAGGGGCTAAGCACCCCAACTTACTCCTTGGGTTTGCCTCCATGCCATCTTGTGTACACGGCTTGGCAACCCCCTAACTCTGTTCTTTGCTTCCTTCTATCAATGCACTGATACGCTCTACCCATATTGGCGAAAAAAGTAGTATACTTAGCAACCATGTTTCAGAAATAATTAAATCAAACATATACTCTGGTTGGTGCGGTGAATATCAACATTTTTTATTTTGCGTCCTTTCATGTAAGAAGTTACTACTTCACCCCCTCTTTATATTTTTCAGGATCCGTCCTGCCACTGCAAAAACAAAATGGTTGAGTAACCTCGACTCAACAACCCATGTCAGATTCTTCCAATTGGTGTATAAACACGGAAAGATTCTTTCGGTACTTTAGCATATGTATCTCAACATTAGTTAGATGATCTGGTCAGAACATTAGTCAGATGTTGGCTTAAATTGCACCAAAGTCGCCTATTTCAGACTTCATTCTGGTTTCATTTTGAGTGGGATTCAACCAAAATTTGAATTTTGTTTGAATCTAGCACATATTGAAGGATCGCCGCCGCCTTCTTAGAGACTAAAAGTCATCGCCTTTTTCACCGGAACGTAAAGTTGGTGAAATCTCGGTGCAAAAGTCAAGCCCTCGAAATTATCAGCCTCAAGTTCATGAAACCATTATAATTCACGAGTAGCGTACTTGACAAGCGTGTCTCAGACCTCGGTTCATGAGTTTAATCGGATCAAACGGACTAAGCACAAATTCATTCACGAATGATTCAGCACTTAGAAACGAAGACCAACACAAACTTTACATGGCCAACAACAGCACACGTTTGGACTTGTGGACATGGCAAACATGCGTGCATGTGCCAAAGACCTGCCAAACAGCCAAAGCATCAAGAAGCGTTTAATGTCGTGGGCGCTCAGGCTCAGCCGAAGAGCATCTGGGCGTGCGGGGCGAGGTCCTTGTGCACCTCCTTGATGGTGCCCTCGGCGACGCCGGTGGCGACGGACACGTCCTTGGCGGACCTGCTAGCGCTGGCACGCTGCACGACCATGTAGATGATGGCAGCGGCGACGGACTCCGGGTTGCGGCGCACGTCGAGGCCTTCCTCGACCCTCCGCACGGCCTCCTGCGCGTCGCGCACCTCCTGGTTGCCCAGGCCGAGCCGGGAGCAGAAGCGGCGCAGGTAGTCGGAGGCGCTCACGACGCCGATGTCCATCACCTGGCCGTCCTCCTCCCCGAGGAGCTTCTTGATGTGCGTCGTCATCTTGCCGACGTCCTTCTTGGCAGCCACGCCGCCGGCGGTGACGGAGGCGAGCTCCTTGTACGTGCGCGGCATGCCGAGGTTGCGGCAGGCGATGTAGAGGCAGGCGGCGTAGACGGAGTCCCGTTTCCGGCCGCGCGGGCAGCCCTTGGCCTCGTCCAGCTTCTTGAACGTTTCCTTGGCCAGGTCGCGGATGGTGGCCACGAGGCCGAGCCGGTCGGCCATGTCGGCGATGCCGCGGAAGCCGTCGACGAGGGTCTGATCGGAGGCCGCCTCCGCGTCCGGCACCGACAACCTCGGAGGGACGTTGGCCGCCACGCCGTTGGTGGAGGACCTCTTGGGCTTGCTGGTGCAGTCGATGACGGTGGAGAGTTTGGCGGCGAGGAAGGGATCGCCAGAGGCGCCGACGCGGCTGGGGTCGCGATCCTCGCCGCCGCCGTCGTCGGCGAAGTTGCGCCACTCGGAAACCACGTCGATGTAGTGCGCGTCGAGGACGAGCGCGCACTCGGTGCAGATCGTGTCGCCGGTCCCGTGGTCGAGGACAACCTCCGTTGCGCGGTTGCACTCCGGGCAGTACACGCGCTCGTCCGCCGCAGAGGAGGTGCTGGTGTACATGGCTGCCGCTGCCGCCGCGTGCTCAGTTTTGGGATTGTCTTGTGGCGACGGGTTGGGGAAAAGGGTTTGAGGAGGTTGGAGTTGGGGGGATTTGGGCTGATATTTATAGACGCGTAGGTCGGTTCCTGGGGCTGATCAGCGCGAGTTCGACTCGGTTTCGCTGAAATAAACATAACTACTTATTGCATGCGAAATGCTTTGAATCAGCCGGCCAGCTCCCGTCCCCGGCCCCCCTCCGGGCAGCGGCGCCGGCTGCGGTCGGGGCCTCATCGTCGCGGTCCAGCAAGTTTGCGCCCGGGGGCGCGGTTGGCCTGCTCTCTCCTCGATTAAGATGGCAACGGCCCCCGAACCCCGCATCCCCGTGGGTTTTTACCCTATTAGGGCATGGGGTTGGGCATCATTTCATCCCCGCGGGCTATTGTTGGGCGCGTTATACAACCCGACACGTTTCGTGGGTTTACACCCGTTTCGATAATCCCCGAACCTGAAACCCGGCAATACCCGCAAAATTACATTTTTTGTTGCAATGTTTATCATATAATCATAAAGTTTATCATTATCTTGTTGCAATGTTTCATAAGATGTTTATTACTACTTATTTGATTCTCATAGATGCTGACAATGAACAAGTACAAAGCTCTTGGAGTTGTCTTCAAGACATTCAAGAGGGAATGCAAGCGTAGCACAAGTACTTGCAAATTTCATATATCAATCTTCATGTTTTTCCATATTTAACTTTAGATTGAGCGAATTTTGATCTTCCCTAGTACTTGGCACTTTGATTTGGCATTGGAAGATTTGCACATCTGGTTGAACCATGTATGGCTGAAATCTGATCATCTTTGTTGCTGAAATCTAATCACCTTTGTTGCTAGAATGTGGTATCATGCTGCCGAAATACACGGTATATAGATGTTGAATCTTCCACTATAGTTTTTTGTTGAAATTTGCTCAAGTTATGCCGCTGAAATATTATCCTTTGTCGTCACTATGTTTGTTTAAATATTTCGATTTTCTCGTGGGTTTCCCGAAACCCGGTGGGTTTAGGGGACGGGCGGAAAACTAGCCCCGCGCACGCTGATGGGCACGGGGACGGGTTTACGATTTTCTCGTGGGGATGGGTTTAGGTGATTTCATGTGTCGCTTCACTGCCATGCCACCGGACGGGACAACAACGCTCTTCGATTGGTGGGTTGTGGCATCGGCATCCTGCCCTCCTAGTCTATGCTAAGGATTTGACTCCATCGCCCCTCTCTATGTCTGGATGATTTGGTAACATAGGAATGGTTGCATCTTCGATGGAAAGCAACCATCTATCCCTATCCCCAACCTAGTGACATCCATCCAGGACGAAGCATGTGCATGGGCTAATGCAGGAACCAAAGGCCTACTTTTGATTTTTGATGTAAATTAATTCTAGGCTAGGGGCTAAGCACCCCAACTTACTCCTTGGGTTTGCCTCCATGCCATCTTGTGTACACGGCTTGGCAACCCCCTAACTCTGTTCTTTGCTTCCTTCTATCAATGCACTGATACGCTCTACCCATATTGGCGAAAAAAGTAGTATACTTAGCAACCATGTTTCAGAAATAATTAAATCAAACATATACTCTGGTTGGTGCGGTGAATATCAACATTGTTAATTTTGCGTCCTTTCGTGTAAGAATTTACTACTTCACCCCCTCTTTATATTTTTCAGGATCCGTCCTGCCACTGCAAAAACAAAATGGTTGAGTAACCTCGACTCAACAACCCATGTCAGATTCTTCCAATTGGTGTATAAACACGGAAAGATTCTTTCGGTACTTTAGCATATGTATCTCAACATTAGTTAGATGATCTGGTCAGAACATTAGTCAGATGTTGGATTAAATTGCACCAAAGTCGCCTATTTCAGACTTCATTCTGGTTTCATTTTGAATGGGATTCAACCAAAATTTGAATTTTGTTTGAATCTAGCACATATTGAAGGATCGCCGCCGCCTTCTTTGAGACTAAAAGTCATCGCCTTTCTCACCGGAACGTAAAGTTGGTGAAATCTCGGTGCAAAAGTCAAGCCCTCGAAATTAGCAGCCTCAAGTTCATGAAACCATTATAATTCACGAGTAGCGTACTTGACAAGCGTGTCTCAGACCTCGGTTCATGAGTTTAATCGGATCAAACGGACTAAGCACAGATTCATTCACGAATGATTCAGCACTTAGAAACGAAGTCCAACACAAAATTCACATGTCCAAGACTAAGCTAGTTGCCAAGAGCAGCACACGTTTGGAATTGTGGACATGGCAAACATGCCAAAGGATCAAAACGCGTTAATGTCGTGGGCGCTCAGGCTCAGCCGAAGAGCATCTGGGCGTGTGGGGCGAGGTCCTTGTGCGCCTCCTTGATGGTGCCCTCGGCGACGCCGGTGGCGACGGACACGTCCTTGGCGGACCTGCTGGCGCCGGCGCGCTGCACCACCATGTAGATGATGGCGGCTGCGACGGACTCCGGGTTCCGGCGCACGTCGAGGCCTTCCTCGACCCTCCGCACGGCCTCCTGCGCGTCGCGCACCTCCTGGTTGCCCAGGCCGAGCCGGGAGCAGAAGCGGCGCAGGTAGTCGGAGGCGCTCACGACGCCGATGTCCATCACCTGGCCGTCCTCCTCCCCGAGGAGCTTCTTGATGTGCGTCGTCATCTTGCCGACGTCCTTCTTGGCAGCCACGCCGCCGGCGGTGACGGAGGCGAGCTCCTTGTACGTGCGCGGCATGCCGAGGTTGCGGCAGGCGATGTAGAGGCAGGCGGCGTAGACGGAGTCCCGTTTCCGGCCGCGCGGGCAGCCCTTGGCCTCGTCCAGCTTCTTGAACGTTTCCTTGGCCAGGTCGCGGATGGTGGCCACGAGGCCGAGCCGGTCGGCCATGTCGGCGATGCCGCGGAAGCCGTCGACGAGGGTCTGATCGGAGGCCGCCTCCGCGTCCGGCACCGACAACCTCGGAGGGACGTTGGCCGCCACGCCGTTGGTGGAGGACCTCTTGGGCTTGCTGGTGCAGTCGATGACGGTGGAGAGTTTGGCGGCGAGGAAGGGATCGCCAGAGGCGCCGACGCGGCTGGGGTCGCGATCCTCGCCGCCGCCGTCGTCGGCGAAGTTGCGCCACTCGGAAACCACGTCGATGTAGTGCGCGTCGAGGACGAGCGCGCACTCGGTGCAGATCGTGTCGCCGGTCCCGTGGTCGAGGACAACCTCCGTTGCGCGGTTGCACTCCGGGCAGTACACGCGCTCGTCCGCCGCAGAGCAGGTGCTGGTGTACATGGCTGCCGCTGCCGCCGCGTGCTCAGTTTTGGGATTGTCTTGTGGCGACGGGTTGGGGAAAAGGGTTTGAGGAGGTTGGAGTTGGGGGGATTTGGGCTGATATTTATAGACGCGTAGGTCGGTTCCTGGGGCTGATCAGCGCGAGTTCGACTCGGTTTCGCTGAAATAAACATAACTACTTATTGCATGCGAAATGCTTTGAATCAGCCGGCCAGCTCCCGTCCCCGGCCCCCCTCCGGGCAGCGGCGCCGGCTGCGGTCGGGGCCTCATCGTCGCGGTCCAGCAAGTTTGCGCCCGGGGGCGCGGTTGGCCTGCTCTCTCCTCGATTAAGATGGCAACGGCCCCCGAACCCCGCATCTCCGTGGGTTTTTACCCTATTAGGGCATGGGGTTGGGCATCATTTCATCCCCGCGGGCTATTGTTGGGCGCGTTATACAACCCGACACGTTTCGTGGGTTTACACCCGTTTCGATAATCCCCGAACCTGAAACCCGGCAATACCCGCAAAATTACATTTTTTGTTGCAATGTTTATCATATAATCATAAAGTTTATCATTATCTTGTTGCAATGTTTCATAAGATGTTTATTACTACTTATTTGATTCTCATAGATGCTGACAATGAACAAGTACAAAGCTCTTGGAGTTGTCTTCAAGACATTCAAGAGGGAATGCAAGCGTAGCACAAGTACTTGCAAATTTCATATATCAATCTTCATGTTTTTCCATATTTAACTTTAGATTGAGCGAATTTTGATCTTCCCTAGTACTTGGCACTTTGATTTGGCATTGGAAGATTTGCACATCTGGTTGAACCATGTATGGCTGAAATCTGATCATCTTTGTTGCTGAAATCTGATCACCTTTGTTGCTAGAATGTGGTATCATGCTGCCGAAATACACTGTATATAGATGTTGAATCTTCCACTATAGTTTTTTGTTGAAATTTGCTCAAGTTATGCCGCTGAAATATTATCCTTTGTCGCCACTATGTTTGTTTAAATATTTTGATTTTCTCGTGGATTTCTCGAAACCCGATGGGTTTAGGGGACGGGCGGAAAACTAGCCCCGCGCACGCTGATGGGCACGGGGACGGGTTTACGATTTTCTCGTGGGGATGGGTCTAGGAAGGCAAAACCCAATGGGTTTCGTCCCGGTTGCCATCTTGACTCCTCGATGGCGGACTGCGGATGAGTGCGCGTTTCTCGTCGACCGCAATCCTCTAGTAAATTAGTCGTGCCTTCGCCGGTCCTTGGTGTTCTGGGGCCGGACCTTCAAAAGTCATTTTAAGCCAAAAAGTTTGTGCTATGTATCTACTCCCTACATTACTAAATATAACTATATAAGTCTTTTTTAGAGATTCTAATATAGATTACATACAAAGCAAAATGAGTGAATATACCACATTCTAAAATATGTCTATATACATCCGTATGTAGTCTTTATTAGAATCTCTAAAAATACTTATATTTAGGAATGAAGGGAGTACATAAGTGATTTTCCCACCTGTTGGGCCCATGTTTTGAGTTTGCGTCGGGCCTCCGAAAAGTCAGGACCGGCCCGAGCGGTTCCCATAGAAAATTGCATATATTTTGTTTGCTCGCGGTACTTGTTGGTTAAATAGTGGATTAGCTAGAAACACACTCTGGTGATTCGGAGGTCCGGCCAAACACCAATTACCTAGATGTCATCATAAGCAACACAATGGCCCAATACATCTCTACCCTCGACTACAACGATGGAGGCTTAACTCTGGCATGCACAATGTACGCCTCCTAAGAATGCTATTTCGGCCTAAACCTGAATCCGATCTACAATAGAGCCGACATTGCTTACAAATTTGGGAAGGGTTAGTGCACTCTATATAAGCTACTCTTTTGCACTAGGTTATGGGTTCACACTCTTTGTAATTGGTCATCCGTACACATAATTGTTGGGGAACGTAGCAAAAATCAAAAAAAATCTACGCTTCATCAAGATCAATCTATGGAGTCATCTAGCAACGAGGGAGAGGGGAGTGCATCTACATACCCTTGTAGATCGCGAGCGGAAGCGTTCAAGAGAACGTGGATGATGGAGTCGTACTCGTTGTGATCCAAATCACCGATGATCCTAGCGTCGAACGGACGGCACCTCCGCGTTCAACACACGTACGGAGCAGCGACGTCTCCTCCTTCTTGATCCAGCAAGGGGGGAGGAGAGGTTGATGGAGATCCAGCAGCACGACGGCGTGGTGGTGGATGCAGCGGTATTCCAGCAGGGCTTCGCCAAGCAACACTGGAGGAGGAAGGGGTGTCACGGGAGGGAGAGGGAGGCGCCAGGGCATAGGGTGCAGCTGCCCTCCCTCCCCCCACTATATATAGGGGCCCTGGGGGGCGCCGGCCCTAGGAGATCCAATCTCCTAGGGGGGCGGCGAACAAGGGGGGAAACTTACCCCCAAGCCAGGTGGGGCGCCCCACCCCTAGGGTTCCCAACCCTAGGCGCAGGGCAGGCCCATGGGGGGCGCACCAGCCCACTATGGGCTGGTTCCCTTCCCCTTTCAGCCCATGGGGCCCTCCGGGATAGGTGGCCCCACCCGGTGGACCCCCGGGACCCTTCCAGTGGTCTCGGTACAATACCAATGACCCCCGAAACTCTCCCGATTGCCGAAAATGGACTTCCTATATATAAATCTTTACCTCCGGACCATTCCGGAACTCCTCGTGACGTCTGGGATCTCGCCCGGGACTCGGAACAACATTTGGGTTACCGCATGCATATATCTCTACAACCCTAGCGTCACCGAACCTTAAGTGTGTAGACCCTACGGGTTCGGGAGACACGTAGACATGACCGAGACGACTCTCCGGTCAATAACCAACATAGGGATCTAGATACTTATGTTGGTTCCTACATGCTCCTCGATGATCTCATCGGATGAACCACGATGTCAAGGATTCAATCAATCCCGTATACAATTCCCTTTGTCTATCGGTATAGTACTTGCCCGAGATTCGATCGTCGGTATACCGATACCTTGTTCAATCTCGTCATGGCAAGTCTCTTTACTCGTTCCGTAATACATCATCCCGTGACCAACACCTTAGTCACATTGAGCTCATTATGATGATGTCTTACCGAGTGGGCCCAGAGATACCTCTCCGTCATACGGAGTGACAAATCCCAGTCTCGGTTCGTGCCAACCCAACAGATGCTTTCGGAGATACCCGTAGTATACCTTTATAGCCACCCAGTTACGTTGTGACGTTTGGCACACCCGAAGTATTCCTACGGTATCCGGGAGTTGCACAACCTCATGGTCAAAGGAAAAGAAACATGACATTAGAAAAGCTTTAGCATTACGAACTACACGATTTTGTGCTAGGCTTAGGATTGGGTCTTGTCCATCATATCATTCTCCTAATGATGTGATCTCGTTATCAATGACATCCAATGTCCATGGTTAGGAAACCGTAACCATCTGTTGATCAACGAGCTAGTAACTAGAGGTTTACCAGGGACACGTTGTGGTCTATGTATTCACACATGTATCACTGTTTCCGGATAATACAATTCAAGCATGAATAACAGACAATTATCATGAACAAGGAAATATAATAATAATCATTTTATTATTGCCTCTAGGGCTAGGGCATATTTCCAACAGTCTCCCACTTGCACTAGAGTCAATAATTTAGTTACATTGTGATGAATCGAACACCCATAGAGTTCTGGTGTTGATCATGTTTTGCTCGTGGAAGAGGTTTAGTCAACGGATCTGCAACATTTAGATCCGTATGTACTTTACAAATATCTATGTCTCCATCTTGAACATAATTCCGGATGGAGTTGAAACGGCGCTTGATGTGCTTGGTCTTCTTGTGAAACCCGGGCTCCTTGGCAATGGAAATAGCTCCAGTGTTGTCACAGAAGACAGTCATCGGGCCCGACGCGCTTGGAATAACTCCTAGTCCTAGGTCGGTGATGAACTCCTTCATCCAGACTCCTTCCTGCACTGCTTCGCAAGCAGCTATATACTCCGCTTCACATGTAGAATGCGCCACGACGCTTTGCTTGCAACTGCACCAGCTGATTGCCCCACCATTCAAAATATACATGTATCATGTTTGTGACTTGGAGTCATTCAGATCTGTGTCGAAGCTAGCATCGACGTAACCCTTTACGACGAGTTCTTCGTCACCTCCATAAACGAGAAACATATCCTTAGTCCTTTTAAGGTACTTCAGGATGTTCTTGACCGCTGTCCAGTGTTCCATACCGGGATCACCTTGGTACCTCCCCACCAAACTTATGGCAAGGTTCACATCAGGTCTAGTACACAGCATGGCATACATAATAGAACCTATGGCTGAGCCATAGGGGATGACACTCATCTTTTCTCTATCTTCTGTCGTGGTCGGGGATTGAGCCGTGCTCAATCTCATACCTTGCAATACAGGCAAGAACCCTTTCTTGGACTGATCCATATTGAACTTCTTCAATATCTTATCAAGATATGTGCTTTGTGAAAGACCAATGAGGCATCTCGATTTATCTCTATAGATCTTGATGCCTTTTATGTAAGCAGCTTCTCCAAGGTCCTTCATTGAAAAACTCTTATTCAAGTAGGCCTTTATGCTTTCCAAGAATTCTACATCATTTCCCATCAGCAATATATCATCCACATATAATATGAGAAATGCTACAGATCTCCCACTCACTTTCTTGTAAATACAGGCTTCTCCCCAAGTCTGTATAAACCCAAACGCTTTGATCACATCATTAAAGCGAATGTTCCAACTCCGAGATGCTTGCACCAGCCCATAAATTGAGCGCTGGAGCTTGCATACCTTGTCAGCATTCTCAGGATCGACAAAACCTTCCGGCTGCATCATATACAGTTCTTCCTTGAGGAAGCCATTAAGGAATGCCGTTTTGACATCCATTTGGCATATCTCATAATCATAGAATGCGGCAATTGCTAACATGATTCGGACGGACTTTAGCATCGCTACGGGAGAGAAAGTCTCATCGTAGTCAATCCCTTGAACTTGTCGATAACCTTTAGCGACAAGTCGAGCCTTATAGATGGTCATGTTACCATCGGCGTCAGTCTTCTTCTTAAAGATCCATTTATTTTCTATGGCGTGCCTATCATCGGGCAAGTCCACCAAAGTCCATACTTTGTTTTCATACATGGATCCTATCTCGGATTTCATGGCTTCAAGCCATTTGTTGGAATCCGGGCCCGCCATCGCTTCTTCATAGTTCGAAGGTTCACCGTTGTCTAACAACATGATTTCCATGACAGGGTTGCCGTACCACTCTGGTGCGGAACGTGTCCTTGTGGACCTTCGAAGTTCAGTGGTAACTTGATCTGAAGCTTCATGATCATTATCATTAACTTCCTCCCTAGTCGGTGCAGGCACCTCAGGAACAACTTCCTGCGCTGCGCTACTTTCCGATTCGGAAGGGGTGACTGTCACCTCATCAAGTTCCACTTTCCTCCCACTCACTTCTTTCGAGAGAAACTCTTTCTCCAGAAAGGATCCATTCTTGGCAACGAAGACCTTGCCTTCTGATCTGAGGTAGAAGGTATACCCAATAGTTTCCTTAGGTATCCTATGAAGATGCATTTTTTCGATTTGGGTTCGAGCTTTTCAGGTTGAAGTTTCTTGACATAAGCATCGCAACCCCAAACTTTCAGAAATGACAGCTTAGGTTTTTGCCAAACCAAAGTTCATACGGTGTCGTCTCAACGGATTTAGACGGAGCCCTATTTAAAGTGAATGCGGCAGTCTCTAAAGCAAATCCCCAAAAAGATAGCGGTAAGTCGGTGAGAGACATCATAGATCGCACCATGTCCAACAAAGTACGATTAGGACGTTCGGACACACCATTACGCTGAGGTGTTCCAGGCGGTGTCAATTGTGAAACAATTCCACATTTGCTTAGGTGCGTGCCAAATTCGTGACTTAAATATTCACCTCCATGATCCGATCGTAAGAACTTTATTTTTCTGTCACGTTGATTCTCTACCTCATTCTGAAATTCCTTGAACTTTTCAAAGGTATTAGACTTGTGTCTCATCAAGTAGACATACCCATATCTACTTAAATCATCCGTGAGGGTGAGAACATAACGATAGCCTCTGCGAGCTTCAACACTCATTGGACCGCACACATCGGTATGTATGATTTCCAGTAAGTTGGTTGCTCACTCCATTGTTCCGGAGAACGGAGTGGTCATCTTGCCCAAGAGGCATGGTTCGCACGTGTCAAATGATTCAAAATCAAGAGACTCCAAAAGTCCATCTGCATGGAGCTTCTTCATACGTTTGACACCAATATGACCAAGGCGGCAATGCCACAAGTATGTGGGACTATCATTATCAACCTTACATCTCTTGGCATTCACACTATGAATATGTGTAACATCATGTTCGAGATTCATTAAGAATAAACCATTGACCAGCGGGGCATGACCATAAAACATTTCTCTCATATAAAAAGAACAACCATTATTATCGGATTTAAATGAGTAGCCATCTCGCATTAAACGAGATCCAGATACAATGTTCATGCTCAAAGCTGGTACTAAATAACAATTATTAAGGTTTAAAACTAATCCCGAAGGTAGATGTAGAGGTAGCGTGCCGACGGCGATCACATCGACCTTGGAACCATTCCCGACGCACATCGTCACCTCGTCCTTCGCCAGTCTCCGTTTATTCCGCGGCTCTTGCTTTGAGTTACAGATGTGAGCAACTGCACCGGTATCAAATACCCAGGAGCTACTACGAGCGCTGGTAAGGTACACATCAATAACATGTATATCACATATACCTTTGACGTTGCCGGCCTTCTTATCTGCTAAGTATTTGGGGCAGTTCCGCTTCCAGTGACCCGTTCCCTTCCAATAAAAGCACTTAGTCTCAGGCATGGGTCCATTCTTTGGCTTCTTCCCGGCAAATGGCTTACCGGGCGCGGCAACTCCTTTGCCGTCCTTCTTGAAGTTCTTCTTACCCTTGCCTTTCTTGAACTTAGTGGTTTTATTCACCATCAACACTTGATGCTCTTTCTTGATCTCCACCTCCGCTGATTTCAGCATTGAATACACCTCGGGAATGCACTTCTCCATCACTTACATATTGAAGTTCATCACGAAGCTCTTGTAGCTAGGTGCGAGCGACTGAAGGATTCTGTCAACGACCGCTTCGTCTGGAGATTAATTCCCAACTGAGACAAGCAATTGTGCAACCCAGACAATTTGAGTATGTGCTCGCTGACAGAACTATTCTCCTCCATCTTACAACTGTAGAATGCGTCGGAGACACACTCTAGAAACACACTCCGGTGATTCGGAGGTCCAGCCAAACACCAAGTACCTAGATGTCATCATAACCAACACAATGGCCCAATACATCTCTACCCTCGACTACAACGATGGAGGCTTAACTCTGGCATGCACAATGTACGCCTCCTAAGAATGCTATTTCGGCCTAAACCTGAATCCGATCTACAATAGAGCCGACATTACTTACAAATTTTGGAAGGGTTAGTGCACTCTATATAAGCTACTCTTTTGCACTAGGTTATGGGTTCACACTCTTTGTAATTGGTCATCCGTACACATAATTGTTGGGGAACGTAGCAAAAATCAAAAAAAATCTACGCTTCACCAAGATCAATCTATGGAGTCATCTAGCAACGAGGGAGAGGGGAGTGCATCTACATACCCTTGTAGATCGCGAGCGGAAGCGTTCAAGAGAACGTGGATGATGGTGTCGTACTCGTTGTGATCCAAATCACCGATGATCCTAGCGTCGAACGGACGGCACCTCCGCGTTCAACACACATACGGAGCAGCGACGTCTCCTCCTTCTTGATCCAGCAAGGGGGAGGAGAGGTTGATGGAGATCCAGCAGCACGACGATGTGGTGGTGAATGCAGCGGTATTCCAGCAGGGCTTCGCCAAGCAACACTGGAGGAGGAAGGGGTGTCACGGGAGGGAGAGGGAGGTGCCAGGGCATAGGGTGCGGCTGCCCTCCCTCCCCCCACTATATATAGGGGCCCTGGGGGGGCACCGGCCCTAGGAGATCCAATCTCCTGGGGGGCGGCGGCCAAGGGGGGGAAACTTACCCCCCAAGCCAGGTGGGGCGCCCCACCCCTAGGGTTCCCAACCCTAGGCGCAGGACAGGCCCATGGGGGGCACACCAGCCCACTATGGGCTGGTTCCCTTCCCCTTTCTGCCCATGGGGCCCTCCGGGATAGTGGCCCCACCCGGTGGACCCCCGGAACCCTTCCGGTGGTCTCGGTACAATACCGGTTGATGTCTACGCACACTTCTACTCTTGTAGACTATGTTGGGCCTCCAAGCGCAGAGGTTTGTAGGACAGTAGCAATTTCCCTCAAGTGGATGACCTCAGGTTTATCGAACTCAGGGAAGTAGAGGTTGAAGATGGTCTCTCTCAAGCAACCCTGCAACTAAGATACAAGAAGTCTCTTGTGTCCCCAACACACCTAATACACTTGTCAGATGTATAGGTGCACTAGTTCGACGAAGAGATGTTAAATGGCAAGTGATATGGATGGCAAAACAAGGTAATACAAATATGTAATAAAAAGTGCAGCAAGCAAACAAGTAGTAAACGTGAGCACAAACGGTATTGCAATGGTGGAAACAAGGCCTAAGGTTCATACTTTCACTAGTGGCAACTCCCAACAACATTAACATAATCGAATCACATGATATTTCCCATAAAACATGCAAAGGGGACACACTCGGAGATCATTCCTTCGTGGTCAAGAGAGGACGAGAATTATGTAGGGCTACAAAAGCACACCTCAAAGTTCGTAGTTCTCGATCTAAGGATTTCCCAATGTCACCGCGGCCATCCAAAGAGAGTCCCACAATCACCATAACATATCTAAAGGATAGTCAAAGACAAGCACCAAGAGACTCTCAATCTTCAATCAACACACAAGAGAGGAAATCACTCATGAAAATATTGTTCTAATCCATGTCCAATAGACCGCTGTCACCTTGGTCTCGAGGATTATACTAGATAAAGACAAGTGAGTACATCAATCCAATACATAGAGGAAGGGGAAACACCCTAGATTAACATAGCCTATGATCACAATGAAGATCACATCATGGGAGAGAGAATTGACCACATAGCTACTGGTAAGAACCTCAGCCCCGAGGAGGAACTACTCCCGCATCATGGAGGGAGGAAGCAACGTCGATGGAGATGAATCCGGGGGCACTTCCCCGTCCCGGCAGGGTGCCGGCGCAGGAATTCTGGTCCCCCGAAGCTTGATGGCGATGGCGGCGGAGATCGGAATCGTGTCTGGAGAAAAGGGGTTCGGAATCAGGGTTTCCTCGACACGCTTTAAATATATGCCAAAGGAGGCCACCAGAGGGGGTCAGGGGTGCCCAGGCGCCCCCCCGGCGCGGCCCAGGGGGGGGGCGCCCACAGGGCGCCTGGAGCCCCTGTGGGTCCCCCCCCCCCCCGGCTGCACTTTGGCCGCACGGTAGCTCCTGGAACGCTGATTTTTTATATATTTTTTCTGGATTTTTCCTGGCAGTTCTCGTAATGTGAAAACCTGAAATACAAAAACAGCCGAAAACAGAAACTGGCACTGGGGTGCACTGAGTTAATAGGTTAGTCCAAATATGATCAAAAGTGTATGGAAGTGTATAAATATCATAGCAATATCACCCAAAAGAGGCATGGAGCAAGCAGAAATTATACATATGTTTT
>LR738709.1:611497908-611515951 GCA_902687465.1 Secale cereale | reverse complement strand
CCCCCCTCTTTATATTTTTCAGGATCCCTCCTGCCACCGCAAAAACAACATGGTTGCTTAATCTCCGCTCAACAACACATGTCAGATTCTTTCAATTGCCATGCCAGTTTTGTTTTAGAAGTTGTTGGGCTAAATTGCACTGAAATCACCTGTTTCAGTTTTTAATCTGTCCATTTTGGTTCCAATTTCAATCAGATTCAAGCAAATTTCAAATTTTGTTTGAACCTGGCACGTATTGAAGCGTCACCCCCTTCTTTGAGACTATCATCGCCTTTTTCACCGAAACTTTGGCATATGTAAATGAACATCAGTCAGATGATCTAGCCAGAATAGACATCATATTTTTGTTCGATTAAATTGCACCAAAGTCGCCTATTACAATATTCAATCTGGTCATTCTGATTTCATTTTGAATGGGATTCAACCAAAATTTGAATTTGTTTGAACCTTGCCGGTATTGAAGGGTCGCCACAGCCATCTTTGAGACTAAAAGTCATCGCCTTTTTCACCGGAAAATGGCGAAAAGTTCATTGTAATGGTGAAATCTCGGTGCAAAAGTCGAGCCCTCGAAATTATTAGCCTCAAGTTCGTGAGACCATTATAATTCACCAGTAGCGTACTTGGCAACCGTGTCTGAGACCTCGGTTCATGAGTTTAATCGGATCAAACGGACTCAGCACAGATTCATTCACGAATGATTCAGCACTTAGAAACGAAGTCCAACACAAAATTCACATGTCCAAGACTAAGCTAGTTGCCAAGAGCAGCACACGTTTGGAATTGTGGACATGGCAAACATGCCAAAGGATCAAAACGCGTTAATGTCGTGGGCGCTCAGGCTCAGCCGAAGAGCATCTGGGCGTGTGGGGCGAGGTCCTTGTGCGCCTCCTTGATGGTGCCCTCGGCGACGCCGGTGGCGACGGACACGTCCTTGGCGGACCTGCTGGCGCCGGCGCGCTGCACCACCATGTAGATGATGGCGGCTGCGACGGACTCCGGGTTCCGGCGCACGTCGAGGCCTTCCTCGACCCTCCGCACGGCCTCCTGCGCGTCGCGCACCTCCTGGTTGCCCAGGCCGAGCCGGGAGCAGAAGCGGCGCAGGTAGTCGGAGGCGCTCACGACGCCGATGTCCATCACCTGGCCGTCCTCCTCCCCGAGGAGCTTCTTGATGTGCGTCGTCATCTTGCCGACGTCCTTCTTGGCAGCCACGCCGCCGGCGGTGACGGAGGCGAGCTCCTTGTACGTGCGCGGCATGCCGAGGTTGCGGCAGGCGATGTAGAGGCAGGCGGCGTAGACGGAGTCCCGTTTCCGGCCGCGCGGGCAGCCCTTGGCCTCGTCCAGCTTCTTGAACGTTTCCTTGGCCAGGTCGCGGATGGTGGCCACGAGGCCGAGCCGGTCGGCCATGTCGGCGATGCCGCGGAAGCCGTCGACGAGGGTCTGATCGGAGGCCGCCTCCGCGTCCGGCACCGACAACCTCGGAGGGACGTTGGCCGCCACGCCGTTGGTGGAGGACCTCTTGGGCTTGCTGGTGCAGTCGATGACGGTGGAGAGTTTGGCGGCGAGGAAGGGATCGCCAGAGGCGCCGACGCGGCTGGGGTCGCGATCCTCGCCGCCGCCGTCGTCGGCGAAGTTGCGCCACTCGGAAACCACGTCGATGTAGTGCGCGTCGAGGACGAGCGCGCACTCGGTGCAGATCGTGTCGCCGGTCCCGTGGTCGAGGACAACCTCCGTTGCGCGGTTGCACTCCGGGCAGTACACGCGCTCGTCCGCCGCAGAGCAGGTGCTGGTGTACATGGCTGCCGCTGCCGCCGCGTGCTCAGTTTTGGGATTGTCTTGTGGCGACGGGTTGGGGAAAAGGGTTTGAGGAGGTTGGAGTTGGGGGGATTTGGGCTGATATTTATAGACGCGTAGGTCGGTTCGTGGGGCTAGTTTGGAGTCCGACTCGGTTCCGTACGGCTGCGATTCTTTAGCGAGAAGATTTTGTAGTGTACAAACTATTTTCTCACGAAAAAATTACAGCTGCCCAGCCAGGAACAATCCTTGTCCTCCTCGTACCCGTGGAAGTCCGGCCTTTGTAAACAAGCCCACAGCACCGGCCACCCACAGTCGGTTTCGGTCGACAATTTTTTTCCTAAATAAAAGAGCGAGGGTCCTCGCTCGATCCTTCTCCAGCGCCACCGCCGAAGCATTTCCTCGCTCGATCCCAGCTGACACGCAGGGGTTTGTATTTCCGGTGGTAGCAAGCGATTGTGGGGACGAAGATGGCAAGCAGCAAGAGGAGGAAGGCTGTGGCCGCCTCGCTTATGCCGCCGTTAGCCGAGTCGCTGCTGCTGCCGCCGGATGAGCTGATGACGGAGGTGTTCCTGCGGCTGCCCGTGAAATCCCTCTTCCGCTTCCGGGCCGTCTGCCGCTCCTGGGCCGCGCTGCTCTCCTCCGACGAGTTCTGCAGCCTCCACAGGGCCAAGGTCGAGGCCGAGGCAGCACCGCCGCCAAAGCTGCTATTCATCTCGCCGGCAGCGAGCTTCGACTCCATGGGGATTTACTCGTGCTCGCCATCAGGCGACGGCCTACTGCTCACTCTCCGCGACGTGCGCGGTGACTATGTGGACATGACGCCCGCGCCGTGCCGCGGCCTCACCCTCTTGCATGACGCCGTGGAGCCAGCCTACTATGTTTTCAATGCCACCACACGGGCCGTCACCCGGCTGCCGCCATGCCAAGACTCCTTCGCGGCCACTGCTGGTCTCGGATTCGATTCCAGGAGGAGAGAGTACAAGGTAGTGAGGTTGTTTACCGAAAAACACTTCGGGGTTGATAATATCAAGTGCGAGGTGTACGTCCTTGGTGGCGAGCATGGCGATCGCTGGATGCCGGCTGCCGGCGGTGTGCCCTTTAGGTTCCGCAAGTTTGCCACTGCTGCCATCAGCGCTGCAACACGGAGTGAAGCTAAGCTGCTGCCGGTGTTCGCAGAATCGCAGACGGATTTCTGCATTGGGTCATCGACTCGTCTCTTTTCCTCACAAAGCCAAGAGCTGCCGTCTTATCGTTCTCTGTCGCAGATGAGACCTTTAGATGGTTCAGGCCACCGCCGGTTGAGGAGGCATCAGGAGGTCAGTTGGTGGAGCTTGCTGGGCACATGTGTATGATCCGGCCAACAATCTTCGAGGTTCCAGGAGTGCACCTGGTGGAGCTTGATGGCCACTTGTGTATGGTCCGGGATCTCCGTCCTGATAGTAGTATTATGGAGATATGAGAAATGAAGGACTGTAACTCTGGTGATTGGATGTTGGCACATCGCATTGATTTGTTGCAACATGTTCAAAGAGGTTTGATGGAGCCGCAAATTATTAGAGTCATTGGTTCTGTTGGCAATTGTGGATCAAGGAACAAGGTAGTCTTGGCTACATCCAAACGCAAGGTGATCACCTATGACCCAGTATCTGGAACTCTGGAAACCATTCTTGCAATCAGAGAAACTCATTCATCTTACGAAACTGAGCAATCTGCTCCTAGAGTCGGTTTATTCAAAGAGAATCTTGCTCCGGTGCACAGAACAAATGAAGAGATAGCCTTGTGTTCTCCCCTGGCCAAGGCAACTAAGGAGATCCTAGTATCCTACTCCGACTCCCGGGTAATTTTGCCGTGCAGTTCAAGCAGCTGGTCAGCAAGCAGTGGCTGACATTGATCGAGAGTCGAAGCTTCATACGCTCTTACTATGAGCATAACAACATAGACGGGAGGCCCAAGATCATGCTTGTGGGCAAGGGTGCTAGAGGTCTGGGTTTCAGTTTTGCTCCCATGGGTAAATTGCTTCGAGAGGCTCCTAGTCAAGGAACATGGCTTGACACAAAGGTGGTTTGCTCGAAGCCTTGCCATGGCATGAACCTGTTAAGTACTGAGAGTGAGGATTATCTTTACAACCCTTGCACAGGTTACTGTAGTAGCTACCACACTCGAGGGAGGCTTGCCTTTGTGCCCAACCATATACTCTCGATGATGCACGACAGTGTCTGTACACCAGAAGATCATGCCTTTGTTGTTGGCAACAGGAATGTTGGCCTGGGGTTCAATCTTCTGACACAGGAGCATGTCATTGTTCAAATCTTATATCACTTGAAGGACTTCGAATCTCGTCAATATTT
Organism: Secale cereale; assembly: GCA_902687465.1. Classification (NCBI taxonomy): domain Eukaryota; kingdom Viridiplantae; phylum Streptophyta; class Magnoliopsida; order Poales; family Poaceae; genus Secale; species Secale cereale. Next base: position 611,511,809 of record LR738709.1, on the reverse strand, counting down.
TTTGACATTCTCAGTAATTGCCCCTGGTTCGGTGCAAGACCACTTCGAGCCGCCTCTTCCTTTAAATGACATGCCACCAACGTATCTGTCAGGAGTACTATATTGGATGAGTGAACCAAGGTTAGGCCAGAGTTATGAGAGGGCCATTGTGTCGTATAACATTGCGACTAGGATGTTTGGTGTCATCCCCTGCCCCTCAAGCGTCGCAATGTGGAACAGCACAAGTCCATCCCAAGCATTTGTGGTAGAGCTTGAAGGGATGTTATGTGCTGTTCATGCAGATCCAGCTGCAGAAGAGTTAGATATTTGGAAGCTGGAACATGGTCTATGGGATAGAGCATCTAAAATATATTTAGAAGACTGCTCAGGCTATTCCCTTGGAGCAAATGTTGTGGTTCCCTTGGCCGTTGACCCCAAGGATGGGAGAATCATGCTGAACACAGGGAGGAAACTGGGTCTTTATGATCCAACAAAGCAATCGGTTGAGAACTTGTATGATCTTGATGAGGTCGTGCATGTCACAAGTTCAGAGCAGTCTCCACGCGTTGGAGTGTATGAAGATGTCCAAATGACCAAATGCGGACATCATGTCGAGAAGTTTTGTTTGCCGAAATCACCTTTGGAGCAGCCCACGTTTTTCAATGAGCCTTCGCCTAAATTATCTGGGAAGCAATTTACATGCTCCAATGGCGTTCAACCTTTGGAGGGGAGAACTCCTCTGGACAGTAAAGTTATGCCTCTGGTCCCAATGTTATACGAGGAGAGCTTAGCAAGCTTTCCCCGTGTTCGCAAAACAAGGTGGTTTAGCTGATGTATTACCAAAACTTAAAGTCCAGCAGTTTGGTAGCACCGTGTGTTTCCCGATATGTATCAGTTACTCAACATAGGTGGTGGAAACTGCAATTGTACTCCTATTATAGTTTTGTTTTTAATATTTCTTGTTGAGTTATTTATCTCTTTGTATAACTGTCTGTTGTGAAAGCGTACATACTGGTGTTTTTGTAATGTTACTTATTACTCTTTGTGTTCAAAGATTTACTTTTGATATGTAAGTGTAATATTGTTTTCCGTGTTAGACCTGGTTGCCAATGCCAGGACATATGTATGCTTGAGTTGAGCTCTGGAATGTTTAGCCAATTCCGTTCTTCTAACTGCATTTCTGATGCTATGGTGGCGTGGCTGATTAAGAATTTTGGAAATATAGACATCTCCTGGGGGAGTGTCAAATGTACTCACCCCGTAAAGAAATATAAGTGTGTTTAGATCACTACTTACCTTACGAAGCAAGAATTTATGGCAAGTCCTTGATGAGAAATTGATTAGGAGGGAACAACTGGAGGTGTATTTGCGTGGGTCTATAGATCATACAGATAGATCGACTATTTTCAAGCACTGTATGTTCGTCAGTTGCAAACTTTGAAAAGCTTTTAGGAACCTAAATTTGCAAGGCTTTTGTTCCCTCGCTGGGACGGGCTCTGCTGCATCTTTCTATCTCAGTTTTTTAGGTCAACTAAGTCAAAGAATGACCAGATTCCAAAAAAGGTTCAGTCAACTCTGTGTGTTGCCAATGCTAACATTACTACTCACAATGTATTCATTCCTGTCTAGGGAGAAAAACATATAGAGAATACTACTCTCTCATGTACAGATTATGGTGATCAGATAGCTCATAACCAGGAAGCTTAATGACTCGAATCATCTATGTGCCGTGAAGCAAAATTCATGTACAGAATACTGGGTAGGAAAATCTTTCATGATGCAGGCAAGCTATATGCAGGTGACTAAACAACATGCAAACATCGTATTTTGGTCTGTATCTTTTCAACCAGGCTCTACTTAGGGCCAGTTCTTTTGATGGCTTCTAGAATAAGCTGAAATAAGCTGCCCCCTACCCAGCTTATTCTAGAAGCCCAACTAAATTTATTTTTTTAGAAGCCTAGTAGTTAAGATTTGATTAGTAGGCTTCTAAAAAGAAAATTTTGTTTGGGCTTCTAGAATAAGCTAGGTAGGGGCAGCTTATTCTGGAAGCCCAAAAAAGCCAGCAAAAGAACTGGCCTTTAGTCTAGTCCGTTTAGAGCTGATTGCAAATCGAACCCATGACCTCCCTCATCAAACTATGTTGCTGTAAGCACCCGGCCACCCAGCGGGATATGGTAAGATTTCACTTTTTTTTCCTTCTTTTATTCTTTCTTTTTTTTACATTTTTTCCTTTTTAGTTTCCTTTTTTTATTTCTTTCCTGGTTCGACGAATTTGTTTTGGAAGTACGTGTTTTTTCTTCTTCAAATAGATGAACTACTTTTGAAATTGAGAGGAGCGCATATTTCAACCCCGAACTCTTGCCTTAGTCTAATTTACAACCCCAAACTCCAATACCGTCTAAATTACAACCCCCAACTCTCAAAACCGGCCAGGATTCAACCCTCCCCTCTGTGTTGACTGGTTTTGATGTCCAGTCAGCATGCCACGTCAGCAAAAAGTTCAAAATTTCCAGGAAAAAATTAAACAGTCTGTAAAATCGAAATAAGAGTGTAAACATGTAAAAACTGTAAAATTTTGAATTCTAGAAAAATACATAAAAACTGTAAAAAAATAATTTCCATATCATATTAAAAATAAAAATAAAAAAAATTCTATAAAAAAGTTAAATTTTATGAATTTGATTTTTTTTATTTTTCCTGGATTTTTTTCTTATGTCACAGATTTTATTCTTATTTTTAGAATTTTTATTATTTTTTGCTGACGTGGCATGCTGACTGGATCCGTTAACTGATCAAAACTGGTCACCCAAGTCAAAACCGGTCAACAAGGAGGGGAGGGTTGAATCCTAACCGGTTTTGAGAGTTGGGGGTTGTAATTTCGACGGTATTGGAGTTCAGGGTTGAAATATGTACTTCTCTCTTTGAAATTCAATGTACTTTTTTGAAATCGATGAACCATTTTTTCAAATTTGGGCAGATATTTTGAAAATTCACGAATTGTTTTCAATTTTGATGATTTTTTTTCAATTTCTATGGATTTCTTTTAAAATTCATAGAACATTTTTTAAAAAGATGAACATTATTAGAAAATGGATGAACTTTTATTAAAAATGTATGAACTGTTTTCGAAATTGATGAACTTTTTTTCAAGTTTGTGAACTTTTTTGAAATTGACAAACTTTTTTCTAAGTTTTCAAATTATATGAATTGGTGAATTTCTTTTTAATTCGTGTTTTGTTTTTAAATCTATGACCTTTCAAGTTCTTTTAACATTCTTTTTGGAAATAAAATCATGTTTTTTTCTAAAATTCGTGTGCAGTGAATAGCATGGCTATACTTATTCTTAAAGCGTTCGCGCTGTTATAGTTCACAAGTGCTTGGTTAGTCTAGTGGTTAGGCGGCAGGCACATGAGTTGGACGGCGTTGGATCCTTTAATTTTTAGGTGGTTCTTTCGCTGTAAATAGTTTTTCGCTGCACTGCGTGTCGTGGGCTGGCCCACCGGGTGCGGCAGCGAGCGCCAGCTGCGGCCAGTTCTTTTGACGGCTTATAAAATAAGTCGCCTCCTCTTCATCTTTCCCTATAAGCCGTATCATTTATTCATCATGGCTTCTGAACTAATTATGTGATAACTAATTAAGAAGCCTCAACAAATTTAGGGAGCGCCTTATTTTTTAAGATGAGAAGAGGCAGCTTATTTTTTAAGCCGTTCAAAAAAATGACCCTTAAGGCGCCGTATAGGAGCCCCTGCTCGCTTGCTTAGGGATGAAAACGGAGCGGAAACGGACGGAACTGAGTGCTACCATATTTGTTTTTATTTATTTTTGCAGAACCGGAAACGAATACAGAAACCCCGGAAATTAATACGGAAACAGATACTGCCGGAAACGGAGATGGAGCGGATACAAAGCGGACACGGAAAAAAAAGTGGGCATTGATCGGAACGTAAACCCCCCTTGAAACATGGAGAAATACACACAAAAACAAACAAATTTAATGGATTGTTAACATGGCTATATGGTCAAGCTGAGTACATGTGTGCTAGTCGAAGTTGGACCTCAAATTATCATTCTACTCATTGTGTCATTGTGTGTTGTTTGATGGTTGGACTAGAAAGCACTCATAGGTCTATAGTATGAACGGAAATTCCATATTCACGGAAACGAAAAGTTCCGTTTCCATGCCTATTCCCCCGGAAAAACACTATTTTATTTTTGTTTTCGTTTCCGCATAAAAAAATTCCATTTCCACTTCTATTTTGCAAGTTTCCGTTTTCATTTTCTTATTTCCTCTTCGTTTCCATTTTTTCTCCGGAAAAGCAGAAAGTTTTCACTTCATTTTCATCCTTACGCTTGCTCTCCAATCCCGGCTACAGCGCATGGGCAGGCACATCAAGACGCCCCATTGCGGCAGCCCTACTATTTAACGCAAAGAGCATCAAATAGGTGGTCGCAGCTCTTATTTCGTCACGCAACTGGTGAGCTAAATGATTTTTTTAGAGAGAGAAGAGAGACAAAGTACTGCCACATACCTTTTTTTTCGAACTGGCCTTCCTTGTAGAGCCGGGTCCATGTTTCTCCTTGCAACCACCTTTTTTTGTACTGCTATTTTTACTCTACTTGTTTTCTTTGTTTTTTCCCCAAAAGTCGCATTTTAAAAAATGTTGAGATATTAAAAATGTTCACGTTTCAGATATCTGTTCATAATTTCACGAAATGTTCTCGTTTAAATCCAATGTTCAGAGATTTAGAAATTGTTCATAGTTTAAAGCAAATCATGTTTTGAACATTTGTTCACAAATTCCAAAAATATTCAGAAATTTCCGGAAATGTTCTTGTTTTAATGTTTTGTTCACAAATTTTATTTTTTGTGGTACTTATTGACAAATGTTTGTTTCTTAAAAAATGTTCTCTGTTTAAAAAACAGTTTGGACTTTACAAGAATGCTCGTTTCTTTTAAAATTTCTTCAGAATTTTCAACAAAAATCCAGGTTTGAAAACTCTGTTCAAAACCTTAAATTTTAGAAATACACAAACAGTGTAATTCTTTTTCGCTAAAGTATCCTGCCGTTCACTACAATATTTTTAAGGTTGTTCGCTGCACTAAACCGTCCTGCTTTTTTTTTTTTTTTTGAGAAAATCTATAACCTTTATTGAGTAACAATGTTCATAGGGATACAGATTATATCGGGCTGAATAGCAAGCCATACATGGCGCCCGACAGAAAGAGAAGAAGCCGCTTTGGCCAAAGAATGCGCTTCTCCATTGTGCTCCCGCTTCTCGTGGATGATGTCGATTGCTTCAAAAGTCCCGCTCCGAGCCTTGATCTCCCGGATAGTCATCGCGTAGCGGCACGGAGCTTCACGGACGATGTTCTTCACCACCTCTACGCAGTCAGTTGCAATGCAAACCGATGCCAAGTGTAGGTCCACAGCAAGGGATATGGCCTCATTACATGCCTGCGCTTCTAACGATGCTGGGTCCACCAGCCCGTCAAACACGATGGCAGATGCACCGAGGTAGTTCCCCGCCTTGTCCCTACAAACAGCCGCGGCCGCTCCCTTAGTTCCGCTCCGTGACAGCCCGCCGTCCACATTTATCTTGCAATCATGCACCGGAGGAGGGAGCCAGGCCATACGTGGAGGGTTTTGTCTTGCATGCATACCCCTGCCGGTTACATGCAGGTCCTTGGCGCGTCCAGAGCTTCGCTGCACAGGTGACGGTAGCGCGTTTTGGCTCGATGGCGCGCGTGGCGGGAGCTGTTCCAGGTCCTCCAGAAATTTGTTGATGAAGCAATGCGTGCTTAATGGACTCTGGAACTGGTCATCGTGGATAGCACGCCGTCGTGCCCACCAAATTGCCCACATCGTGACGAGTACCCGGGTAAGCTCTATATGCGGCAGTGTATCCACCAGCCAGAACATCCACATTCGCGCATCATCCGTCTTGTTTGAAGTGATAACCTCCGTTAGTTCCTCATCTGCTAAGGCCCAAACGCACCTGGACATATTGCAGTCGAACAAAGAGTGGCGCCATGAGTCGATATCAGCATGACAAAGGCCGCATGCCGGGGTGTCCGTCATCTTGCGATGATTCCTCACTGCACCAGTTGGAATAGATGTATGTGCCAGTCGCCATGCAAACACTTTGATTTTTGAAGGAAGTTGCGCACCCCATAACTTGCCCCATGACTTCCGATCAGCATTGATATGAGAGTGCCCCGATGCATTCACCAGCCAGTCCGTCCGCTGCTTCTTGGTTGCTGCCAGTAGCCGATACGCCGACCGAACAGAGAAAGAACCATTCTTTTCATAATGCCAGGCCCAGAAATCCTCATGCACTCTCAGGCTGAGAGGGATATTCATAATCTCTGCCTTGTCCGCCAGGAGGTGCTCATCCAATTTAGCGGTGTCCCAGGTCGCTGAGGTGTGGTCGATTAAGTCTGCAACTGTGAGAGGAGCACTCGCAGTTTGGGTGCAAATCGGTCGCAGCTGATAATCACGCGGTATCCAATTCTCCTGCCATATATGGGTGTTTCTCCCATTGCCAATACGTTTGATCAGCCCAAGTTTAAGGGTATCTCGACCTTCGATAATAGACCTCCATACCTGCGAGGGATAGCTCCCAATCTCAGCATCCAAGATAGAGCACGTTGGGTAGTATACCGCCTTGAGGATGCGTGCACTCAGAGAGGCCGGTTGCTGAAGTAGACGCCATGCTTGCCGGGCAAGAAGCGCCAAGTTAAAAAGCTCGATGTCCCGGAAACCCATGCCCCCCATGAACTTTGGTTGGGTCATCACTTCCCATGAGACCCAAGCTGTTTTCCTCTCACCCTTCCTCGAGCCCCACCAAAACTTGCGTAAGAGACCATTGATATGTTGACATAGCCCGCGAGGAAGTTTAAAGCATGACATCGAGTATGTTGGTATTGCTTGGGCCACAGCCTTGATAAGTACCTCTTTGCCCCCCACTGATAATGCTTTCTCCATCCATCCCTGGACTTGCTTCCATATCCTATCTTTCAGGTATTTGAAGGAGCCCTCTTTGGCCCTCCCCACGTCACTAGGGAGTCCAAGATATTTCTCTGATAACTTCTCAGCTTGCACATCCAAGACTTGCTTGATCTCCTGCCGTAATGAGTCGGCACATCCCTTACTGAAAAAGATAGAGGATTTATCTCTGTTGATGCGCTGTCCAGACGCCCCACAATAACTCTGCAAGAGGGAGTCAACACGTCGAGCCATGTCAGGGGTAGCATGGAAGAATAACAAACTATCATCAGCAAATAGAAGATGATTCACTGGTGGAGCACCCGTAGCCACTGTAATACCCTCCACTGCCTCAGTATCGCTGGTTGACTTAAGCAAACAGGAGAGCCCCTCGGCAGCTATCAAAAACAAATAGGGTGATATAGGGTCCCCTTGTCTAATTCCCCTTGTGGGCTTGAACTCGTCCAATTTGCCTCCATTAAGCATAACTGAAAAGGATACAGAAGTAACACATCGCATAACCGTATCTGTGAACCGCGGACTGATTCCCAGCTTCAACATAACAGCCTTCAAGTACGACCATTCAAGTCGGTCGTATGCCTTCATCATGTCCAACTTCAATGCACAAAACCTGTTGCTTTTTACCTTCTTTGTTTTCATGTAGTGGAGGCACTCATAAGCAGAGATGAAATTATCCGTGATGAGACGTCCTGGTACAAAAGCGGACTGCTCTTCGGAGATGATGTCGGGGAGAATAATCTTGAGACGATTAGCCAGCACCTTTGACGCAATCTTGAAGATCACGTTACAGAGGCTAATCGGTCGAAACTGTCCTAAATTCTTTGGACTTGCTATCTTGGGGATTAACACGATTAACGTTCTATTTATCTCCTCCGGGGAATCAACACCATTGAGCACTCGAAGTACCATGGCAGTTACCTCATCGCCACATAGATCCCAATGCCTCTGGAAGAAGTGCGCGGGGAAGCCATCAGGCCCTGGAGCCTTCGTCGGGAACATTTGGAAAAGTGCCGATCGCACCTCTTCCTTGCCATAAGGAGCATTAAGCTTGCTGTTCATAACGCCATCAACTTTCACGGGTATGTGTGACAAGACCTCTTCCATCCCAAAAGTGTTCTCTGAGGTGTAAAGCTGCTCATAAAAACCTGATGTCAATGATGCCATCTCCTCCGGATCGGTGCACACGGTGCCGTCAAGACGCTGAAGCTCGGTGATTCGGTTTTTAGCCTTGCGCGCACTCGCCTTCCGGTGGAAAAATTTAGTATTGCTATCACCTTCAGAAAGCCACTGTAACCTAGCCCGTTGACGCCACATGATCTCCTCCCGAAAGCAAAGCTCCACCATGCGGTGTTCTATCTCTTTTTCCTCCTTACTAGGTTCTAATCGGGATGGGACAGCACGAAGCTCCTCGAGTTTGGCCCGTAACTTGCGCAGCTCTCCACGTACTGACCCAAATGTCGATCGCCCCCAACGTTGCAGACAGCCGGCAACCATAGTTAGCTTACTCGACAACTCAGACACCGAGCGCGCAGGCCCCGCCGTTTTCCACACATCCTGGACCAGATCACCAAAGTGCGGGTCTCTCTCCCACATACATTCATACTTGAAAGGCCTCTGCTTTGCTCGGACACTGTCATCCGCCATCTCCGTCTCCAAAAGGATAGGGCAATGGTCTGATTTTACTGCAGTTAAATGCTCCAGGCTCGCAAAGGGGAATCGTGCAGACCAGCAAGCTGTTGCGAGAGCCCTGTCCAAGCGAACTCGGCAGTAGCTACCACCAGCAACCTTCTTTTCCCACGTCCAGTCCAAACCTCGATAGCCCAGGTCCGCGAGGCCACAAACATCGATCGCATCTCGGAAAGCATCAATCTGGGCACTGTCTCTCTCGTTGATTCCGAGTTGTTCCTCCTGCCGAAGAATCTCATTAAAGTCGCCAATGCATAGCCACGGCAGAGTGCTCATACCTCTAAGCCTCTTCATCGTCTCCCAAGTTTTGTACCGCAAATTGCGATTCGCCTCACCATAGAAGCAGGTTAGGCGCCATTGCTCCCTGTCCTGCTCAGAGACCCATACATCCACATGATACTGAGAGAAATTCTTTATTGCAACATCAACTGTGTTCTTCCAAAAGATACATAGCCCGCCGCTGCGGCCACTACTTCCTACACCAAAACTGAAATCATAACCAAGAGAGAACCGTAAACCCTCAACCCGACTCTTCGATAGCTGAGTTTCAACTAGGCAAAGAATCGGCGGCGCACTCAACTCCACAAGATTGCGGAGTTCTCGGACTGTCGCAGGATCGCCAATCCCGCGGCAGTTCCAACATAAGGTTTTCATTGGGCTTGGCGGCGCTCCCTCTCGGAGCCCGCCATTAATGCCAGATTGTTTTTTGCCGGGGATGATCCCTTTTTTGCCTTCTTAAGCTCCCTTGGAGGAACATACGCCGGCGGAAGCGGCGGGATGCTAGTGGAAGAATCCTCAGAAGTGCTCGTAGGGGTGGTTGAAACTACTTCCTTGTTCTTCCTTGTGCTATCAGCTGCCAGCACCAGACTTAGACTCTTGCGTGCAGTGGGCTCTTCCGTTGGACGCGTTCCTTCTGCCTGGCCAGCTTTGAGGGGGCTCGTTACTGTATCTCCCTCCTCCTCGCTCTCGTCCAGATCTGCATCTTGCGATGATCTCTTCCGCAGGCCTGGGGCTGTCCTACCCGCCCGTCCACGTCCTCTGGTTCTTCCTCCCCTTGAAGGGCGACCATCGTCCGGAGGCATCTGAGGCGCTTCTTTACGTTGGGCTAACATCCAGGAGCCAAATTGTTTTTGCCTTTGCTCCCATACTCCATCCCCACACTCCTCATGGTTATGGCCCATGAATCCGCAGACTTGGCAAAAGTAGGGTATCTTTTCATACCGAATCGGCAAGAGCTGGCGCTCGCCTTTGACATTCAGCGGTGTGAACCTGGTGAGGGGTTTTCCAACAAGAACCCTAGCCCGCACACGGACGTAGTCCCCCTCATAATAGAGTTTTGGGGCCAGTTGGACTTCCTTCACCCTCCCAATTCGAGCAGCAAGTTGATCAACGACCTCCGCATGGCGATACAGATCCGGGAGCTTGTGGATCTGCGCCCAGACATAGAGGCCATCGAAGACTACAGAGGTTGGATCCGTCTTCCCATCATAATCTTCCACGAGCAGACCCATCCCCTTGAACAGCCATGGGCCACCATGCACAACCCTTTTCCAATCGCCCAAACAGAACATCTGGAACACAAACAGATTGTCCCCCGCTTCCCTGTACTTTGGTACATGCGCTAATCCCCAAACTGATTTCAAGGTCTCAAACATGGCAGAGGAGCTAAACAGACGTGTCGTATGCAGCTTCCCGATCGCCAGCCATCGGGCGTCGGCCTCAAAGCGCTTAACCTCCTCATCCCCCACAATCACATCATCTAGTTCATCATCCTTTAGGTCCAGAAACTCCATCATCTCCTCCAGGTTCTTGCCACTCCAACCAGCCGCCGAAGACGAACTAGCAGGCGCCGCCATCTCCCAGGTCAGACGGAACCCTAGCCCCTTGCAGACAAGAGAGAAAACCCCCACACCCCGCCGGAGCCTGTGCGGACACGAACACGGCGGAAGGATGGGGTAGATAGCTGGAATCCTCTCACCGGCGATCAGATCGCCGCTGGAGGCCGTAAACCCTAAACTCGAGGGTAGGTGCATTAACCGTCCTGCTATGATGGTGGCTAGTTCGCTCTCCACTCCCGGCTACAACGCATGGGCTGGCACATCAAGACGCCCCATTACGGCAGCCCTCCTATTTGACGCAAAGGACGTCAAATAGGCGGTCGCAGCTGTTGTTCCGACCCGCGACTAGCTAGCTAAATGGTCATTTTGGAGAGACAAGAGAGACAAAGTACCGCCACATGCCTTTTTTTTGAACTGGCCTTCATTATAGAGTCGTGTCCATTTCGTTTTCTGGAAAGGGGAGCAAGTCCCGATCTCTGCATCGAGCCATGCACACAATCATATTAGATAGGGGTGGATTTCGAGCCAAGTCGAGCCAGCTCGACTCGACTCGCTAAAGCTCGTTTCATTAACGAGCTAGCTCGACTCGACTCGTTATAATAACGAGCTCAAATCCAAGATTGGCTCGACTCGTATAACTCGCGAGCTGGCTCGTTTAGCTTGTTAAGCTCATTAAAGATATGAACATAAAACCTTACAAAAATGATGAAAATTAGATTAATTGGGAATTTAACATGTAGATATATGGACATATACATGAGAGTCTCCAGGGAGGCCGGGCCTTGAGCGGTCTGGCCTTATGCTGGGACACAAGGTGTTTAGTGGCTGTTTTTACTACCCCTAGAAAACCACTGGGGTTTTACCAAGCCTAACAAGTTACGCGAGTACTCGTTAGATCGGCTCGTTTAACTTGGTCTTTAAACGATCTCAAACTAAAGCTCGGCTCGACTCGTTATTGTTCGAGTTCGAGTCGATTCGAGCCGAGTCACGAGCTACTCATTTAGCTCGCGAGCTTCGAGTTTTTTTTCCAGCCCTAATATTAGAGCAGTGGCGGAGCTACACCCCAAGCCTGGGGGGGGGCCCCTAGGCCCGGGTCATAGCGGGAGTAGCCTTCGTTGGTTGTAGAAGAAATAGCACTGTTGATCACTGTACATCAGTGTAACAACGAAGCAGGCCCAGGGCTTAGCGCTAGACTGGCTCCGCCCCTGTATTAGAGTCGTGTCCATGTTTTTCCTTGCAACCGACCACTTACTCTTTCTTCTTCTGTACTGGGGAATCTCCCCACTGTACTCTTTATTCTTCAGGTCTTTTTCTTTCCCTGAGAATATGGACTTCTGGCACATTCCGCCACACGACAACATCTTCACCTCACCTCACTTCAAACTCAAAGAACGAAAAGAAGAAGAAAAAAATTCCTCAGCTCACCTACCTCCGTGCAGAGTCGGGAGAGTCGGCGCGTAAAAGTAGGATGATGGCGCGTCCCCGGAGATGGCCGTGATGCATGATGGCTGCACGCGCGCGGTCGGTCGGTGACGCGCATACGTGCATCATTGCGAGATCGCTTAGGCATGCATAGCAACCTTGAAGCCCAAGGCAGCGCGACGACTCGGACACACACCAGATCGATTGTCATCAGCGGCGACAGATCGCATCGTCGAGTGACTGTCAAGGAACACGCAAAGGAGTGCGGAGTTAACCGCAGCGCCAATCCATCGGTGCCACCACGACTTGCTTCTCCTTTCCCTTCTCGACGAGTTCGCATGCATCGTACATCATCAAGCCGCACGCTCTGCTTCACAACAAAGACACGTACGTTGGATGAATGAAGGAAGCCGATCAGGCAAGGCAAAATGATCACTCGGCCTCCACGCCTGGCCCGTCATACGGAGAACCTACATGCGTACTTAATTAATTTCTTGTCTGCAATGACGCTAATATAATGCAAGTGATGATACAGTTAGAGCAACTTCAACGCGGCGACCCAAACGGACACGCGCTTTGTGCGTTTTTCATCCGTTTGGGTCAGGCAAGCAGACGTGCGTGTTCGGTTTTCATTTGGGTCGGCAGATGCGCCCAACGAGAGACCGACCAATTTATACCGATGTGATAGAAACTGAGAAACTAAGCATAATTATACTTAAATGGCCGGTTAAACGCTGGTCAAAGTCGACGTAAACATAATTAGAAAAAATAAAAACTCAAAATAAACGTTCGCACGCTGCCCTAGTAGACCGCCTTGTCCTTGCCCTTGCCCTGCCCGTCGCCGTTGTCGCCGCCAGTGAGGTCAATGAAGACGGGGGAGGCCCAGCCCACCCGAACGCGGCTTGATAGGCGGCCAGGGCACCCTTCTCCGGCGTCTGTTGCGGCAGCGGCGGCATAGCGGCTAGGCGGGCGCGCTCCTCCTCCTCCTCCTCAAGCCACAGAGCCTCCTCGTCATGGCGCAGCATCTGCTCATATCCCATCTGCTGCTCGTCGTCGGCCCCCTCCTCGGCGAGCCAATGCGCCTTTCAGCGCTCAAGGTGGGCTGCCTCTTCTTCCGACGTGGAGTCGAAGTAGCAGGGAGGTGTGCTCACCAACTCGCGGAGCTGACGGGTCCACGAGTAGGTCTCCTCCGGCCAAGAGGGGCGTGGTGGTGACCGCTTGCGCATGGGAGTTGGATCGCGCGCAGGCTCCAGCTCGGGCTTGGCCTCGACCAGGGGCGGCGGTGGCGGCATGAACAGGGGGCGCCTGGACGGATTCCCCCAATGCGGACAAAGCAAGGGCTTGCTCCAGCCCATCCCAATGAGCGTCCTCTTCGGGTCGGCTCGCCTCCAGCGCGTGCTACACGGCCTCCTCGAGGACGGCTTGGTACTCCGCCTCCGCCTCCTCTTCCTCCGGCTCTACCCGCAGGGGCGGCGATGGAAAGTCGTGGTTGATGTGGACGCCGAGCCAACATTGCTCCTCGTGTTCGAGGGCAAACCAGGCCTCCCACTTGGAGATTATGCGCCGTACTCGGGCATCCGCCGTTGTGCCGGCGTGAGCTGTGTCCGGCGCCTGCGCACCTCCTCGTCGTGCGCCCGCTGTGTCTGCGGAGCCATCGGCACCGGGATCCGCTGCCGATCGAGGTGCCAGTGGTGCAACAGCGTCACGTCGGGGTAAGGTAACGACTGCCTGTACTTCCAGTGCCATCGCGCTTGGTGCATCGGGATGTGCAGACATTGTCAACCTAAGCGGGCACGCGCGGGTGGCGGAGGAGGAGGGGGAGGATGAGGCGCCGGGGGTGCCCTTGCCCTTGCCGCTGCCGGAGCTGCTGCCGAAGAGGCCAATGGCTAGGGTTTGGGTTGTCGCCGGCCAGGAAGCACAGAGGGGGTGGTGGGGGCCAGATGTGGACGAAAGTGGATGAGCCCCCCCC
>LR738709.1:611404760-611488767 GCA_902687465.1 Secale cereale | reverse complement strand
CCCCCCCCCCCGGCGCGCTCTTTTGTCTCCAGTTTTAACAAGGTTGGCACGTCTGTGGTGATGCCGCAAAGTCATCTCTAACACTGCTTGAAGGAGGTATACATAGTTTAGAAAGTTGAGGGACCAAGGATGTCTGATGTTGGAGTCGAGGAGTCATGGATGTCTAATATTTGAGTTTTTCTCAAACATATACTTGGGTGAGAGTTGAGGGACAAAAAAAATATTTTTATTATCTACAAAAGAAAAGACCCAAATAGTAGCAGTCTTCGGAGGCAGTTACTTATGAAGGTAGATGATAGAAACTAGGGAGAAAACTATTGTACTTTAGTGGTTGTTTGGATAACAATTGATTTTAGAAACCTCTTTTTAAGATCTTTCAGGAAACCAAATTTACTAATGGTTTGGTTGGATTACATGAAAAATCTTATTTGGACTCGGAAAGCCTTATACGGTTTGTACAAATCCATGCGTGGCTTTCCTACCCTCACCTATTATGCCTACTGTTGCAAACGAGTTGAGTTCGAGCGAGTTGTATTAGGCTCAACTCAACCTATAGTAAAATTTGAGCGAACTCAGACTGAGCGAAGCTCGAGGTCGAGTTGTAGAAAGTGGCTCACGCTCAGCCTGTAATGATCTCGAACTAGTTTCGAGCTAAATAATATAATTATTTAATAATCTATAAGAAAAATTATTAAACAAGGAAGGCCAAAACAAAACATAAGAAACCGTTATATAATTCAACTTATTCTCTCTCAACTGAAGACTAGTACTTAATAGTAAGAGAACATGGATGCACTAGAAAGAGAAGAAAACGAGGGTGCGTCTAATCTCAAAATTTGACCAAAATAACATGATATTTTGCACATGGCTGACCACATACCATATTGGAGCTAAAATTTCTCCACGGTAATTAAGCTTTCATGTATGGTAGCAATCACACAGAACATATATGGCAACATATTTTTTACTGTCTATATGGTAATAAGAATCATGTAGTATAATTATATGATATCAGGATATCAAGCTAAAATCGAGCAAGCCAGTGTTGGTAGAAGATCAGCTTGTTTCTCGATCGAGCTACATAAAGTGTTCATATTCAGCTCATTTCTTTTCGAGTCGATCTCTAGTCGAGCTAAATACGAGTCGGTCTCGAGTGACTCATGAGCCTAGAACTTTTCTTGCAGCCCTAATTACGCATGTGTGCATCACAGAGAAAACTAAGGGCCTTGAAAGTAGTAATAATATCGTTGAGGATAATACGAAAACAATTACAACAAAACAACTAAGAATCGTTTTCTCCAAAGCTCAGGTTTTGGGTTTTACGAGAACCAAATCTAGATACAACAACAAACAAAGTTTAGTTTGTTATGAGTTTACTAAAATTGGTTCCCTAAATTATCGTTAACCAGACAACCCCTTGTCGTACTCTTTTGCATGTTATGTTACGGAGGCAACCTACTCTTCTTACATTACAATTACAGAACTATGATGTGTCGAGCTTATCATCATATAGATTGTTGTTCAATTATAGCCACACAAAAATCAGTACATTGTTGACACACAAGATTTTGATCTGTCTTCTCTGAAATTCATTGGCATAAAAGTTCATATATGCCACAATGATCAATATATCTTTTGCCTTTTGCTATCTCCTAACTTTATGAACTCTTCTCCTAATCGTATAAAAATCATCTAATTAGGTAGCAAAATTCTCAAATAACAGTTTAATTAATGGAGATAGCCATAAGACCATGGCAATAACCACACACACACACACACACACACACACACACACTTCATGGCTAGCAGGGGCTTGAGTCCAGGCCAACATGCAAATTTTTAGATTAGATCACTGCTTACTTCGTGTTAAAACCTTGTGTTAGAAATAAATGGGCTTGGCCCATTAACAATTACTGAAATCTCAAAGTGGTCCATGTGTAAAATAGCATGTGGTGGCTCTAAAGTTTAGTCTCACCCTGAAAGTTGAGGAGGTGTGAGACCTCTTTATATAGTGTGTTCTCTACACGGTGTGAAAGAGATAAATAGAAGACAACATGTGCCCTCGCTCGCTCGCCTGGCCTGGCATGGGCGGGGGCGTGATACGTCCAAAACGTATCTATAATTTCTGCTTGCTCCATGCCTCTTTTGGGTGATATTGCTATGATATTCATACACTTCCATACACTTTTGATCATATTTGGACTAACCTATTAACTCAGTGCACCCCAGTGCCCGTTTCTGTTTTCGGTTGTTTTTGTATTTCAGGTTTTCACATTACGAGAACTGCCAGGAAAAATCCAGAAAAATTATATAAAAAATCAGCGTTCCAGAACCTATCGTGCGCCCGAAGGACAGCCGGGGGGGGCACAAGGTCTCCAGGCGCCCTGGCGGCGCCCCCCCGGGCCGCGCCGGGGGGGGGGGGGGGGGGCGCCTGGGCCCCCCGAGCCCCGTCTGGTGCCCCCTTTGGCATATATTTAGAGCGTCCTCCGAAACCCTCGAGACGGGAACTCTTTTTCGCGATCTCATCTCTGTTCCGCCGCCGCTGCCGCTTCCAAGATCGGGAGCACCAGGAGAACTCTTCCCGGCACCCTGCCGGAGGGGAGGATCACCACCGGGAGCTTCTCCACCACCATGGACGCCTCCCGGATGAGTTGTGAGTAGTCTCCCTTGGACCATGAGTCCATGACCAGTAGCTATGTGATGTTCTCCTCCCGTTCTTGTGCTTCACTAATTAGTCCTCGTGAGCTGCCCTACATGATCGAGGCACATATGTAATCCTTATGCTGTTGCTATGATGAGTTTGCTGGGATCCGATGGATTATGAGATTATGTTCAGATTGTGATTGAGTAATATATTTGATCTACCTCTTCTATATTTATGTTCATAAGTAATTCTTGCATGTTCTCCGTTGTTATTTATTGCTTTGGCGAAGTAATAGGTAGTGACTCCAAGAGGGAACGTTATGCTCGATTGTGGGTTCATGCCCCTCGATGACTAGCTTGAGTGACAGAAACATGAGTCTAGGGGATGTGTTGTTGCCACAAGGGGGAAAACAACGGTGCTTGTGCCCGCGGGTGCAAGGATTGTTTACTTTACGCAAAGTTCTTTTAATGCAGTTGTCTGTTGCATTGAGTTTACACTATGGGTGGGACTCGCAACTTAATACCAGCGATATGTTCTGGATAGATATCTTAAGGTGGATGATTAGTAGTAGATATTGATGGATTTCGGTCTACTTACTTTGGCGTACCGCCCATGCTTTGAACATCAACCTTTCTTGCAATGTAGTCAGCATTGGTTTGAAGGAAATATGCCCTAGAGGCAATAATAAAGTTATTATTTATTTCCTTATATCATGATAAATGTCTTTTATTCATGCTAGAATTGTATTAACCGGAAACTTAGTACATGTGTGAATACATAGACAATACAGTATGTCCCTAGTATGCCTCTACTAGACTAGCTCATTGATCAAAGATGGTTATGTTTCCTAGCCATAGACATGAGTTGTCATTTGATCAACGGGGTCACATCATTAGGAGAATGATGTGATGGACAAGACCCATCCGTTAGCATAGCACTATGATCGTTTAGTTTAACTGCTATTGCTTCATGACTTATACATGTTCCTATGAATATGAGATTATGCAACTCCCGAATACCGTAGGAACACCTTGTGTGCTATCAAACGTCACAACGTAACTGGGTGATCATAAAGATGCTCTACAGGTGTCTCCGAAAGTATTCGTGGTGTTGGCATAGATCAAGATTAGGATTTGTCACTCCGAGTGTCGGAGAGGTATCTCTGGGCCCTCTCGGTAACACACATCACAATAAGCCTTGCAAGCAAAAGACTAATGAGTTAGTCACGAGACGATGTGTTACGGAACGAGTAAAGAGACTTGGCGGTAACGAGATTGAACTAGGTATAGAGATACCGACGATCGAATCTCGGGCAAGTAACATACCGTTTGACAAAAGGAACAACGTATGTTGTTATGCGGTTCTGACCGATAAAAGATCTTCATAGAATATGTAGGAGCCAATATGAACATCCAGGTTCCGCTATTGGTTATTGACCAGAGATGAGTCTCGGTCATGTCTACATAGTTCTCGAACCCGTAGGGTCCGCACGCTTAACGTTTGATGACGATCGGTATTATGAGTTTATGAGTTTTGATGTACCGAAGGTAGTTCGGAGTCCCGGATGAGATCACGGACATGACGAGGAGTCTCGGAATGTCCGAGACATAAAGATTGATATATTGGACGGCTATATTCGGACACCGGAAGTATACCGGAAAAGTTTCGGATTTATCGGGATTGCCGGAGGGGGTTACCGGAACCTCCTACGAAGGGGGATGGTCCATAGTGGGCCTTGTGGAAAGGAGAGAGGCAGCCCATAGGGCTGGCCGGCGCCCCACCTAGTTCCTAGTTGGACTAGGATTGGTGGGAGGCGCCACCTCTTCCTTTTCCTACTCCATCTCTTCCTTCTTTGGTGATTCCTACTAGGAATAGGATTGCAATCCTATTCCTAGTAGGAATCCCTTCCCTAGCCGCACCAGGAGAGTTGGCCGGCCCCTCCTCCCTTGCTCCTTTATATACGGGGGCAGGGGGCACCCAAAGACACACAAGTTGAATTGTTTTAGCCGTGTGCGGTGCCCCCCTCCACAGAATCACACCTCGGTCATACCGTCGCGGAGCTTAGGCGAAGCCCTGCGCCGGTGAACACATCATATCCGTCACCACGCCGTCGTGCTGACGAAACTCTCCTGTGAAGCTCAACTGGATCAAGAGCTCGTGGGACGTCATCAAGCTGAACGTGTGCTGAACGCGGAGGTGCCGTACGTTTGGTGCTTGATCGGTTGGATCGCGAAGAAGTTCGACAACATCAACCGCGTCACTTGACGCTTCCGCTCCCGGTCTACGAGGGTACGTAGACACACTCTCCCCTCTCGTTGCTATGCATCTGGTAGATAGATCTTGCGTGATCGTAGGAAAATTTTAAAATACTACGTTCCCCAACAGTGGCATCATGAGCCAGGTCTATGCGTAGATGATATGCACGAGTAGAACACAATGAGATTGTGGACGATACTAGTCATACTGCTTACCAGCATGTCATACTTTGCTTCGGCGGTATTGTGAGATGAAGCGGCCCGGACCGACATTACGCGTACGCTTACGCGAGACTGGTTTCACCGTTACGAGCACTCGTTGCTTAAAGGTGACTGGCGGGTGTCTGTCTCTCTCACTTTAGCTGAATCAAGTGTGGCTACGCCAGGTCCTTGTGAAGGTTAAAACAGCACATACTTGACGAAACATCGTTGTGGTTTTGTATGCGTAGGTAAGAACGGTTCTTGCTAAAGCCCGTAGCAGCCACGTAAAACTTGCAACAAACAAAGTAGAGGACGTCTAACTTGTTTTTGCAGGGCATGTTGTGATGTGATATGGTCAAGACATGATGAGTTATACGGTTTTGTATGAGATGATCATGTTTTGTAAAGTTATCGGCAACTGGCAGGAGCCATATGGTTGTCGCTTTATTGTATGAAATGCAATCGCCATGTAATTGCTTTACTTTATCACTAAGCGGTAGCGATAGTCGTAGAAGCAATAGTTGGCGAGACGACAACGATGCTACGATGAAGATCAAGGTGTCAAGCCGGTGACGAAGGTGATCATGACGGTGCTTTGGAGATGGAGATCAAAAGCACAAGATGATGATGGCCATATCATGTCACATATTTTGATTGCATGTGATGTTTATCTTATTATGCTTCTTATTTTGCTTAGATCGACGGTAGCATTATAAGATGATCCCTTACTAAATTTCAAGGTATAAGTGTTCTCCCTGAGTATGCACCGTTGCGAAAGTTCGTCGTGCCGAGACACCACGTGATGATTGGGTGTGATAAGCTCTACGTTCAAATACAACGGGTGTAAGCCAGTTTTGCACACGCAGAATACTCGGGTTAAACTTGACGAGCCTAGCATATACAGATATGGCCTCGGAACACTGGAGACCGAAAGGTCGAGCGTGAATCATATAGTAGATATGATCAACATAAGATGTTCACCATTGAAACTACTCCATCTCACGTGATGATCGGACATGGTTTAGTTGATTTGGATCACGTGATCATTTAGATGACCAGAGGGATGTCTATCTAAGTGGGAGTTCTTAAGTAATATGATTAATTGAACTTTAATTTATCATGAACTTAGTCCTGGTAGTATTAGCATATCTATGTTGTAGATCAATAGCTCGCGATGTTGCTCCCCGTTTATTTTTCGTATGTTCCTAGAGAAAACCAAGTTGAAAGATGTTAGTAGCAATGATGCGGAATTGTTCCGTGATCTGAGGATTATCCTCATTGCTGCACAGAGAAATATGTCCTTGATGCACCGCTAGGTGACAGACCTATTGCAGGAGCAGATGTAGACGTTATGAACGTTTTGACAAAAGCTCGATATGATGACTACTTGATAGTTTAGTGCACCATGCTTTACGGCTTATAACCGGGACTTCAAAAACGTTTTGAATGCCACGGAGCATATAAGATGTTCCAAGAGTTGAAATTAGTATTTCATACTCATGCCCGTGTCGAGAGGTATAAGACCTCTGACAGTACTTTGCCTACAAGATGGAGGAGAATAGCTCAACCAGTGAGCATGTGCTCAGATTGTCTGGGTACTACAATTACTTTAATCAAGTGGGAGTTAATCTTCCAGATAAGATAGTAATTGACAAAGTTCTCTAGTCACTATCACCAAGTTAGTAGAACTTCGTGATGAACTATAATATGCAAGGGATGACGAAAGGAATTCCCGAGCTCTTCGCGATCCTGAAATCGGCGAAGGTAGAAATAAAGAAAGAGCATCAAGTGTTGATGGTTAATAAGACCACTTGTTTCAAGTAAAGGGCAAAGGGATAGAAGGGGAACTTCAAAAAGAATAGCAAGTCAGTTGCTACTTCCGTGAAGAAACCCAAAACTAAACTCAAGCCTGAAACTAAGTGCTTCTACTGCAAAGGAAATGGTTACTAGAAGTGGGACTGCCCTAGATACTTGGCGGATAAGAAGGATGGCAAAGTGAACAAAGGTATATTTTGATATACTGATTATTGACGTGTATTTTACTAGTGTTCATAGCAACCCCTCGGTATTTGATATTGGTTCAGTTGCTAAAGAGTAGTAACTCGAAGTAGGAGTTGCATAATGAACATAAACTAGTTAAAGGATGAAGTGACGATGTGTATTGGAAGCAGTTCCAAGATTGATATGATCATCATCGCACACTCCCTATACTTTCGGGATTAGTGTTGAACCTAAATAAGTGTTATTTGGTGTTTGTGTTGAGAATGAATGTGATTTGATCATATTTATTGCAATACGGTTATTCATGTAAGTTAGAGAATAATTGTTGTTCTATTTACATGAATAAAACCTTTTATGGTCATACACCCAACGAAAATGGTTTGTTGGATCTCGATCGTGTGATACACATATTCATAATATTGAAGCCAAAAGATGCAAGGTTAATAATGATAGCGCAACTTATTTGTGGCACTGCCGTTTAGGTCATATTGGTGTAAAACGCATGAAGAAACTCCATAATGATGGACTTTTGGAATCACTTGGTGCTTGCGAACCATGCCTCATGGGCAAGATGACTAAAACTCCGTTCTCCGGAACTATGGAGCGAGCAACAGATTTGTTGGAAATCATACATACTGATGTATGTGGACCAATGAGTGTTGATGCTCGCGGCGGGTATCGTTATTTTCTGACCTTCACTGATGATTTGAGCAGATGTGGGTATATCTACTTAATGAAACACAAGTCTGAAACATTTGAAAAGTTCAAAGAATTTCAGAGTGAAGTAGAGAATCATCGTAACAAGAAAATAAAGTTTCTACAATCTGATCGTAAAGGAGAATATTTGAGTTACGAGTTTGGTCTTCATTTGAAACAATGTGGAATAGTTTCACAACTCACGCCACCTGGAACACCACAGCGTAATGGTGTGTCTGAACGTCGTAACCGTACTTTATTGGATATGGTACGATCTATGATGTCTCTTACCAATTTACCACTACCGCTTTTGGGGTTATGCATTAGAGACAGCTGCATTCACATTAAATAGGGCACCATCTAAATCCGTTGATACGACACCTTATGAACTATGGTTTGGCAAGAAACCAAAGTTGTCGTTTCTTTAAGTTTGGGACTGCGATGCTTATGTGAAAAAGTTTCAACATGATAAGCTCGAACCCAAATCGGAAAAGTAAATCTTCATAGGATACCCCAAAGAAACTGTTGGGTACACCTTCTATCACAGATCTTAAGGCAATGTCTTTATTGCTAAGAACGGATCCTTTCTAGAAAAAGAGTTTCTCTCGAAAGAAGTGAGTGGGAGGAAAGTAGAACTTGATGAGGTAATTGTACCTTCTCCCAGATTGGAAAGTAGTACATCACAGGAAATTGTTCCAGTGATTCCTACACCAATTAGTGAGGAAGTTAATAATAATGATCATGAAACTTCGGATCAAGTTTCTGCTGAACGTCGTAGATCAACCAGAGTACGTTCCGCACCAGAGTGGTACGGCAACCCAGTTCTGGAAATCATGTTACTAGACCATGATGAACCTATGAACTATGAGGAAGCGATGATGAGCCCAGATTCCGCAAAATGGCTTGAGCCATGAAATCTGAGATGGGATCCATGTATGAGAACAAAGTATGGACTTTGGTTGACTTGCCCGATGGTCGGCAAGCCATCGAAAATAAATGGATCTTCAAGAGGAAGACCGACGCTGACGGTAATGTTACTGTTTACTAAGCTCGACTTGTTGCGAAAGGTTTTCGACAAGTTCAAGGAGTTGACTACGATGAGACTTTCTCACCCGTAGCGATGCTTAAGTCTGTCCGAATCATGTTAGCAATTGCCACATTTTATGAAATCTGGCAAATGGATAACAAAACTGCATTCTTTAATGAATTTATTAAAGAAAAATTGCATATGATGCAACCCGAAGGTTTTGTCAATCCTAAAGGCGCTAACAAAATATGCAAGCTCCAGCGATTCATCTATGGACTGGTGCAAGCATCTCGGAGTTGGAATATACGCTTTGATAAGTTGATCAAAGCATATAGATTTATACAGACTTACGGTGAAGCCTGTATTTACAAGAAGTGAGTGGGAGCACTACAACCTTTCTGATAAGTATATGTGAATAACATATTGTCGATCAGAAATGATGTAGAATTTTCTGGAAAGCATAAAGGAGTTTTTTCAAAGAAAGACCTTGGTGAAGCTGCTTACATATTGGGCATCAAGATCTATAGAGATAGATCAAGACGCTTGATAAGACTTTCGATAAGTACATACCTTGATAAGATTTTGAAGAAGTTCAAAATGGATCAGTCAAAGAAAGGGTTCTTGCCTGTTTTACAAGGTATGAAGTTGAGTAAGACTCAATGCCCGACCACTGCAAAAATATAGAGAGAATGAAAGTCATTCCCTATGCCTCAGCCATAGGTTCTATAAAGTATGCCATGCTGTGTACCAAACATGTTGTGTACCTTGCCATGAGTTTGTCAAGGTGGTACAATAGTGATCCAGGAGTAGATCACTATACAGCGGTCAAAATTATCCTTAGTAACTGGATGACTAAGGAAATGTTTCTCGATTATGGAGGTGATAAAGAGTTCGTCGTAAAGGGTTACGCCGATGCAAACTTTGACACTAAATCCAGATGACTCTAAGTATCAATCTGGATGCGTATTGAAAGTGGGAGCAATTAGCTAGAGTAGCTCTATGCAGAGCATTGTAGACATAGAAATTTGCGAAATACATACGGATCTGAATGTGACAGACCCGTTGACTAAACTTCTCTCACAAGCAAAACATGATCACACCTTATTACTCTTGGGTATTAATCACATAGCGATGTGAACTAGATTATTGAATCTAGTAAACCCTTTGAGTGTTGGTCACATGGCGATGTGAACTATGGGTGTTATTCATATAACGATGTGAACTATCGGTATTAAATCACATGGCGATGTGAGCTAGATTATTGACTCTAGTGCAAGTGGGAGACTGAAGGAAATATGCCCTAGAGGCAATAATAAAGTTATTATTTATTTCCTTATATCATGATAAATGTCTTTTATTCATGCTAGAATTGTATTAACCGGAAACTTAGTACATGTGTGAATACATAGACAATACAGTATGTCCCTAGTATGCCTCTACTAGACTAGCTCATTGATCAAAGATGGTTATGTTTCCTAGCCATAGACATGAGTTGTCATTTGATCAACGGGGTCACATCATTAGGAGAATGATGTGATGGACAAGACCCATCCGTTAGCATAGCACTATGATCGTTTAGTTTAACTGCTATTGCTTTCTTCATGACTTATACATGTTCCTATGACTATGAGATTATGCAACTCCCGAATACCGTAGGAACACATTGTGTGCTATCAAACGTCACAACGTAACTGGGTGATCATAAAGATGCTCTACAGGTGTCTCCGAAAGTATTCGTGGTGTTGGCATAGATCAAGATTAGGATTTGTCACTCCGAGTGTCGGAGAGGTATCTCTGGGCCCTCTCAGTAACACACATCACAATAAGCTTTGCAAGCAAAAGACTAATGAGTTAGTCACGAGATGATGTGTTATGGAACGAGTAAAGAGACTTGCCGGTAACGAGATTGAACTAGGTATAGAGATACCGACGATCGAATCTCGGGCAAGTAACATACCGTTTGACAAAAGGAACAACGTATGTTGTTATGCGGTTCTGACCGATAAAAGATCTTCATAGAATATGTAGGAGCCAATATGAACATCCAGGTTCCGCTATTGGTTATTGACCAGAGATGAGTCTCGGTCATGTCTACATAGTTCTCGAACCCGTAGGGTCCGCACGCTTAACGTTTGATGACGATCGGTATTATGAGTTTATGAGTTTTGATGTACCGAAGGTAGTTCGGAGTCCCGGATGAGATCATGGACATGACGAGGAGTCTCGGAATGTCTGAGACATAAAGATTGATATATTGGACGGCTATATTCGGACACCGGAAGTATACCGGAAAAGTTTCGGATTTATCGGGATTGCCGGAGGGGGTTACCGGAACCTCCTACGAAGGGGGATGGTCCATAGTGGGCCTTGTGGAAAGGAGAGAGGCAGCCCATAGGGCTGGCCGGCGCCCCACCTAGTTCCTAGTTGGACTAGGATTGGTGGGAGGCGCCACCTCTTCCTTTTCCTACTCCATCTCTTCCTTCTTTGGTGATTCCTACTAGGAATAGGATTGCAATCCTATTCCTAGTAGGAATCCCTTCCCTAGCCGCACCAGGAGAGTTGGCCGGCCCCTCCTCCCTTGCTCCTTTATATACGGGGGCAGGGGGCACCCAAAGACACACAAGTTGAATTGTTTTAGCCGTGTGCGGTGGCCCCCTCCACAGAATCAGACCTCGGTCATACCGTCGCGGAGCTTAGGCGAAGCCCTGCGCCGGTGAACACATCATATCCGTCACCACGCCGTCGTGCTGACGAAACTCTCCCGTGAAGCTCAACTGGATCAAGAGCTCGTGGGACGTCATCAAGCTGAACGTGTGCTGAATGCGGAGGTGTCGTACGTTTGGTGCTTGATCGGTTGGATCGCGAAGAAGTTCGACAACATCAACCGCGTCACTTGACGCTTCCGCTCCCGGTCTACGAGGGTACGTAGACACACTCTCCCCTCTCGTTGCTATGCATCTGGTAGATAGATCTTGCGTGATCGTAGGAAAATTTTAAAATACTACGTTCCCCAACATGGTTTGCGTTCGTGGTCCTGTCAATTGCCCAGCTGTAATTCGTTTACCTCACATAGCTGTTTTATCGTCTTTTAGGAGAGAGACATCACTAGTGAACATCACGAGACTCCGGTCCATATTACCATCATTGATCACATCCGCTATTTTCTTTTCGCTATTATTTACTATTGCAAACATTATCTATCACTACTATCATTTGCGTTTAATCCTTTGTGAACTACAAGGCCGGAGGGATTGACAACCTCTCTGTACTCGTTGGGAGCAAAGTTATTTGTATCTGTGTGCAGGTCCACGTTGATTGCTAATATCTGGCGCCGTTAGCAGTTGACACCTTCTTGTTGAACCTAGGAGTCTCTGGGGATTCGATCCTTGGTATCTTGCCAAGGGAAAAACTTCCGCAACACTACATCTCACGCCTTCCACTTGGGGTAACCAACGAGGGGCTAGAGGCCCATCAAGGAGTTTTTCTGGCGCCGTTGCCGGGGACTCCACTCTTCAGGATAGGGGAGTTGCATGCTATCTTTTACCTTTGCTTTTTAGTCTTGCTAGTTTACCTTTCAGTTTTTGCTTTAGTATCTTTTATCGAAAATCACAAAAATAGTTATCTTGCTTGCTTGCTACTATGGGTTCCACCGAGAACACCAAGTTATGTGACTTCACTAGTCACAACAACGATGACTTTATCAACACAGCTATCACTACACCTGCCACTTCAGCACCTTCATATGAAATTAAACCTGCTTTACTGAACTTAGTCATGAAAGATCAATTCTCCGGTGCTGGAGATGATGCTGCTTTGCACTTAAACAACTTTGTTGAACTTTGTGATATGCAAAAGTACCAAGAAATAGATGGTAATATTGTTAAGCTTAAGCTTTTTCCTTTCTCCTTGAGAGGAGGAGCTAAAATTTGGTTTCAGTCTTTGCCTAGAAATAGCATAGATTCATGGGACAAGTGCAAAGATGCTTTTATTGGAAAATACTATCCACCTGCGAAAATTATCCAACTGAGAAGTAACATAATGAATTTTAAACAATTGGATAATGAAAACGTTGCCCAAGCTTGGGAACGTATGAAATCTCTTATCAAGAACTGCCCTACTCATGGTTTGACTACTTGGATGGTTATCCAAACTTTTTATGCGGGCTTGAACTTTACCTCGCGGAACTTGTTAGATTCGGCCGCGGGAGGAACTTTTATGTCAACTACATTTGGTGCTGCCACGAAGCTTCTCGATGAGATGATGACCAATTATTCCCAATGGCACACCGAACGCGCTCCAACAGGTAGGAAGGTAAACTCTGTCGAGGAGATTTCCTCCCTTAATGAAAAAGTTGACTTGATCATGTCTCTACTTTCGAAGCAATCGTCTGTTGATCATCGTGATGTTCCTTCAAATTCTTTGATTGCTCAAGAACAAGTAGATGTGAACTTTATCTCTAGAAACAATTTTAATAACAATGCTTATAGGAGTAACTTTGGTAACAATACTAGACCGTTCCCCTCTAATTCTTATGGGAACAACAATGCTTATCCTATCACCAAGAACTCCACTACTGAACTAGAGACTATGCTTAAAGATTTCATCACTACCCAAAAAGCCTTTAATAAGAGTGTAGAAGAAAAACTACATAAACTAGATGATCTTTCTTTTAAGGTAGACCATTTAGCCAATGAGGTAAAATTGCTAAAAATTAAAACTTCTCCTCTTGAGGAGAGGGAAGTCACTCCTATAAATGCTATTCAAGTGCAAATTAATGAAAACATTAGGATGATGGCTAAACTTAAAGAGAGATGGGCTAGAGAAAGGGAGGAAGAAGATAGAATTAAGAGCCTTCCTACCCACCACACTGTTGCTACTATCCAAATTGTTGAGGATGTTCAAACTCTTAGCACCCAATGTACTCCTGGTCCCATTGTACCTATTAATGGTGATGCTATGACTATAGAAACTACCAAACAAGTGAACCTAAAGGACACCACTACCACTTTACTTGATGCTAATGACCTTGATTTTGATAATTGCACTCTTACCGAAGTTATTAATTTCCTTCACAAGATGTCTAGAGACCCCCGCACTAGCACGCTTAATGTTGCCTTCACAGAGCATATCACTAATGCTCTCATCAAAGCTAGAGAGGAGAAACTTAGAGTAGAAGCCTCCATACCTAGAAAGCTAGAAGATGGTTGGGATACTATGATAAAAATTAAATTGAATGACTTCTCTTGTTATGCATTATGTGATGTTGGTGCTAGTACCTCTGTTATGCCCAAAAGAATATATGATATGCTTAAATTGAAACCTTATGATTCTTGTTCTTTTGGTGTTTGTCTCGTTGATTCTTCCATAAATAAACCTTTGGGGAGGATCGACGATGTTCTTATCACTTTCAATGACAATTATGTTCCCGTTGATTTCACTATTATGGATATTGAATGTGATCCTTCATGTCCAATTATTTTGGGACGTCCCTTTTTACGCACCGTTGGTGCTATCATTGACATGAAAGAGGGTAATATAAAATTTCAGTTTCCTCTCAAGAAAGGGATGGAACACTTCCCTCGAAAGAATATCAAGTTACCTTTTGAGTCCGTTGTACGGGCTAGCTATTATTTTACTCTTGATAAAACTTGATCTATATGCATTATGCCTAGCTTAAAGGCATAAAAGAAAGCGCTTTTGGGAGGCAGCCCACATGAATAAAATTTATATTTTGCTTTTGTTGTATCTTGATGTTGTTTACTATAGTAGCATCATCATTTTATCTTTGCTTTTCATATTTGTGCCAAGTATAGCCTCTGATTGCTAGAAAGTTCAAAAGTTGTGAGGTGCTGTCCAGGAAACAGATTCTGTCCTTGGATAGAAAAATTCGTATAAAATCACCAGATCATCTTTTTGGTCTGAATTTTTTCGAAAGCGTTCTCTATATAATTTTCTTTCGTGCGTCTGTTCTGATTTTTTTGATTTTAGTTGCAGAAGTGCCCCGAACAAATCATTTACTACCTGCTGTTCTGTTTTTCATAGATTCTGTCCTGTTTTGCCTTTCCTTCATTTTGCAAACCAAGAGCTTGCTTTTTCTTTGCAAAAACCTTTTGGCAATCTAGAGAAATAGTAGAACTTCAAGAATATCTTTATTTCCAGCAAGGAACAATTATTTTATTAAGGGTACTAACCTCGCTAATCAGATTATAATGAGTTATGTATGAAGGGAGTTTTCAAGTGTGCGAGGGAAGATGATAAAAAGATTCAGGAGTGTCAAGCGCTCAAGCTTGGGGATGCCCCCATGCACCCCCAAGAAATATTCAAGGAGACTCAAGCGTCTAAGCTTGGGGATGCCCCGTGCATCCCCTTCTCCATCAACATTATCAGTTCGTCTTTCGCTTCACTATATTTTAATCACTTCATGTGTTATGTGCTATGCTTGGAGCGTCTTGCTTTTAGTTTCCTTTTTAGTTTTTCATAACGAGTCGGAACTCAGCTTTCTTTATGTGGGAGAGAAACACGCTCCACTTCTACCTAGAACATAACATAGAATTTTCATGTCTATCTTTGTTGTGTGTGTTCTTTGTCTTTTAAATAGCTACTATCATGTTCAGCTCTTAGTATTCATGCTTATCTTTTCAAAGAGCTTTTGTTTAGTTCGTTGCTTGAACTCTCTTTAATTACCATGCTCACCTTATTAAGAGAGTTTGCTTCCGTTGCATTAGTTGATATGTCTATGATAAAGATGCTACATGCATGATGGCGCTTAGTAGTTCAGGTTTTTTTTATGGTTAGTCTCAAATAGCTGGGGGGTTCCCAATGTGTTATTGGAGTACCAACATGATTCATTTGCCTATGATATGGTATGGTTTAGTAATATCTTCCTTCAAGAATTTATTTTGATTGACTTGGCGTATGCTCACGCATATTTAAGACTGTAAAGAAAGTCTGTCAAGCCTTGATGATCTTTTATTTCTGAGTAGCGATATAACTACCATGCCTGATTCAATATTGCTTTGTCGCTCTGCATGATTATGACCGTCATTGCTCTCTTAGTTGGTCGCTCCCAGTCTTTTGCTAACCTCCACGTGTACTAAGCGGACTAACTTTGCAATACATAGCTCATGGGAAAGTAGCTTAAAAACTATTGTGGTAAAGAATATGTTGCCTATGTATCTTATTTCTTATAAGTTGCTTGCTGAGCGGTAACCATGTTTCTGGGGACGCCATACTGTCACACTTTTGTTGAATATCATGTGAGTTGCTATGCATGTTCGTCTTGTCTGAAGTAAGGGTGATTTGCCATGAGTTGAATGAGTATGCATATTGTTAGAGAAGAACATTGGGCCGCCAACCAAAGCCATGTATCATGGTGGAAGTTTTAGCTTGGACATTAATCCTCAATCTCTTATGAGAATATGCTTATGC
Organism: Secale cereale; assembly: GCA_902687465.1. Classification (NCBI taxonomy): domain Eukaryota; kingdom Viridiplantae; phylum Streptophyta; class Magnoliopsida; order Poales; family Poaceae; genus Secale; species Secale cereale. The sequence continues at coordinate 611,472,515 of LR738709.1, read as the reverse complement.
ATTAAAGAGGAGTCCATTATCTATTTTCTATGTTGTCCCGGTATGGATGTCCTCAAGTTGAGATCTATCAAAAACGAGAAATCAAATGCGATTTATCTCCTTGGGCCTTTGTACAGGTGGCATAGAGGTACCCCTTTGTGACACTTTGTTGAAACATATGTAATGCGATGACAATCCATGGAAATCCGAGCTAATTAGGACAAGGTGCGAGCACTATTGGTATTCGATGCATGAGGCTTGCAACTTATAGGATGTCTTATGCATGACACATATGAAGTACTACTATCGTTGAAAAAATTGCTTCTATGTTTTCAAAACAAAAAAAAGCTCTAGCACATAACCATTCTTTTACTTTTATGTTGAGTCTCCACCTTCTTTCTTCAAGCACCAACTACTGAGAGCATGATTGTCATTCTAAGTGTAATGTGCATTGTTCCAAAGTAGCATTGTCTTTAGCATGATTGTGATATCGTTTATTTTGAAATCATTGTATCTAGTCATCACTTAAACCTTGAAGGTGCCCCTGCATTTATGTTTTGCTTCACTAAAGGGGGCAAGCTAAATATCACTTTATCATATTTGCACATCATGTTCATTGCAAATATTTTTGATGTTTCAGTTTCATATTGTAAAACTTTCAGTCCTTTGTGATTTTCTCATGAGGCAACTTAATTACTATAGAATCATTGTCTCAGTAAGCTTTTGTCATATGACTATGAAAAAGTCCTATATGGTTAATAGCATGTCACCACAAAAATTATTCTTGTTATCATTTACCTACTCGAGGACGAGTAGGAATTAAGCTTGGGGATGTTGATACGTCCAAAACGTATCTATAATTTCTGCTTGCTCCATGCCTCTTTTGGGTGATATTGCTATGATATTCATACACTTCCATACACTTTTGATCATATTTGGACTAACCTATTAACTCAATGCACCCCAGTGCCAGTTTCTGTTTTCGGCTGTTTTTGTATTTCAGGTTTTCACATTACGAGAACTGCCAGGAAAAATCCAGAAAAATTATATAAAAAATCAGCGTTCCAGAACCTACCGTGCGCTCGAAGGACAGCCGGGGGGGGGCACCAGGGCTCCAGGCGCCCTGGCGGCGCGCCCCCTGGGCCGCGCCGGGGGGCGCCTGGGCCCCCCGAGCCCCGTCTGGTGCCCCCCTTTGGCATATATTTAGAGCGTCCTCCGAAACCCTCGAGACGGGAACTCTTTTTCGCGATCTCATCTCTGTTCCGCCGCCGCCGCCGCTTCCAAGATCGGGAGCACCAGGAGAACTCTTCCCGGCACCCTGCCGGAGGGGAGGATCACCACCGGGAGCTTCTCCACCACCATGGACGCCTCCCGGATGAGTTGTGAGTAGTCTCCCTTGGACCATGAGTCCATGACCAGTAGCTATGTGATGTTCTCCTCCCATTCTTGTGCTTCACTAATTAGTCCTCGTGAGCTGCCCTACATGATCGAGGCACATATGTAATCCTTATGCTGTTGCTATGATGAGTTTGCTGGGATCCGATGGATTATGAGATTATGTTCAGATTGTGATTGAGTAATATATTTGATCTACCTCTTTTATATTTATGTTCATAAGTAATTTTTGCATGTTCTCCGTTGTTATTTATTGCTTTGGCCAAGTAATAGGTAGTGACTCCAAGAGGGAACATTATGCTCGATTGTGGGTTCATGCCCCTCGATGACTAGCTTGAGTGACAGAAACATGAGTCTAGGGGATGTGCTGTTGCCACAAGGGGGAAAACAATGGTGCTTGTGCCCGCGGGTGCAAGGATTATTTACTTTACGCAAAGTTCTTTTAATGCAGTTGTCTGTTGCATTGAGTTTACACTATGGGTGGGACTCGCAACTTAATACCAGCGAGATGTTCTGGATAGATATCTCAAGGTGGATGATTAGTAGTAGATATTGATGGATTTCGGTCTACTTACTTTGGCGTACAGCCCATGCTTTGAACCTCAACCTTTCTTGCAATGTAGTCAGCATTGGTTTGCATTCGTGGTCCTGTCAATTGCCCAGCTGTAATTCGTTTACCTCACATAGCTGTTTTATCGTCTTTTGGGAGAGAGACATCACTAGTGAACATCATGAGACTCCGGTCCATATTACCATCATTGATCACATCCGCTATTTACTTTTCGCTATTATTTACTATTGCAAACATTATCTATCACTACTATCATTTGCGTTTAATCCTTTGTGAACTACAAGGCTGGAGGGATTGACAACCTCTCTGTACTCGTTGGGAGCAAAGTTATTTGTATCTGTGTGCAGGTCCACGTTGATTGCTAATATCTGGCGCCGTTAGCAGTTGACACCTTCTTGTTGAACCTAGGAGTCTCTGGGGATTCGATCCTTGGTATCTTGCCAAAGGAAAAACTTCCGCAACACTACATCTCACGCCTTCCACTTGGGGTAACCAACGAGGGGCTAGAGGCCCATCAGGGCGGCGCGCGTGACATGCGTGTGAATGGTTCGTCAAAATTCGGTTCGATGCTTGTAGGGGCATAGTTTCCTTTTGCCATTTTATTAATTAATGTCTTGGCAGACAAGTTAATTATTTCTTGTCCGGTAAGTATATGACATAGAAACCAAGTCGGTTTGAGATCATGATTGCGACACGATACCGCCTCTGGTCTAATAGATATACTGCTACTGGCCGTGGAAAAAGATATATCGAAAACACCTAGGGTTTTGCCTCATCTTGCAACTTACGTCATCACCATAGTCTACTCCACCCCGAATGCCAGCGTGCATCGGCTTGCAAGAGAGCAGGTCTCTGGAGTTGTTCAGCATTCCGAACCTGCACAGGGAGATGACGAATTAGGTTTTTGGGTAGCGCTCCGCGCGACTGCTCAAGTTCGTCATCACGGGTCGTCTTCCATCCAAGTCGGGTGGTGCTACTCATTGTCGTCTTCATCACCATCAGCTACGGATCATTGCCAACATCGCCATCAACATCGTCACTCCTGCAACAACTAACGAACAGTACGTTCATCGACTGATCTGTTCATGTCTTTATTTGTAGTTGTTGTTTCATGTGCGATGCTATTGTGCTATTTTCTGTTCTAGTCATGAACTATTCTTAGAATTAATTATGAATTTACCTAATATTCCAATGCTTTCTTGTCTGGCCCTCCCCAAACACGTTAATGTCACTTGGCCCCCATTTTTCTAAGTCCGGCAACCCCCCCCCCCCTTACCATGGCATTATTTTCTAGCTCCACCACTGTTACATGATACCATAACTACATATGCTTACATGCACATCTTATCTTTTAGTACAAACTAAAAGACAAAACAATCAGTACATGGTTTCTCTTAGATAAGGATGTTTACATGTACTATATCATATCTTCTACCACAAACTAAATGTAAGGGCATATTTAGCCCGATGGTGTTTTGGTGATTGATGACAATGCTTTTGCGGACTAATCATGTGTTCTAAGCTCTTTCAGATATATCTCACTTAGGCACAAGACGATTATATGCCCCTCAGAATCTATGGAAGACGATGTTTCCTTTTGCTTATTTTTCAGTGGATCTGAGTAATAGGAAAGCCGTACTATTAAGAGGGGATCCGCCTTGGTAAGGTTTGGGTGGAATCAACACGTACACTTCCTTATCGCACCCACCATACCTTCCCGCCTCAATGGAGTTCTACTTTCCCCCTTCTCTGGTTTTCCTAGCCCCAGCGGTAGTACCGCGGGCCTCAGCGGTAGTACCGCCTATGTGCCTTAAGCGGTAGTACCGCTCCACTAAGCGGTAGTACCTCTTGTAGCACTCTGCGGCAGTACCGCTGCTGCTCCGTTTTACTACCGCCTCGACTCGAGAGCGCATTTTCTCGTGTCGGGTTTTGCGGCACTAGGAGCGGTAGTAGTGACGGTAGTACCGCTCCCCAGCGGTAGTACCGCCCTGCGGCCGCGGTAGTACCGCTTTGGGTCCCAGCCCCCTTGCGAGGCAGTACCGCTGAAGGGAAATGGTAGTACCACTTGATAAGCGGTAGTACCGCTCACTCAAGCGGTAGTACCGCTCTCTGCGGGACTGAGAGAGGGGGTAACGGTTGGATTGTTCCCCCCACTATATAAAGGTATCTTCTTCTTCAATGTTGACCTACCTCTTCCCCCAAATACTCCATTGTTGCTCCAAGCTCCATTTTCGCCCGATCTCTCTCCCTAGCCTATCAAACTTGTTGATTTGCTCGGGATTGCTTGAGAAGGCATCGATCTACACTTCCACCAAGAGATATTTGATTCCCCCCACTAATCCCTAGCGGATCTTGTTACTCTTGGGTGTTTGAGCACCCTAGACGGTTGAGGTCACCTCGAAGCCATAATCCATTGTGGTGAAGCTTCGTGGTGTCGTTGGGAGCCTCCAATTCGGTTGTGGAGATAGCCCCAAACCTTGTTTGTAAAGGTTCGGTTGCCGCCTTCAAGGGCACCACTAGTGGAATCACGACACCTTGCATTGTGTGAGGGCGTGAGGAGAATACGGTGGCCCTAGTGGCTTCTTGGGGAGCATTGTGCCTCCACACCGCTCCAACGGAGACGTACTTCCCCTCAAAGGGAAGGAACTTCGGCAACACATCCTCGTCTTCACCGGGTCCATTTGTGGTTATTTCTTTCCTTTACTTGTGCAAGCTTTACTTGTTTATCTTATATAGCTTGCTTGTGAGGTTGTTATCTTTACTTCCAATAAGTTGTCATCTTAGTAGCATATCTAGACAACTTAATTTGAAGCTTAATTTAAAGTGGTTAAGAAAAGCTAAAAATTGTTAGTTGCCTATTCAACCCCCCCCCCCTCTAGTCAACCATATCGATCCTTTCAATTGGTATCAGAGCCTCGTCTCTTTTGAAGGACTTTACCGTCCAAAGAGTATGGGTGACAACGTAGTCGAGATGGAGGGACATTCCAGTGGAACTCCGTCCTTGACTACGTCCGATGGGGGAGCCTCGGTCTCTCGTGAGGAGTTAAATGTGGCTATGACCACATTAAAAGAATCACTAGAGACCGAGGTCAAAGGCATGTTTAAAGATTTGGTTGAGGGGCTTAAATTATCCACCACACCGTTGGAAGTGGTTCGTCCCGCTACCAACGTGTCGGAGGCTACTCCCGACAAGGGAGAAGCTAGTAGTGAACAAGCCCTGGTAACTAAGAATGGGAGTGGGATCTTTGCCCACTCCGCTCCTCCTACTCACTATGGAGGACCCGTTCCTACACCGCATTTAAATTCCATTGGGCCCCCTCCTAAGTTTATAAAAAATTCTGATTTTGCTACTTGGATGTTTCGCTTCAAACATCATTTAAATCATTGCTCTACTAATCTTTGGAGAATCATTGAGCAAGGTTTTTATCCACGTGATCCCGACAACATGACTCCGAGAGAAACTGTGGATCATCAATTCAACGAGTCCGTTCTTTGCATACTTCAAGATGCTATCCCTCCCGAAGACATTGCACATCTTCGACCCTTCACTGTGGCCAAGGAAGCTTGGGAGCATGTTGGCACTATGTACAAGGGGAGCGCTAGCATTCAACTCTCAAACTATGAAGTTGTGCAAAATGAAGCCGATGAGTTTGCTATGATCGAAGAAGAAGATCCTCATGAACTTTATCGGAGATTAACCACTCTTGCGGTCTCTCTTCGAGATCATGGGAGTAAGGACACGGATGACAATTGGATCAAGCGCAAGTTTCTCAAGGCCATGATGCCCTACCATAAGGCCATGTCCTCTGTCATCCGTCAAAGACCGTACTTCCACCACTTGTCAGCAAATGAAGTGTTGGATGAGTTCGTTGCCATGAGGATCTTGGACAAGACCGCCAACAATGCGGTTTTAAGAGCTCAACGATCAAAGAAGCCTAACCTTGCCTTGAAGGCCAAGGCTTGTGTGGAATAAGAGGAGGAGGAGGAGGATGATGAGAGTTGCCTCGAGGACACCAAATATGCCTATCATGAGCACATGGCTCTTGCTTCATGGCAATTTTGGGGCAACAAGAAGAACACGAGGCCCAACTTCAACCAGAACAACTCAAGTGGAAATAAGGGCAAAAGGACCGAGTAAGGACATGCTTCAACTGTGGAAATGTGAGCCACTTCGTTGCAGATTGCCCATATGAGAAAAGAGAAGACTTTGGAGGCAAGCTTATCTGGAAGGACAAGGCCAAGTCTTATCCCAACAAGAACAACTTCAACAAGAAGACTCCTCCCAAAGGGTTGGTGGCCCAAGAAGAATATGTTGAGGATGATGATAATGATGAAGATGATGAGATGGTCACCATGGCCACAATTGATATTGCTACTACTCCACGCACATCTCTCTTCGACCCTCCAAATGAGAACATCACCACCAAGTGTCTCATGGCTAAGGCCACCAACAAGGTAACTCCAAACATCAACACTACCATCATCTCTAATCCTTCATTAACGGATTGTATTGATGAGAGTGAGGGATCCAAGGAGGAAGAGAATGAGTTTGAGTTGTTTATGAGCAAACTCAAGGGCAAACCCAAGAAGCATTTTGTTGCTCTCTTGGAACAACTCGGTGAGGCCAATGACATGATCGAGGCTCACGAGGAGACCATTGTTAAAATGGAAGGTCATAGTCAAGACTATGCCGATGAAATATCGGATCTCTCTAATGCTCTAGAGGAAGAGCGTGGTCTTCAATTGGCTCTTGAGGAGTCACACAACGATGATCATGCTAAATTAAAGAAAGATCTCGATCATGCTTTAGTTGTCTCTCGTATGCTTAACTCCGAGAAGGCAAAACTTGGGGTTGACCACGATAGACTCAAGGAGGAGTTTGTTACACTTGACAAGGCTCACAAGGCCTTGAAAGGTATGCATGCTTCTCTCAAGGAGTCTCATGATCAACTCCAAGTTTCGCTAACCAAGGAAAAGGCCATATTTCCTCGCATGGTGTTGATTGATAATGCAAATGCTACTAACCCATGTTGCGAGCATGTGCATCTTGTTGAAGAAAATGCCAAGTTCAAGAAGCAACTTGAGAAAGGCCTTGTGACATGCATACAAGGTGAGAAGAACCTCAACAACCTTTTGAGCAATCAAAAGGAGGTTGTGGCAAAGGAAGGACTTGGGTTTGCTCCTAAGCCCAAGAAGAAGAAGAATGACAAGACCAAGTTACCTCCCCCTCTCCGACAAACCTTTGTGAAAGAGGGAGAGGGCGCCTCTAAGAAGAAGAACAATGTGATGGGTGATGGTGTCAAGAAAAACCCCACCATACCATCAAACATGGCCGGCGACTTTAATCCTTCACATGTTTTATGTCGTGCTAGTGATGGTCATGTATTCACTAAATTTGTTGGTTCTTCTTATGAGTACATTGAATGGTCTATTTGGGTTCCTAAGACCCTTGTTACTAACATCAAAGGACCCATTACCAAATGGGTACCTAAATCCAAGCATTGATCTCTTGTAGGAGTTTGCTTCCGGTGGGGGATCATGGTTGCTCGATAGTGGAGCCACAAATCATATGACCGGAAGCAAAGACTTGGTGGTGGACGTGCATCTAGGATCATCTATGGCCACTAACTTCGAATGGGGTGATGCTTCATCTTCTAAGGTATTGGGGCTTGGCAAGGTTGTTGTCTCTCATGATCTCACGATCGAGAAAGTCATGCTTGTTGAGTCCCTTGCATACAATTTACTTTCTGTTCGCCAACTTCCACTCATGGGCTTTGCTACATTCTTTGATATTGATACCGTGGCCCTCTTGTGGAGCAAGACTCTTAAAGTTGCCTATGTTGGACATGTCGAGAACAGTCTTTATGTGGTTAACTTCTCGAAGCAACCCACTAAGACCAAGACATGTCTAATGGCTAAAGTTGATGTGGGATGGCTTTGGCATCGCCTGTTAGTGAAGGAAATATGCCCTAGAGGCAATAATAAAGATGTTATTTGTATTTCCTTATATCATGATAAATGTCTTTTATTCATGCTAGAATTGTATTAACCGGAAACTTAGTACATGTGTGGATAAATAGACAAAACAGTATGTCCCTAGTATGCCTCTACTAGACTAGCTCATTGATCAAAGATGGTTATGTTTCCTAGCCATAGACATGAGTTGTCATTTGATCAACGGGATCACATCATTAGGAGAATGATGTGATGGACAAGACCCATCCGTTAGCATAGCACTATGATCGTTTAGTTTAACTGCTATTGCTTTCTTCATGACTTATACATGTTCCTATGACTATGAGATTATGCAACTCCCGAATACCGTAGGAACACCTTGTGTGCTATCAAACGTCACAACGTAACTGGGTGATCATAAAGATGCTCTACAGGTGTCTCCGAAAGTATTCGTGGTGTTGGCATAGATCAAGATTAGGATTAGTCACTCCGAGGGTCGGAGAGGTATCTCTGGGCCCTCTCGGTAACACACATCATAATAAGCCTTGCAAGCAAAAGACTAATAAGTTAGTCACGAGATGATGTGTTACGGAACGAGTAAAGAGACTTGCCGGTAACGAGATTGAACTAGGTATAAAGATACCGACGATCGAATCTCGGGCAAGTAACATACCGTTTGACAAAAGGAACAACGTATGTTGTTATGCGGTTCTAACCGATAAAAGATCTTCGTAGAATATGTAGGAACCAATATGAACATCCAGGTTCCGCTATTGGTTATTGACCGGAGATGAGTCTCGGTCATGTCTACATAGTTCTCGAACCCGTAGGGTCCGCACGCTTAACGTTTGATGACGATCGGTATTATGAGTTTTTGAGTATTGATGTACCGAAGGTAGTTCGGAGTCCCGGATGAGATCACGGACATGACGAGGAGTCTCGGAATGTCCGAGACATAAAGATTGATATATTGGACGACTATATTCGGACACCGGAAGTGTTCCGGAAAAGTTTCGGATTTATCGGGATTGCCGGAGGGGGTTACCGGAACCCCCTACGAGAGGGGATGGTCCATAGTGGGCCTAAAAGGTGAGAGAGAGGCAGCCCATAGGGCTGGCCGGCGCCCCCACCTAGGAATCCTAGTTGGACTAGGATTGGGGGGGCGCCACCTCTCCGATTCCTTTCCCCCTTCCTTCTTCTGGTGAATCCTACTAGGAATAGGATTGCAATCCTATTCCTAGTAGGACTCCTTCCCTAGCCGCACCAGGAGAGGCCGGCCGGCCTCCCTCCCTTGCTCCTTTATATACGGGGGCAGGGGGCACCCAAAGACACAAGTTGAATTGTTTTAGCCGTGTGCGGTGCCCCCCTCCACAGAATCACACCTCGGTCATACCGTCGCGGAGCTTAGGCGAAGCCCTGCGCCGGTGAACACATCATATCCGTCATCACGCCGTCGTGCCGACGATACTCTCCCGTGAAGCTCAACTGGATCAAGAGCTCGTGGGACGTCATCAAGCTGAACGTGTGCCGAACGCGGAGGTGCTGTACGTTCGGTGCTTGATCGGTTGGATCGCGAAGAAGTTCGACAACATCAACCGCGTCACTTGACGCTTCCGCTCCCGGTCTACGAGGGTACGTAGACACACTCTTCCCTCTCGTTGCTATGCATCTGGTAGATAGATCTTGCGTGATCGTAGGAAAATTTTAAAATACTACGTTCCCCAACAGTGGCATCAGAGCCAGGTCTATGCGTAGATGATATGCACGAGTAGAACACAATGAGATTGTGGACGATACTAGTCATACTGCTTACCAGCATGTCATACTTTGCTTCGGCGGTATTGTGAGATGAAGCGGCCCGGACCGACATTACGCGTACGCTTACGCGAGACTGGTTTCACCGTTACGAGCACTCGTTGCTTAAAGGTGACTGGCGGGTGTCTGTCTCTCTCACTTTAGCTGAATCAAGTGTGGCTACGCCCGGTCCTTGTGAAGGTTAAAACATCACATACTTGACGAAACATCGTTGTGGTTTTGTATGCGTAGGTAAGAAAGGTTCTTGCTAAGCCCGTAGCAGCCACGTAAAACTTGCAACAACAAAGTAGAGGACGTCTAACTTGTTTTTGCAGGGCATGTTGTGATGTGATATGGTCAAGACATGATGAGTTATACGGTTTTGTATGAGATGATCATGTTTTGTAATGTTATCGGCAACTGGCAGGAGCCATATGGTTGTCGCTTTATTGTATGAAATGAAATCGCCATGTAATTGCTTTACTTTATCACTAAGAGGTAGCGATAGTCGTAGAAGCAATAGTTGGCGAGACGACAACGATGCTACGATGGAGATCAAGGTGTCGCGCCGGTGACGAAGGTTATCATGAAGGTGCTTTGGAGATGGAGATCAAAAGCACAAGATGATGATGGCCATATCATGTCACATATTTTGATTGCATGTGATGTTTATCTTATTATGCTTCTTATTTTGCTTAGAACGACGGTAGCATTATAAGATGATCCCTTACTAAATTTCAAGGTATAAGTGTTCTAACTGTGTATGCACCGTTGCGAAAGTTCGTCGTGCCGAGACACCACGTGATGATCGGGTGTGAAAAGCTCTACGTTCAAATACAACGGGTGCAAGCCTGTTTTGCACACGCAGAATACTCGGGTTAAACTTGACGAGCCTAGCATATGCAGATATGGCCTTGGAACACTGGAGACCGAAAGGTCGAGCATGAATCATATAGTAGATATGATCAACATAAGATGTTCACCATTGAAACTACTCCATCTCACGTGATGATCGTGAAGGAAATATGCCCTAGAGGCAATAATAAAGATGATTATTTGTATTTCCTTATATCATGATAAATGTCTTTTATTCATGCTAGAATTGTATTAACCGGAAACTTAGTACATGTGTGAATACATAGACAAAACAGTATGTCCCTAGTATGCCTCTACTAGACTAGCTCATTGATCAAAGATGGTTATGTTTCCTAGCCATAGACATGAGTTGTCATTTAATCAACGGGATCACATCATTAGGAGAATGATGTGATGGACAAGACCCATCCGTTAGCATAGCACTATGATCGTTTAGTTTTACTGCTATTGCTTTCTTCATGACTTATACATGTTCCTATGACTATGAGATTATGCAACTCCTGAATACCGTAGGAACAGCTTGTGTGCTATCAAACGTCACAACGTAACTGGGTGATCATAAAGATGCTCTATAGGTGTCTCCGAAAGTATTCGTGGTGTTGGCATAGATCAAGATTAGGATTTGTCACTCCGAGTGTCGGAGAGGTATCTCTGGGCCCTCTCGGTAACACACATCATAATAAGCCTTGCAAGCAAAAGACTAATGAGTTAGTCACGAGATAATGTGTTATGGAACGAGTAAAGAGACTTGCCGGTAACGAGATTGAACTAGGTATAGAGATACCGACGATCGAATCTCGGGCAAGTAACATACCGATGACAAAAGGAACAACGTATGTTGTTATGCGGTTTGACCGATAAAGATCTTCGTAGAATATGTAGGAACCAATATGAGCATCCAGGTTCCGCTATTGGTTATTGACCGGAGATGAGTCTCGGTCATGTCTACATAGTTCTCGAACCCGTAGGGTCCGCACGCTTAACGTTTGATGACGATCGGTATTATGAGTTTATGAGTTTTGATGTACCGAAGGAGTTTGGAGTCCCGGATGAGACCGGGGACATGACGAGGAGTCTCGAAATGGTCGAGACGTAAAGATCGATATATTGGACGACTATATTCGGACATCGGAAAGGTTCCGAGTGATTCGGGTATTTTTCGGAGTATATGGGCCTTATTGGGCCATACGGGAATAGAGGAGAAAGGCCAAAAGGAAGGAGGCGCGTGCCCCCCCTCTGGTCCGAATTGGACAAGGGGTGCAGCCCCCTATTCCTTCCCCCTCCCCACACTTGGCGCGCCCCCTCTAGGGCCGGCCTCTCCCTTGCTCCTTTATATACGGGGGCAGGGGGCACCCTAGGACACACAAGTTGAATTGTTCTAGCCGTGTGCGGTGCCCCCCTCCACAGAAACACACCTCGGTCATACCGTTGCAGTGCTTAGACGAAGCCCTGCGCCGGTGAATACATCATATCCGTCACCACGCCGTCGTGCTGACGAAACTCTCCCGTGAAGCTCAACTGGATCAAGAGCTCGTGGGACGTCATCAAGCTGAACGTGTGCTGAACGCGGAGGTGCCGTACGTTCGGTGCTTGATCGGTTGAATCGCGAAGAAGTTCGACTACATCAACCGCGTCACTTGACGCTTCCGCTTCCGGTCTACGAGGGTACGTAGACACACTCTTCCCTCTCGTTGCTATGCATCTGGTAGATAGATCTTGCGTGATCGTAGGAAAATTTTAAAATACTACGTTCCCCAACAGTGGCATCAGAGCCAGGTCTATGTGTAGATGATATGCACGAGTAGAACACAATGAGTTGTGGGCGATACTAGTCATACTGCTTACCAGCATGTCATACTTTGCTTCGGCGGTATTGTGAGATGAAGCGGCCCGGACCGACATTACGCGTACGCTTACGCGAGACTGGTTTCACCGTTACGAGCACTCGTTGCTTAAAGGTGACTGGCGGGTGTCTGTCTCTCTCACTTTAGCTGAATCAAGTGTGGCTACGCCCGGTCCTTGTGAAGGTTAAAACAGCACATACTTGACGAAATATCGTTGTGGTTTTGTATGCGTAGGTAAGAACGGTTCTTGCTAAGCCCGTAGCAGCCACGTAAAACTTGCAACAAACAAAGTAGAGGACGTCTAACTTGTTTTTGCAGGGCATGTTGTGATGTGATATGGTCAAGACATGATGAGTTATACGGTTTTGTATGAGATGATCATGTTTTGTAAAGTTATCGGCAACTGGCAGGAGCCATATGGTTGTCGCTTTATTGTATGAAATGCAATCGCCATGTAATTGCTTTTCTTTATCGCTAAACGGTAGCGATAGTCATAGAAGCAATAGTTGGCGAGACGACAATGATGCTACGATAGAGATCAAGGTGTCGCACCGGTGACGAAGGTGATCATGACGGTGCTTTGGAGATGGAGATCAAAAGCACAAGATGATGATGGCCATATCATGTCACATATTTTGATTGCATATGATGTTTATCTTATTATGCTTCTTATTTTGCTTAGATCGACGGTAGCATTATAAGATGATCCCTTACTAAATTTCAAGGTATAAGTGTTCTCCCTGAGTATGCACCGTTGCGAAAGTTCGTCGTGCCGAGACACCACGTGATGATCGGGTGTGATAAGCTCTACGTTCAAATACAACGGGTGTAAGCCAGTTTTGCACACGCAGAATACTCAGGTTAAACTTGACGAGCCTAGCATATGCAGATATGGCCTCGGAACACTGGAGACCGAAAGGTCGAGCGTGAATCATATAGTAGATATGATCAACATAAGATGTTCACCATTGAAACTACTCCATCTCACGTGATGATCGGACATGGTTTAGTTGATTTGGATCACGTGATCATTTAGATGACCGGAGGGATGTCTATCTAAATGGGAGTTCTTAAGTAATATGATTAATTGAACTTTAATTTATTATGAACTTAGTCCTGGTAGTATTAGCAAATCTATGTTGTAGATCAATAGATCGCGATGTTGCTCCCCGTTTATTTTTCATATGTTCCTAGAGAAAACCAAGTTGAAAGATGTTAGTAGCAATGATACGGAATTGTTCCGTGATCTGAGGATTATCCTCATTGCTGCACAGAAGAATTATGTCCTTGATGCACCGCTAGGTGACAGACCTATTGCAGGAGCAGATGTAGACGTTATGAACGTTTTGACAAAAGCTCGATATGATAACTTGATAGTTTAAGTGCACCATGCTTTACGGCTTAGAACCAGGACTTCAAAAACGTTTTGAACGCCACGGAGCATATAAGATGTTCCAAGAGTTGAAATTAGTATTTCATACTCATGCCCGTGTCGAGAGGTATAAGACCTCTGACAGTACTTTGCCTACAAGATGGAGGAGAATAGCTCAACCAGTGAGCATGTGCTCAGATTGTCTGGGTACTAGAATTACTTTAATCAAGTGGGAATTAATCTTCCAGATAAGATAGTAATTGACAAAGTTCTCTAGTCACTATCACCAAGTTAGTAGAACTTCGTGATGAACTATAATATGCAAGGGATGACGAAAGGAAATCCCAGCTCTTCGCGATACTGAAGTCGGCGAAGGTAGAAATCATGAAAAAGCATCAAGTGTTGATGGTTAACAAGACCACTTGTTTCAAGTAAAGGGCAAAGGGATAGAAGGAGAACTTCAAGAAGAATGGCAAGCAAGTTGTCACTCCCATGAAGAAACCCAAAGCTAAACTCAAGCCTGAAACTAAGTGCTTCTACTGCAAAGGAAATGGTCACTGGAAGTGGAACGGCCCTAGATACTTGGCGGATAAGAAGGATGGCAAAGTGAACAAAGGTATATTTGATATACAGATTATTGATGTGTATTTTACTAGTGTTCATAGCAACCCCTCGGTATTTGATACTGATTTAGTTGCTAAAAAGTAGTAACTCGAAGTGGGAGTTGCGTAATGAACATATACTAGTTAAAGGATGAAGTGACGATGTGTATTGGAAGCAGTTCCAAGATTGATATGATCATCATCGCACACTCCCTATACTTTCGGGGTTAGTGTTGAACCTAAATAACTGTTATTTGGTGTTTGTGTTGAGCATGAATGTGATTTGATCATGTTTATTGCAATACGGTTATTCATGTAAGTTAGAGAATAATTGTTGTTCTGTTTACATGAATAAAACCTTCTATGGTCATACACCCAATGAAAATAGTTTGTTGGATCTCGATCGTGTGATACACATATTCATAATATTGAAGCCAAAAGATGCAAGGTTGATAATGATAGTGCAACTTATTTGTGGCACTGCCGTTTAAAGTCATATTGGTGTAAAACGCATGAAGAAACTCCATAATGATGGACTTTTGGAATCACTTGATTATGAATCACTTGGTGCTTGCGAACCATGCCTCATGGGCAAGATGACTAAAACTCTGTTCTCCATAACTATGGAGCGAGCAACATATTTATTGGAAATCATACATACTGATGTATGCGGACCAATGATTGTTGAAGCACGCGGCGGGTATCGTTATTTTCTGACCTTCACTGATGATTTAAGCAGATATGGGTATATCTACTTAATGAAACACAAGTCTGAAACATTTGAAAAGTTCAAAGAATTTCAGAGTGAAGTAGAGAATCATCGTAACAAGAAAAATAAAGTTTCTACGATCTGATCGTGGAGGAGAATATTTGAGTTACGAGTTTGGTCTTCATTTGAAACAATGTGGAATAGTTTCACAACTCACGCCACCTGGAACACCACAGCGTAATGGTGTGTACGAACGTCGTAACCGTACTTTATTGGATATGGTGCGATCTATGATGTCTCTTGCCGATTTACCACTATCATTTTGGGTCATGCATTAGAGACAGCTGCATTCACGTTAAATAAGGGCCTCATCTGAATCCGTTGAGACAACGCCTTAAGAACTGTGGTTTGGCAAGAAACCAAAGTTGTTGTTTCTTAAAGTTTGGGACTGCGATGCTTATGTGAAAAAGTTTCAACATGATAAGCTCGAACCCAAATCGGAGAAGTAAATCTTCATAGGATACCCAAAAAGAGACTGTTGGGTACACCTTCTATCACAGATCCAAAGGCAAGATATTCATTGCTAAAAATGGATCCTTTCTAGAAAAAGAGTTTCTCTCGAAAGAAGTGAGTGGGAGGAAAGTAGAACTTGATGAGGTAATTGTACCTTCTCCCGGATTGGAAGGTAGTACATCACAGGAAATTGTTCCAGTGATTCCTACACCAATTAGTGAGGAAGTTGATGATAATGATCATGAAACTTCGGATCAAGTTTCTGCTGAACATCGTAGATCAACCAGAGTACGTTCCGCACCTGAGTGGTACGGCAACCCAGTTCTGGAAATCATGTTACTAGACCATGATGAACCTACGAACTATGAGGAAGCGATGATGAGCCCAGATTCCACAAAATGGCTTGAAGCCATGAAATCTGAGATGGGATCCATGTATGAGAACAAAGTGTGGACTTTGGTTGACTTACCCGATGATCGGCAAGCCATCGAAAATAAATGGATTTTCAAGAGGAAGACCGACGCAGACGGTAATATTACTGTTTACAAAGCTCGACTTGTTGCGAAAGGTTTTCGACAAGTTCAAGGAGTTGACTACGATGAGACTTTCTCACCTGTAGCGATGCTTAAGTGTGTCTGAATCATGTTAGCAATTGCCGCATTTTATGATTATGAAATCTGGCAAATGGATGTCAAAACTGCATTCCTAAATGGATATCTCAAAGAAGAGTTGTATATGATGCAACCAGAAGGTTTTGTCGATCCAAAAGGTGCTAACAAAATTATGCAAGCTCCAGCGATCCATCTATGGACTGGTGCAAGCATCTCGGAGTTGGAATATACGCTTTGATGAGGTGATCAAAGCATATGGTTTTATACAGACTTTTGGAGAAGCCTGTATTTACAAGAAGTGAGTGGGAGCACTACAACCTTTCTGATAAGTATATGTGAATGACATATTATCGATCGGAAATGATGTAGAATTTTCTGGAAAGCATAAAGGAGTGTTTGAAAAGAGTTTTTCAAAGAAAGACCTCGGTGAAAGTTGCTTACATATTGAGCATCAAGATCTATATAGATAGATCAAAACGCTTGATAAGACTTTCGATGAGTACATACCTTGATAAGATTTTGAAGTAGTTCAAAATGGATCAGTCAAAGAAAAAGTTCTTGCCTGACTTGTAAGGTGTGAAGTTGAGTAAGACTCAAAGCCAGACCACGGCAGAAAAATATAGAGAGAATGAAAGTCATTCCCTATGCCTCAGCCA
This sequence comes from Secale cereale, assembly GCA_902687465.1. NCBI lineage: Eukaryota > Viridiplantae > Streptophyta > Magnoliopsida > Poales > Poaceae > Secale > Secale cereale. The sequence continues at coordinate 611,455,638 of LR738709.1, read as the reverse complement.
TAGGTTCTATAAAGTATGCCATGCTGTGTACAAAACACGTTGTGTACCTTGCCAAGAGTTTGACAGGGATGTACAATAGTGATCCAGAAGTAGATCACTGTACAGCGGTCAAAATTATCCTTAGTAATTGGATGACTAAGGAAATATTTCTCGATTATGGAGGTGATAAAGAGTTCGTCGTAAAGGGTTACGCCGATGCAAACTTTGACACTAAAACCAGATGACTCTAAGTATCAATCTGGATGCGTATTGAAAGTGGGAGCAATTAGCTAGAGTAGCTCCATGCAGAGCATTGTAGACATAGAAATTTGCGAAATACATAGGGATCTGTATATGACAGACCCGTTGACTAAACTTCTCTCACAAGCAAAACATGATCACACCTTATTACACTTGGGTATTAATCACATAGCGATGTGAACTAGATTATTTACTCTAGTAAACCCTTTGGGTGTTGGTCACATGGTGATGTGAACTATCGGTATTAAATCACATGGCGATGTGAGCTAGATTATTGACTCTAGTTCAAGTGGGAGACTGAAGGAAATATGCCCTAGAGGCAATAATAAAGATGTTATTTGTATTTCCTTATATCATGATAAATGTCTTTTATTCATGCTAGAATTGTATTAACCGGAAACTTAGTACATGTGTGGATAAATAGACAAAACAGTATGTCCCTAGTATGCCTCTACTAGACTAGCTCATTGATCAAAGATGGTTATGTTTCCTAGCCATAGACATGAGTTGTCATTTGATCAACGGGATCACATCATTAGGAGAATGATGTGATGGACAAGACCCATCCGTTAGCATAGCACTATGATCGTTTAGTTTAACTACTATTGCTTTCTTCATGACTTATACATGTTCCTATGACTATGAGATTATGCAACTCCCGAATACCGTAGGAACACCTTGTGTGCTATCAAACGTCACAACGTAACTGGGTGATCATAAAGATGCTCTACAGGTGTCTCCGAAAGTATTCGTGGTGTTGGCATAGATCAATATTAGGATTTGTCACTCCGAGTGTCGGAGAGGTATCTCTGGGCCCTCTCGGTAACACACATCATAATAAGCCTTGCAAGCAAAAGACTAATGAGTTAGTCATGAGATGATGTGTTACGGAACGAGTAAAGAGACTTGCCGGTAACGAGATTGAACTAGGTATAAAGATACCGACGATCGAATCTCGGGCAAGTAACATACCGTTTGACAAAAGGAACAACGTATGTTGTTATGCGGTTCTAACCGATAAAAGATCTTCGTAGAATATGTAGGAACCAATATGAACATCCAGGTTCCGCTATTGGTTATTGACCGGAGATGAGTCTCGGTCATGTCTACATAGTTCTCGAACCCGTAGGGTCCGCACGCTTAACGTTTGATGACGATCGGTATTATGAGTTTTTGAGTATTGATGTACCGAAGGTAGTTCGGAGTCCCGTATGAGATCACGGACATGACGAGGAGTCTCGGAATGTCCGAGACATAAAGATTGATATATTGGACGACTATATTCGGACACCGGAAGTGTTCCGGAAAAGTTTCGGATTTATCGGGATTGCCGGAGGGGGTTACCGGAACCCCCTACGAGAGGGGATGGTCCATAGTGGGCCTAAAAGGTGAGAGAGAGGCAGCCCATAGGGCTGGCCGGCGCCCCCACCTAGGAATCCTAGTTGGACTAGGATTGGGGGGGCGCCACCTCTCCTATTCCTTTCCCCCTTCCTTCTTCTGGTGAATCCTACTAGGAATAGGATTGCAATCCTATTCCTAGTAGGACTCCTTCCCTAGCCGCACCAGGAGAGGCCGGCCGGCCTCCCTCCCTTGCTCCTTTATATACGGGGGCAGGGGGCACCCAAAGACACAAGTTGAATTGTTTTAGCCGTGTGCGGTGCCCCCCTCCACAGAATCACACCTCGGTCATACCGTCGCGGAGCTTAGGCGAAGCCCTGCGCCGGTGAACACATCATATCCGTCATCACGCCGTCATGCCGACGAAACTCTCCCGTGAAGCTCAACTGGATCAAGAGCTCGTGGGACGTCATCAAGCTGAACGTGTGCTGAACACGGAGGTGCCGTACGTTCGGTGCTTGATCGGTTGGATCGCGAAGAAGTTCGACAACATCAACCGCGTCACTTGACGCTTCCGCTCCCGGTCTACAAGGGTACGTAGACACACTCTTCCCTCTCGTTGCTATGCATCTGGTAGATAGATCTTGCGTGATCGTAGGAAAATTTTAAAATACTACGTTCCCCAACAGTTAGCCCATGTCAATTTGAGATCTTTGCAAAGTCTTCTCAAGGGGGACCATGTCCGTGGACTAACAAATGTTAGCTTTGCCAAAGATCATGCTTGCAGGGCTTGCATTGAAGGAAAGTTACATGAGACGGCTCACCCTCCCATGACTATCATCTACTCAAAAAGACCCCTAGAGCTCCTTCACATGGATCTCTTCGGGCCTCCATCTTTTGATAGTCTTGGGGGTAGAAAGTATTGCTTGGTGATTGTGGATGATTATTCAAGATACACTTGGGTATACTTCTTCAAGAAGAAGAGTGAGACCCAACAAACCGTCATCAACTTTGCAAATGAAGCTCAACGACAACATGCAGCAAAGATTTTGATGATCCGAAGTGACAACGGCACCGAGTTCAAGAACTACACCTTGGATGAGTTTCTTAGTGATGAGGGGATCAAACATCAATATGCAGCACCCTATACCCCTCAGCAAAACGGTGTAGCGGAGAGAAAGAACCGGACTCTGATGGACGCGGCAAGGACCATGATGGCGGAATTCAAATCTCCAAACAACTTTTGGGCCGAAGCCATCAACACCGCTTGTCATGCATCCAATCAGCTCTATCTCCGCAAAGGCTTGAACAAAACTCCATATGAGATACTTACCGGTAACAAGCCCAATCTCAAGTATTTTCGGGTGTTCGGGTGTAAGTGTTTCATCCTCAATAAAGGTGTTCGTTTGTCTAAATTTGAATCTAGAGCTCACGTGGGCATATTTGTTGGTTATGCTACAAACTCTCATGCTTACTGTGTCCTCAACAAGTCTAATGGACTCATTGAGGAGACGAGTAACGTAAAGTTTGATGAGAATAACGGCTCCCAAGTGGAGCAAAGTGGTACTTGTGATGTAGGTGATGAAATTCCTCCCCAAGCCATAAGAAGAATGGGTGTTGGATATATCCTACCCATTGAGGAACCCCTTGTGGCCGAAGGAGAAGGACAATGTTCCACTCAAATGGAACCATCACCAACCCAAGACCCACACGCTTCTGAAGAACAAAGTGAAGGCCCTCAACCGGACGAACAAGGCCAAGTGCAAGATCAATCACAAGATGGTGGGGAGCCACCAAATGATGCACAAGGCCAAGTTCTATCCTCTGAGCAAGATCAAGATCAAGAGGAAGCTCAAGATCAAGATCTAGCTCCTGACGTCGCTCAAGATGATCAACTCAGTGCTCCTCAATTATCTCTTGAGGAGCAATTGGAGCGTCGTGCTGCAAAAGTTCCCTCCAGGCTTGCTTCCAGAGAACATCACATGGAGAATATTCTTGGAAGCATCAAAAGGGGAGTAAGCACTCATAGACAATTAGCAAACTATTGTGCTCATCAAGCTTTTGTCTCCTGTGTTGAACCTCAGAAGGTCTATGAGGCGCTCGAAGACCCTGATTGGCTTAATGACATGCATGAAGAACTCCAGAACTTCGAGCGTAACAAAGTATGGTGTCTGGTGCCGAGGCCAAAGGAGAACAATAATGTCATTGGAACCAAGTGGATCTTTAAGAACAAGCAAGATGCTCACGACATTGTCATCCTTAACAAGGTGCGTCTGGTGGCTCAAGGCTACTCCCAAGTCGAGGGTATCGACTACGGTGAAACCTTTGCCCCCATTGCTCGCCTTGAATCTATTCCTTTGTTGCTTGCCTATGCTTCTCATCATAACTTTAAGCTACAACAAATGGATGTGAAAAGTGCATTTCTTAATGGTCCTATTAATGAGTTGGTGTATGTCAAACAACCCCCGGGGTTTGAGGATCCCAAGTTCCCCAATCACGTGTATCAACTCGATAAGGCACTCTATGGCCTTAAACAAGCCCCACGTGCGTGGTATGAGCATCTTACCGAGTTGTTACAAGATCGTGGGTTTGAAATTGGGAAAATCGACCCCACTCTTTTTACTAAGAAGGTCAAAGGGGAGTTGTTTGTCTGCCAACTATATGTTGATGATATTATCTTTGGTTCTCCTAACAAAGCTTTCAATGATGAGTTCGCCACACTCATGACCACACATTTTGAGATGTCTATGATGGGAGAGTTGAAGTACTTCCTTGGGTTTGAGATCAAGCAATTCATCAAACAATCCAAGTATACTCAAGACATGCTCAAGAGGTTCAATCTAAGTGATGTCAAGCCGGCTACTACTCCAATGCCAACCAAGTGCCAACTTGACATTGATCTCAATGGTAAAGTGGTGGATCAAAAGGTATATCGCTCTATGATCGGATCCTTGCTTTACCTTTGTGCATCTAGACCGAATATTATGTTGAGTGTGGGAATCTGTGCACGGTTTCAAGCCTCACCTAAGGAAAGTCACTTTGTGGCAGTCAAGCGAATCTTCCGATATTTGGCTCATACCCCAAACTTTGGCTTATGGTACCCTAGAGGAGCAAACTTCAACCTTGTAGGTTTCTCTGATTCGGACTGGGCAGGAGACAAAGTGGATAGGAAGTCCACTTCCGGAGGGTGCCAATTTCTTGGTTGCTCTCTAGTAAGTTGGTCGTCCAAAAAGCAAAGTTGTGTGTCTCTCTCATCCACCGAAGCAGAGTATGTGGCAGCTGGCAGTTGTTGTGCTCAACTCCTATGGATGAGGAAAACTTTAAAGGATTACGGTGTCACTTGTGACAAAGTGCCTCTTTGGTGTGACAATGAAAGTGCCATCAAGATTTCTCTCAACCCGGTGCAACACTTCAAGACGAAGCATATAGAGATTCGGTATCACTTCATCCGGGATCATATACGGCAAGGAGAGATCGAGATTCACTATGTCAACACTCATGATAACCTTGCAAATATCTTCACAAAGCCGTTGGATGAAGCAAGATTTCGCGAGTTAAGGCATGAGCTAAATATCATTGATTTGAGCAATGTGGCTTGAGCACGTGCACACCCCACCATACTCTTCATATTGTCTAATCTAGATGTAGGCATGGACATAGGGGGAGTGTTGTTCTCTCAATGAACTCTCTCTCCCCCCATTATGCATAAATTGATCAAGTCTTTCACATTAACCGTCTTTGATGGTACTTGTGCTTCAAGGACGAGTTTTGGTCATGGGCCCAAGGTTAAAATCTTCGCGGCGCCATACCTCTTGACTCAAACATAGGTGGCTTCGCCCACCGCCCTCTCTTGAAGAGGGGTTTCTTGTCTCTTGCTGGTGTGTGTTTGTTGTGTCTTGGTTTTCCTTGCTTTTGTGTTCTTTTTCTTTAGCTAAGCCATGGAGTATAGTTGCCGAGGCATGCTGGGCGGTACTACCGCTGGTGGTGCGCGGTACTACTGCTTATAAGCGGTACTACCGCCCACCAGCACGGTACTACCACTGCGGGGCGGTACGAGGGGGTTATATCGGGGCAGGGGGAGGTTTCTCTCCCCCATACCCATTCACTCGCCCCTTCGTTCCTCGTCCTCTCTCCAGCAGTTCGTCGCCGTGGGAGGGCTCCGGCGGATCTCCTCCTCTGGGGCGTTCCTCTTCATTTCCTTCGGTGGAGTCGATCCCCACCTAGTCCTCTTGCCATGGATGCCGGTATTGCCCCTGTTCCATTTCTCCTCTTGTCTCATTTTTGGATCTTGTGTTTTATGGGCAATAGTGGTTGCATCTCTAGATTTTTGGCTAAATCTAGGCTTGAGTAGGTTGGAGAAGGCAACTAGACTGTCTAAATTAGAGTAAGGTAGGAATATTTTTGAATTTGACAGGCCTGTAGTGCCGGATCTGACCACGGTAGTAAGGAACTGATGTTCCCCCAACTCGAGCGGTACTACCGCTCTCCTGGAGCGGTACTACCGCTTGGGCGGTACTACCGCTTACAGGTCACGGTACTACTGCTGCCTGCCCAGTTCAACCATGTTTTTCCATTCTTTGATCTCCTTTTGTTGTGCTTGTTGGCTTATGCTCGTGCTTTCTTGTTGGTTCGCGTGTTTTTGTGTTTGGTTCCAGGTGATGAACATCCTGAGCATCAAGCTCGCTGTATCAACCCCAATCGTGCCACCTCTAAGCGCTACCGCACATCTGAGTCTGCAGGAGGCTCATCTAGTGCTCCACCTCCACCTCAACACAAGAAGAAGTCCATGTCAAAGCCAAAGGGCAAAACTGTGACCCAAATGAGTGGCAAGGAATTTTGGGCAAGGCGTCGCCGCAATCCCTATGAAGTAGATCAAGAACCCAATTTGGTCAACCGTCCGTTCTGGAACCGCTTTCAGTTTGCCATCTACTTTGATGTGATCAAGGCGAAGAAGAATCTCTTTATCAGTGTTCGCTCCATCGACAAGGAGTACCTGGAGAAGGATCCTGAGTATTTTGGCGAGGCTCTTCAGATGTGCTCTCAGCTTAACATTCTCCAGATCATTCAGTTCAACAAGGATTTTGATGCAGATCATGTGGCTCAATTTTATGCCACTGTCCATCTAGGGACTGATGAGGACATGACTCTGACATGGATGACCAATGGCAAATTTCTTTCTGTCAAGTGGAAGGATTTCATGGAGTTACTTGGGGTGGAAGACCAGGGACTTGAGACTCCGGCTGGCTTTCGTCCTCATCGCAACACTACCTCCACCCACAAGCAAGCTCTCCGGCCCTACTGCACTGCAAAGGTCCACCCTGAAACTAAAAAGGTCACATATGAGCTGTCTTCCTATCTGGATATCCTTCACCGCGTCTTCCGTGGGACCCTCTTCCCTCGAGTTGGGAATCATGATATGGTTCACTCCTATCTTGTGGACATGCTTCTCTTTTGCCAGCATGAGCTAGAGAAGAACACTGGTGAGTCCCTGGATATCTCTCATGTGATGTGGTCTGAACTCTTATCTGCCATCTCTGAGCGCAAGTGCCTGATCTATGTGTCGTGGTTCTAAGTCTGACAGTGAGGGTAGGGGGTACGAATGGAGAGGCAAGGTTCTAGCTATGGCGAGGTTGTACACAGAGTGTTTAGCGAGTTCAGGCCCTTCTCGGAGGAAGTAAAAGCCCAACGTCTCGATGCCCGGAGGCTTGGTGATACGTCTAAAACGTATCTATAATTTCTGCTTGCTCCATGCCTCTTTTGGGTGATATTGCTATGATATTTATACACTTCCATACACTTTTGATCATATTTGGACTAACCTATTAACTCAGTGCACCCCAGTGCCAGTTTCTGTTTTCTGCTGTTTTTGTATTTCAGGTTTTCCCATCACATAAACTGCCAGAAAAATCCCGGAAAAATTATATAAAAAATCAGCATTCCAGAAGCTTCCCGGCAGCCAAAGTAGAGCCGGAGGGGGGCCACCAGGGCTCCAGGCGCCCTGGTGGCGCGGCCCCCCTCCTGGCCGCGCCGGGGGGCGCCTGGGCCCCCCAGGCCTCCGCTGATGCCCCCCTTTGGCATATATTTAACACGCGTCCCGAAACCCTCGAGACGGGAACCCTTTTTCGCGATATCATCTCTGTTCCGCCGCCGCCGCGCTTCCAAGATCGGGAGCACCAGGAGAACTCTTCCCGGCACCCTGCCGGAGGGGAGGATCACCACCGGGAGCCTCTCCACCACCATGGACGCCTCCCGGATGAGTTGTGAGTAGTCTCCCTTGGACCATGGGTCCATGACCAGTAGCTATGTGATGTTCTCCTCCCCTTCTTGTGCTTCACTAATTAGACCTCGTGAGCTGCCCTACATGATCGAGGCACATATGTAATCCTTATGTTGTTGCTATGATGAGTTTGCTGGGATCCGATGGATTGTGAGATTATGTTCAGATTGTGTTTGAGTAATATATTTGATTTACCTCTTTTATATTTATGTTCATAAGTAATTCTTGCATGTTCTCCGTTGCTATTTATTGCTTTGGCCAAGTAGTAGGTAGTGACTCCAAGAGGGAACGTTATGCTCGATTGTGGGTTCATGCCCCTCGATGACTAGCTTGAGTGAGAGAAACATGAGTCTAGGGGAAGTAGAAATTTTTATGTTGGAATTACTTCTTGGAATAGGTTTATTCTAGATACTGCTATCAATGGAAATTTCCTAGAGGCCCCATTTTGGGAGTCTCTTAGTATTATTGAAAATCTTGTTGGAAATCCCTCTGTTGTTAGCATTCAAGAGGACATCACCCTAGCTCACATTATGAAAAAACTTGAAAAGATAGAGCTAGAGATGCCAAACATTAATAAGATAAACGAGTTGGATCGTAAGATCCAAGGGAATTTGAATAGGCTTGATAGCTCCATGCATAAAATTTTCAAAACTTTGGAGACCATCAAATCCCATGACTTGGACTCTTCTAGGATAGACAAGATTGAGGAAATATTTGATACTCTAGGAACTACTTTCTCCTCGATCAAAACCAAAAAGGTAGAAACTCCGGCAAAGAGGGAGCCTAAGTTCGTTCACGTTCCAAAGGCTCCCCGCTCTAAAAGTAATCCATCTATTGCCAAAGGGGTTGAAACTTTAAAGACTTTGGAAGAAACACCTCTCTTTGATGAATTTATAAATGAATCTTCCCTTGACTTTTATCCTTTTGGTCTTCTCCCTAGAAGTATCTCTATGAGGCCTTTATTTGAAAGTCCTCTTAAGACTAGTTGTATCATTGAAGAGCTTTTTGATGATCTTGATGATGGTTCAATTGATACAACTTGATCTCTATGCATTATGCCTAGCTTAAAGGCATAAAAGAAAGCGCTTTTGGGAGGCAGCCCAATGAATAAATTTTTATTTTGCTTTTGTTGTGTCTTGATGTTGTTACTACAGTAGCATCATCATTGTATCTTTACTTTTCAACTTTGTGCCAAGTGTAGCCTCTGATTGGAAGAAAGTTCAAAAGTTGTGAGGTGTTGTCCAGGAAACAGATTCTGTCCTTGGATAGAAAAATTCGTATAAAATCACCAGATCATCTTTTTGATCTGAATTGTTTCGACAGCGTTCTCTATATAATTTTCTTTCGTGCGTCTGTTCTGAGTTTTTTGATTTGAGTTGCAGAAGTGCCCCGAACAAATCATTTACTACATGCTGTTCTGTTTTTCATAGATTCTGTCCTGTTTTGCCTTTCCTTCATTTTGCAAACCTTGAGCTTGCTTTTTCTTTGCAAAAACCTTTTGGCAATCTTGAGAAACAGTAGAACTTCAAGAATATCCTTATTTCCAGCAAGGAACAATTATTTTATTATGGGTACTAACCTCGCTAATCAGATTATGATGAGTTATGTATGAAGGGAGTTTTCAAGTGTGCGAGGGAAGATGATAAAAAGATTAAGGAGTGTCAAACGCTCAAGCTTGGGGATGCCCCCATGCACCCCCAAGAAATATTCAAGAAGACTCAAGCGTCTAAGCTTGGGGATGCCCCCGTGCATCCCCTTCTCCATCAACATTATCAGTTCGTCTTTCGTTCCACTATATTTTTATCGCTTCATGTGTTATGTGCTATGCTTGGAGCGTCTTGCTTTTAGTTTTCCTTTTTAGTTTTCTTTAGCTTTTCATAACGAGTCGGAATTCAGCTTTCTTTATGTGGGAGAGAAACACGCTCCACTTCTACCTAGAACACAACATAGAATTTTCATGTCTATCTTTGCTGTGTATGTTCTTGGTCTTTCAATAGCTACTATCATGTTCAGCTCTTAGTTTTCATGCTTATCTTTTTAAAGAGCTTTTGTTTAGTTGGTTGCTTGAACTCTCTTTAGTTATCATGCTTATCTTATTAAGAGAGTTTGCTTCTGTTGCATTGGTTGATATGTCTATGATAAAGATGCTACGTGCATAATGGCGCTTAGTAGTTCATGTTTTCTTATGGTTAGTCTCAAATAGCTGGGGGTTTCCAATGTGTTATTGGAGTACCAACATGATTTGTTTGCCTATGATGTGGTATGGTTTAGTAATATCTTCCTTCAAGAATTTATTTTGATTGACTTGGCGTATGCTCACGCATATTTAAGACTGTAAAGAAAGTCTGTCAAGCCTTGATGATCTTTTGTTTCTGAGTAGCGATATAACTTCCATGCCTGATTCAATGTTGCTTTGTCGCTCTGCATGATTATGACCGTCATTGCTCTTTTAGTTGGTCACTCCCAGTCTTTTGCTAACCTCCACCTGTACTAAGCGGACTGACTGCTTGTGCATCCAAAATCCTTTAAACCAGTTATGCCATATGAGTCCACCATACCTTCCTATACATGGTATTTACCTGCCATTCCTAACGAAGACTTTCATGTACCATCTCGAAATTATTCAAAAAAAGCATTCCTATTTTGTGCCTCTGTTTTAGTTCATGAGGAAGTAGTAGTTAATTCATGATCTTTTTAAGTTGGACAAGCTTCACCCCGAGATTGCATGTCTAATGTGCAAACCCATAATACGAGAAGGAACTGGCAAAGAGTGCGCCCGGCTCAAAAATAATATAACAAACAAACCCTCCTTCACGCTTTGTTCATGAGAAATCAGAAAACTTTGGCAGTGATAAACAAAGGAGATTAAGAGGATGTGATCGTCCTCATTCGGGAGCCGTTCCTCGAAACTTGTCCATCTCAAGAAGTGATTGAGTTGTCTGCTAGCATTCGTTGACGGAACATGCATAATCTAAAAAAAAATTATTACCTCTGTTTTTAAAACCAAGAGCTCTGGTACATGTTTTGTCTTTGTTTCCGACTACGGGTTTTCAACCTTGCCAACAAAAGCCATGGTTCGAGAGTCTCCACCTTCTTTTAAAGCACCAACTATTAAGAGCATGATTGTCATTCTGAGTGTATTGTGCATTGTCCCAAAGTAGCATTGTCTTTTGCATGATTGTGATATCGTTTATTCTGAAATCATTGTATCTAGTCATCACTTAAACCTTGGAGGTGCCCCTGCATTTATGTTTTGCTTCACTAAAGGGGGCAAGCGAGATATCACTTTATCATATTTGCACACCATGCTCATTACAAATCTATTTGATGTTCCAGTATCATGTTGTAAAACTTTCAGTTCTTTGTGATTCTCTCATGAGGCAACTTAATTACTACAGATTCATTGTCTTAGTAAGCTTTTGTCATATGACTATGAAAAGTCCTATATGGTTAATAGCATGTCACCACAGAAATTATTCTTGTTATCATTTACCTACTCGAGGACGAGCAGGAATTAAGCTTGGGGATGTTGATACGTCTAAAACGTATCTATAATTTCTGCTTGCTCCATGCCTCTTTTGGGTGATATTGCTATGATATTTATACACTTCCATACACTTTTGATCATATTTGGACTAACCTATTAACTCAGTGCACCCCAGTGCCAGTTTCTGTTTTCTGCTGTTTTTGTATTTCAGGTTTTCCCATCACGTAAACTGCGAGAAAAATCCCGAAAAAATTATATAAAAAATCAGCGTTCCAGAAGCTTCCCGGCAGCCAAAGTAGAGCCGGAGGGGGGCCACCAGGGCTCCAGGCGCCCTGGTGGCGCGGCCCCCCTCCTGGCCGCGCCGGGGGGGCGCCTGGGCCCCCCAGGCCTCCGCTGATGCCCCCCTTTGGCATATATTTAACATGCGTCCCGAAACCCTCGAGACGGGAACCCTTTTTCGCGATCTCATCTCTGTTACGCCGCCGCCGCGCTTCCAAGATCGGGAGCACTAGGAGAACTCTTCCCGGCACCCTGCCGGAGGGGAGGATCACCACTGGGAGCCTCTCCACCACCATGGATGCCTCCCGGATGAGTTGTGAGTAGTCTCCCTTGGACCATGGGTCCATGACCAGTAGCTATGTGATGTTCTCCTCCCCTTCTTGTGCTTCACTAATTAGACCTCGTGAGCTGCCCTACATGATCGAGGCACATATGTAATCCTTATGCTGTTGCTATGATGAGTTTGCTGGGATCCGATGGATTGTGAGATTATGTTTAGATTGTGTTTGAGTAATATATTTTATTTACCTCTTTTATATTTATGTTCATAAGTAATTCTTGCATGTTCTCCGTTGCTATTTATTGCTTTGGCCAAGTAGTAGGTAGTGACTCCAAGAGGGAACGTTATGCTCGATTGTGGGTTGATGCCCCTCGATGACTAGCTTGAGTGACAGAAACATGAGTCTAGGGGATGTGTTGTTGCCACAAGGGGGAAAACAACGGTGCTTGTGCCCGCGGGTGCCAGGATTGTTTACTTTACGCAAAGTTCTTTTAATACAGTTGTCTGTTGCTTTGAGTTTACACTATGGGTGGGAGTCGCAACTTAATACCAGCGAGATGTTCTGGATAGATATCTCAAGGTGGATGATTAGTAGTAGATGCAGATGGATTTCGGTCTAGTTGCCTTAGCGTACCGCCCATGCTTTGAACCTCTACCTTTCTTGCAACATAGTTAGCATTGGTTTGCGCACATAATTCTGTCAATTGCCCAGCTGTAATTCGTTTACCTCACATAGCTGTTTTATCGTCTTTTGGGAGAGAGACATCATTAGTGAACATCATGGGACCCCGGTCCATATTACCATCACTGATCACATCCGCTATTTACTTTCTGCTTTTACTTACTATATGAAATTATACCTATCACTATTATCACTTGTGTTTGATCCTTTGTAAACGACAAGGCCGGAGGGATTGACAACCTCTTTGTACTCGTTGGGAGCAAAGTTATTTGTATCTGTGTGCATGTCCACGTTGATTGCTAATATCTGGCGCCGTTAGCAGTTGACACCTTCTTGTTGAAACTGGGAGTCTCAGGGGAAATCGATCCTTGGTATCTTTGCCAAAGGAAAACTTCCGCTACACTGCATCTCAAACCTTCCACTTGGGGTAACCAACGAGGGGCGAGAAGCCATCACTTGGTCGACTGACGTGTGTATGTATGTGTTACAGAGGTGGGAACCCTTGTTCTGGAGGAGGGGGTGGCTTATATAGCATGCCAAGACCCCAGCCATGCTCCACGTTACCAAGGGCTTAAAGGTACATTAAGGCAGGCGTTACTGATAACGCCTCCAGTAAAGGGTAGTGAAGGGGTTTACTACAGTGAGTTAATATATGACCGTTGCCGTTCCGAGAGGCATTTAGTCTTCGGAGGTCGAGTGCCTGATCCAGTCGAGTGGAATTGAGTCGTCCTGGGTTCATGAGTCAGTCGAGTGAAGTGCCACCTTGGACCGCCTCAGTCGACTGTCTCCGTTGTCATGGGTCTTGTCTTTTGATCTCCTAGGCTAGTGACCTTGGGTGGGGCCCTTTGGTCAGGCCTATGACCCTACCCTAGGTTCGTAACCTTGTCAGTAGCCCCCGAATGGATCGGGGCTTGAGCAAGGGGATGCTGAGGGAGGCTCTGGTCTTGATTCGTCGTCCTTGGGGCATATTGTTTTGGAGCTCATGACTCGGGTAGGCTCCCTGATAACCCTCAACCGTAAGGGATCGAGATAGTCTTCGCGGGTAAGAATAACCCAATTTATTGATTCGACACACGGGGAGCCAAAGAGTATTTATAAGCTTTGACAGTTGAGTTGTCAATTCAACCGCACCTGAAATATACTTACTTGCAACAAAAGATAAGTGGTAACGGTGATATGGTAGTGATGGTGGTGATAGTAAAAGTAAACAGCGAAAGTAAATAGCAAAAGTAGCAACTAGTAACCAGCAGGATTTAAAACACTGTAGGCTAGGGAGATGGATGGTTGGGCGCTGCATGGATGAGATATATCATGAATCTAACTTGGGGCAAGGCACACGGAAAAGTAATGATCATCTAGGCAAATATCAAACATTAGGCATGTATCCCATAGGTAGTTGTACGTTCTTGCAATAAGAACTTGCACAACATCTTTTGTCCTACCATCCCGCTACGAACGGGGCCAAAAGGAACTTATGGAGATTAAGGTGCTCCTGTCAAAGAGCACCTGAACAAAGCAATAAACTCAATGGATACATGTAATCCTCAAACTACGGACCATCCCCTTTGGTGTCCCAAGCTGTCACTTTTGGGATCGCCGGTTCCGAACCGTAATAGGTGCAAACAACTCATAGATAGGATCAAGAACACAAATATATTCATGCAAACACATATGGTTCAGATCTGAAATCATGGCACTCGGGCCCTAAGTGACAAGCATTAAGAATAACAAGTTGAAGCAAAGATGATAAACACCATAATAGATGATAGGCAACATGCCCCCAACGATCTGATAAACTATTACATGATCTAACTCATCCAATCCCTACCACCCCCTTTGCCTACAGCAGGGGATTACTCACACATGGAAGGAGAAGTCATGGAGGGAGGATGGAGTGGTGATGATGATGACGATGGCGACGATCTCCCCTCTCCGGAGGCCAATCAGCCTCCAGATTAGCCCTCCCGAAGAAGAACAGAGGGTGGCGGCGGCACCACGAAGAAAGCTGGGAAAAGAACTTCTGATCTGGGATTTTCTCGTCACGGGCTAAAATACGGGTCAAAGTAGGGCACCAGGGGAGGTGGGGCCCACCCAGGCGGCCTCCCGGCGCGGCCAGGGGGTGGGCCGCGCCACGAGGGCGCCTGGAGCCCCCCTGGCCCCCCTCTGGCCCCTCTTCTGGCACCAGGTTCCTTCGGGTGCGTGGATTTTCTGTGATTTTTCATGGAATTTTCTGAGATACCTAAAAATCCGTTTTCCTGCACACAATAAAACCATACAGGCAGCTCTGCTGAAAACAGCGTCAGTCCGGGTTAGTTTAGTTCAAATCATGCAAGAATGAGGTCAAAACAATATCAAAAGTGTTTGGAAAAGTAGATACGTTTGAGACGTATCAACTCCCCCAAGCTTAGCATATTGCTTGTCCTCAAGCAATTCAGTTCAACGAACTAGACGCGACAAAGAAAACTTTGACAAACTCTTTTGCTTCATTAGATGTATATAAGCATGTACTACGAAAAGAGTCTAGCAAGTATTGAAACAATGCTATGAGGACAATGCACGGAGCAATCCTTCTTTCAAGTGACCAATCACAAATACCTAAAAGTAAATAATATACTACTGAAAAATCAAGACAAGATTACATTGCACATAGCTCGAGCATATTAGGGTGGTATCTCGCTAGCCTCCATGAGTGAAGCAAAACATAAATGCAGAAACTCCTCCAGAGTTTTAAAGGAGACTAGGACTAAGAATTTCAGAATAAATAATATCACAAGCATGCAGAAGACAATGTAATACTTTGGGACAATGCACATTACACTCAGAATGACAATTATGCTCTCCTAGTTGGTGCTTTGAAGAAAGAAGGTGGAGACTCTCGAACCATGGAATTTGATGGCGAGGTTGAAAACCCGTGGTCGGAAACAAAAACTAAACATGTACCAGAGCTCTTGGTTTTAAAAACAGAGGTAAAAATGTTTTTGAGAGGTGCATATTTCGTCAACGAATGCTAGTAGATAACCCAATTACTTCTTGAGCTGGACAAGTTTCGAGGAACGGCTCCCGCACGGGGACGATCACATCCCCTTAATCTCCTTTTTATCACTGCCAAAGTTTTCTGATTTCTCATGAACAAAGCGTGAAGGAGGGTTTGTTTGTTGTATTATCTTTTATGAGCCGGGCGCACTCTATGCCAGTTCCTTCTCGTATTAGGGGTTTGCAGATTAGACATGCAATCCCGGGGTGAAACTTGTCCAACTTAAAAAGATCATGAATTAACTACTACTTCCTCATGAGCTAAAACAGAGGCACAAAAAGAGAAATGCTTTTGATTAATTTCGAGATGGTACACGAAAGTCTTCGTTAGGAATGGAAGGTAAATACCATGTATAGGAAGGTATGGTGAACTCATATGGCATAACTGGTTTAAAGGATTTTGGATGCACAAGCAGTCAGTCCGCTTAGTACAGGTGGAGGTTAGCAAAAGACTGGGAAGCGACCAACTAGAGAGCAATAACGGTCATAATCATGCAGAGCGACAAAGCAACATTGAATCGGGCATGGAGTGATATAACTATTCTAAAACTCAAAGATCACCAAGGCAGAGCAGGATTTTTAGTCTTAAACATGTGTAAACATGCGCCAAGTCAATCCAAGAATTCTCCAAAGGAAAATACCACCTTAGTATACCAAACTATGAACAGTGCAATGCATGTAAATCATTTCAATAACACATTATATACTCTAGCTATTCGAGACTAGCCACAAGGAAAGCATGAACCACTGGGAGAGCATTGAAACATAGCACTATGTCGCTACAAGCTGGTCTCTAGATCATAAGTACAGGCATATGTACAAAAGTAGAAACAAGAAGAGTTCATACCGGTTTTCCCTTGTTGCTTCCCTTTAGTCGATCTTCGTCATTACTGCCTCGTCACTTGCACGATCGAACGTAGGAAATATAATTAAATGCCATCACGGACTCGAGCTGAACTCTGAAAACAAAGCAAACTAAAGAGAGAAAGGAAATCTTTTTGGATTATTTCAAAGGTTGAACGAAAGCAAAAGAAAGAGAAAATCTTTTTGTTGTTTTTGCAAAGAAAGAAATTAAGAAGAACGGGCAAAAACTTCGAAAAGATCAAAGCGAATAAAACGGATAATACAATGGAAAAGTGAGAGGGGCACGTACTCCCCCAAGCTTAGGCTTTTGGCCTAAGTTGGTAGTAGCTACTGCCCCCAGGAGCCTCCTGCTCCGGGGGAATGGTGGTGAATCCAAGGGTCGTAGAAGGATTCTGGCGCGTACACCGAACTCCTCGGATCCTCCCACGAGGAAGGGTCCGTACTCCAAGCAGAGGAAGACCCTTAACCAAACTGGGTGGAGGTCTCCCCCTGAAAAGGTGGAAACTCACTGTGCTCCTCCTCGTCAGGCATAACCCCCTCCATGGGGTTATGAAACTGATGCTGGGACACGAACTCATCGAACTGGATAACATCAAAGGACCATCCGTTCCTGCGAGAAAAATCAAACAAAAGAGGTGCAGGTAGACGGATCTCGCGTTCCGCGGTAGTTTCGAAACGCAAGATATAAACAAGATTATCAAGCTCAGAAGTCATGGTAACAAACTTATGCCTTTTCATAGCAGCAAGATCAAAACTTAAATAAGTAAAAGGCTTATCATCAGGGTGAGGGGTGCCTTCAAGATATTCTGAGATAAGTGTGGCATAAACGCCACCAAATAAATCTCCCCTGTTACCGTTCATAGCAAGGCATCGAGCAATTAAGGCACCCAGATTATAATCAGACCTCCCGGAGAGGGCGGCTGCCAGGATAGCAATATCCAGCGCAGAAGTGTTGCTCGTGTTGTCACGAGCTAACACCCCTCTACCAACATAATATGCAAAATACCTGAGGTGAGGGAATAAGATGCTGGAGATCTTTGACCGATGAATATCCCTCGTACCCATGCTGCAGAGAGAGTTGAAAACGGTTTTCAGCTCAGAGGGCTGAGAGGTCATCCTAGCCGTCCGCCCAACGTTTGGCACACCTATTATTTCACAAAACTTTCCCAAGGGCATGGTGATAAGATCATTGTAAATTTTAAACTCAATAGCACCAGAATCAGGATTATATCTAAAACTGTTAATGAAACCGGAGGTGAGTTTTTGATACTGAGTAACACGGCACGTGACGAGCCGTGTCAGACCTGCATTAGCACAAATATTATAAAACTCATCCTTGATTCCCGCAGCTTCAAGGAATTCATCACATGGAAACATCATAGCACGTGCTGGACTTGTGTCTTCCAACAACTCTAGGGGCACATGATCTTCAGTGTAGCTCACCCTAGCAGTCGAGGGTGAAGCTGCGGCTCTAGTAACTCGATCGGAGTGCATGGGCCTCTTCTTCTCAAGCCACCCCTTTGCCCTTCCTAACAAACTCATTTCTGAATTTTTTTTGCAAATTACAAAAACAAGGATTAAAACAAAGTGGGTTAAGGCAAACTACTCAACTCACTTACCCAAGGCATAAACTTGCATCAAAACTTGGAAAATAAATTTCTACACATGCATGCAAGCTCATCTATACATCACCAAGAACTACCAAATACTCACAAATGAAGCCACCAATCAGAAATCTAATTGGAGGGGTAGAGGAGTTACATACCAGGGAGTATTTGTTCAAAATCTCAGCTCAAATGATAGGCTGTAGAGAAAGATCGAAGAATCGCCTCCAAGAGCAGCAAGAACGCAAGAACAAGTGCAGAACTCGTGTTTTTGGAGAGAAAGAGAGAGGGAGGAAGAAGACTTACCTGGAGGGGGGCCTTGTGGGCCCCAGGCGCCCTGTGGGCGCGGCCAGGGGGCAGGCCGCGCCAGCTGGCCCGCCTGGGCCACTGGTGGGTCCCCCTGGCTGGCCCCAGGTACCTCTGGGTCACTCCCGGCATGGAAATTTTTATTTTTATTTTTCTGGAATTTTTCTGAAAACTTCACTGTTGATTTTTTTTCAAAGTTCAAAAAGGCTGCAAGACTTTCTGAAAACTTAAGGCAGTGATTAGTATTGTGAAGCTTCAAAACATAAACACTTGGTACAGCAAGGAGAACAAAAACTAAAACAAATGAAAACATAACAAGCTCAACTTTTTATCTATATGAAACATGTTCACTAGTAAGGTTGATCAAGTCTTACCAACAAACAGGTGATATATAGAGCAAAAAGTCTCACCTCTTACGAAGCGATCACTGAACCTTTACTTTAATGGACATTGTCCCCACCATAATAGTTTTGTATTTGTGGTGCACATGTAGTGGACAGTCCCACTCTCCAATCTTCACTGTCTCGATATTTTCTATAGAGTTGAGGCCATGCCTCCTGTCGGTCTTCTTTGGAAAATACACCGTGTGTTCTTTATCATTCACATTGAAGGAACCTTCCCTTTATTGCAATCAATAATAGCACATGCGGTGTTAAGAAAAGGTCTACCAAGAATAATGGACATGCTCCCATCCTCGGGCATGTCAAGCACAACAAAATCAGTAAGGATCAAACAATTAGCAACTTCTACGGGAACATCCTCACAAATACCTATCGGAACGACGGTTGACTTGTCAGCCATCTGAAGAGAGATATATGTAGGAATTAGTTTCTCTAAACAAAGCCTCTTGTAAACAGAGAAAGTCATAACACTCACTCCTGCTCCAAGATCACATAAAGCGGTTTTGACATAATTATTCTTTATGGAGCAAGGAATGGTGGGTATACCTGGATCACCAAGCTTCTCAGGAATCTTGCCACTGAAAGAGTAGTTAGCAAGCATAGTAGATATTGCTTCATTAGGAACTTTTCTTTTATTAGTGACAATATCTTTCATATATTTTGAATAGGGAGGTAGCTTAATAGCATCAGTCAAAGGGATTTGAAGAAAAAGAGGTTTAATCCACTCACAAAACTTATTGTAATGCTCTTCTTCTTTAGATTTGATAGACTTACCTGGAAAGGGCATGGGTTTCTGTATCCATGGTTCTCTTTCCTTCCCATGTTTTCTTGCGATGAAGTCTTCTCTAGTGTACCTCTTACGTTTGTCAGGTGCTTCTTCTTCTCGAACTTCAGGCGGATCATTCTTCTCATTATCCTTACCTTCATGTTCTGCACCGTCTTCTGTCTCAGTATCGGAGATAGATACACTGTTGGGATCAACAGCTGGCTCTTCATCTGCAATAGGATTATTGGAATTGTCAGCCTCCTTATGTTTCTTCTTCTTCTTTGGAGAGCCAACAATTTCTTCTTCCTGCATTTGAGAATCTTGCTCGATTCTCCTCGGATGCCCCTCTGGATAGAGAGGATCTTGAGTGCTAGTTCCTCCTCGGGTCTTAATCCCGAAGGCCTGCAAATCATCTTGTTTAGCATTGTTAGCAAGCAAATCTTTTTGCACATTAGAAATTTGTTCAAGCTGAGTTTGAACCATATGAAAATGCTTCACAATACATTGAACATCATTAACTGTTCTACCTAGAACATCAAGCAAACTTTTGATAGCAAGGGAATTATCATGCAATTGACTTTGTATCCTCTCATTAAAATGATTTTGTTTCATAATAAAATTATCAAACTCATCTAAACATTGATCAGGAGGCTTACCATGAGGGATGTCACTTGCGTTGAAATCTAAAAGAGAGTGTACCTCTACCATAGGAGGGTGAGTGGTAGGCTCACACAACTTCTCAATAGGGGGTAGATTCTTCATGTCTTCAGCTTTAATACCCTTCTCTTTAATAGACTTCTTTGCTTCTCGCATATCTTCGGGGCTTAGAACAAACATGCCCCTCTTCTTTGGTGGTGGAGGTGGTTCAGGGACGGACCAATCTTCATGGTTTTTGGCAATCCTGCCCATCAAATCCTCTGCATCGTCCGGTGTTCTTTTCCTGAAAACACAACCAGCACAACTATCCAAATAGGACATGGATTCATCAGCTAGACCAGCATAAAATATATCGATTAATTCATTCTTAGGGACTCCATGTCCTGGTCTAGCCCGAATCAGACCACAGTACCTCCCCCAAGCTTTAGGGAGGTGCTCATCCTGCAACTGTTTAAAGTTATAAATTCTTTGTAAAGCAGCATGTTGCATATGAGCAGGAAAGTACTTATCAACAAAAGAGTAAGCTAAGTCTTGAGGACTCTTAATGGAACCACATGGGAGTGAATCATACCATGTTTTAGCACCTTCCTTCAAAGAGAAAGGAAGAAGCTTGGTCACATAAAAGTTTCGTTTCTTCTCATCTGTGGTAAACAAGCCACCCAACTCAGTGAGTTTAGTCAGGTGTGCAATAGCATCATCATTTTCTCTGCCATAAAAGGGGTCAGCTTCAACCATAGGTATAAGTGAAAGATCAACAGAGAAATCATAATCAGGATCATCAATGCATATAGGAGATGTAGCAAATTCAGGATGAGGAACAGTTTTGTTCTTCAAAGAGTGTTTTTTAAACAGCTTCTTAATAACTTCAGGGTCAGAGCCGGCAAACTCTGTCAGTTCCCTGCATAAATCATCATCAAGCATAAACTAATCATCATCAAGGAGTCTCTCCTTGAGTTTACTCAAATCAAGATAATCGTAAGTTCCACCAATAGGGTAGCGAGTAACAGGAATTTCAATTCCAGATTTTTTTTTTGCAGCAGCGATCTGTTTCTCAAGAGCATAACCAAGCGAACTAATATCATCAAGAGTAGTAGAAGCGTCATCAAAAGTATCGGACATAGTAGCAGATTCAGTAGGAGCATCATGTGGTGGCGGTGAGGCAAACTTACTCATAACAGAAGGTGAATCAAGTGTAGCACTAGTGTTCAGAACAGTACCTCTTCTTGTAGTGGATAGTAAGATCGGAACCTTGGGGTCTCCTTTCTTACCCATAGCGGATGAAGTGCAGTAGGTAGGATACTTCAAGTAGACTTGTAAATATTGCTATGCTCCCCAGCAACGGCGCCAGAAAACGGTACTTGATAACCCTCAACCGTAAGGGATCGAGATAGTCTTCGCGGGTAAGAATAACCCAATTTATTGATTCGACACACGGGGAGCCAAAGAGTATTTATAAGCTTTGACAGTTGAGTTGTCAATTCAACCGCACCTGAAATATACTTACTTGCAACAAAAGATAAGTGGTAACGGTGATATGGTAGTGATGGTGGTGATAGTAAAAGTAAACATCGAAAGTAAATAGCAAAAGTAGCAACTAGTAACCAGCGGGATTTAAAACATTGTAGGCTAGGGAGATGGATGGTTGGGCGCTGCATGGATGAGATATATCATGAATCTAACTTGGGGCAAGGCACACGGAAAAGTAATGATCATCTAGGCAAATATCAAACATTAGGCATGTATCCCATAGGTAGTTGTACGTGCTTGCAATAAGAACTTGCACAACATCTTTTGTCCTACCATCCCGCTACGAACGGGGCCAATAGGAACTTAAGGAGATTAAGGTGCTCCTGTCAAAGAGCACCGGAACAAAGCAATAAACTCAATGGATACATGTAATCCTCAAACTACGGACCATCCCCTTTGGTGTCCCAAGCTGTCACTTTTGGGATCGCCGGTTCTGAACCGTAATAGGTGCAAACAACTCATAGATAGGATCAAGAACACAAATATATTCATGCAAACACATATGGTTCAGATCTGAAATCATGGCACTCGGGCCCTAAGTGACAAGCATTAAGAATAACAAGTTGAAGCAAAGATGATAAACACCATAATAGATGATAGGCAACATGCCCCCAACGATCTGATAAACTATTACATGATCTAACTCATCCAATCCCTACAACCCCCTTTGCCTACAGCAGGGGATTACTCACACATGGAAGGAGAAGTCATGGAGGGAGGATGGAGTGGTGATGATGATGACGATGGCGACGATCTCCCCTCTCCGGAGGCCAAATCAGCCTCCAGATTAGCCCACCCGAAGAAGAACAGAGGGTGGCGGCGGCTCCGCGACGAAAGCTGGGAAAAGAACTTCTGATCTGGAATTTTCTCGTCACGGGCTAAAATACGGGTCAAAGTAGGGCACCAGGGGAGGTGGGGCCCACCCAGGCGGCCTCCCGGCGTGGCCAGGGGGTGGGCCGCGCCACCAGGGCGCCTGGAGCCCCCCTGGCCCCCCTCTGGCCCCTCTTCTGGCACCAGGTTCCTTCGGGTGCGTGGATTTTCTGTGATTTTTCGTGGAATTTTCTGAGATACCTAAAAATCCGTTTTCCTGCACACAATAAAACCATACAGGCAGCTGTGCTGAAAACAACGTCAGTCCGGGTTAGTTTAGTTCAAATCATGCAAGAATGAGGTCAAAACAATATCAAAAGTGTTTAGAAAAGTAGATACGTTTGAGACGTATCACTCCCTCAGTCGTATCTTGGTCGCCTCGATCGATTCCGAAGCCATTGGTGAATTAGTTGCTTTTGCATCGACTAGATGTCTTGCGTCGACTGAGTTTTGCGCCAGGCGTCGGGCGCCATGAGCGCGTGCCGTTTTCCACGGAATCGGTTGCCTTCTGTCCGCCGGATTCGGCGGGGCTTTCGAAATTCGGGGAAGCGCGCGGGACGGGGCGTGCCGCATCAATCGGAGGGGTGCGGTTCGAATGCCTCGATTCCCGCGCCCCCTTTTTCGCCACATATCGCGTTAGTGCCTGTTACGGGATTGGATAAGATCGCCCGGGGCCACCGGTCAGCCACTCGACCGAGCCGTTATAAAGGCGCGCCGAGTCCGCTGCGGGGGGTACTGTGCGCCTAGCCTTCCCCCATTCGCCTTGTCTTCTCCGCAGCGTCCTTGCTTCTCTGCCGCGCCCCCAATCCTCCCTGCTTCTCTCCGCCGCAACCGCCGTCTCGCGAGCCATGGTTAAGGACAAGACTGTGGCCATGGAGCGCTCCAAGAAGGCGGCGTCGGGGAAGGGGCGGCGAGCCGGCCGGGTCGAATCGTCGTCGAGGTCCGGGCTCCCCGCTGGATGGATCCAGGGGGACTGGATCCGGTCCACCGTCGTGGTGGAGGATCTGGAGGAGCTGGAGGAGGAGGGGCTGATCGCCGACGGCTCCTGGCGGGCGCCAGGAGGAGAGCTCGAGCCCCGGCCGCAGGAGGGTGAGTGTGTACTCCACGCCACCCATGTCGACCGAGGTTTCTCTACTCCCACGCACCCTTTCTTCCGCGCATTTCTGATCTTCTTCGGTGCCCAGCTGCATTATTTCACGCCCAACTCCATCGCCTTTCTCTCCGCTTTCGTTTCCATGTGCAAGAACTTCTTCGGTTGCCGACCGCACTTGGGTTTGTTCAAGCACATCTTCACCTGCCGCTCTCAGACTGTCAAGAGAGTGAACCCGAGTGACGGCAAGACGCACGTCCTCCAGGCGTGCGGCGGGCTCGGGATTCAGCTTAGGAATAGGAGTGCCTTCCCTCCCATGAACCTTCCAGAGTCGATCCGGGGCTGGCAGCCGACCTGGTTTTATTACAGGGATAGTCCGATCCCGGGTCAGTCGACTGGCCTTCCTCCATTTACCCTAGGTCGAGCCAGCCCGCCTCCTTCCATGGTAGTGAGCAAGGTCGAGAGGGCCGAGGTAGACATGCTGATGGAGAGGGTTGTCCAGCTAGTCCGCGAGGGGGTCACGGGGATGGACTTGTTCGAGGTGTACATCATGCGGACGATTCAGCCGCTTCAAGCCCGGGACCACCCGATGTGGCTGTACTCTGGCACTGACGACTCGTCGCGAGTCCACCCGGAGGCGGCCCACCCGGAGTACGTGGTGCGGTGATTGAAGAGCATCACCGGGAACAAGGACAACCCCAGGGGGTCGGGGAGGATCATCCCATTCGACGTCGACCACCTGCCAGACAAGGTTAGCCTTCCGCTTCCGAGGGACGCATCTGTCGATTGATTTGTGATCTTATTGATGGTCCCGACTGGTATTTGGTGAACTTTCTTTCTTTGCAGATATATACAGAGATGTACTCGCTCCCCAACGGAGACTCGGGCCAGGAGGTCGAGGAGGGTACGGGCGATGCCGCTAAGTGGAAGTCGGAGGAGGAGACCGAGGAGAGCGAGGAGTACAGCAGCGGGGAGGAGGTCGAGTCACCTCCCCGTGTCGAGCGCCGATCCAAGGAGAAGAACGACCCAGGGGCCGCTCGACCTCATGTGGGTCCCTCGGGGTCCCGGACCCCAAGCGTACTCGCACGACCACCCCCGAGCCAGCTGAGAAGACGCCCAAGCAGCCCAAAGTCACCACCACCAAGCCCCGAAGGCCCTGCCAAGGATCAAGGTGGACGTACCCATCGCCTCCACGTAAGTGTCGCTCGGGCTTGCTTTTCTTTGTTTCTTGGGAGTCGACTGCAGTTTTGGTCGACTCATTTTCTTGACCGAATTTTCCAAAGCTGCCGCTTCCACGACCTTGATGGACATCGACCGGGGTCGATATGACGAGGAGATCGCGGATGCCGCGACATCTCAAGCGGGTATGGGCTCTATGAGATTCTTTTTTGTCCTTCTTTTCTTTCGCGGGCGATAGTCGATTGACTTGGTTCCCTGTTTGATCCGAAGCGCCACGCCTTGTGATAGAGCTGCCGGACGACGACGAGGACGAGGAGCAGCTGGAGGAGGACCACCAGCGCGCAAGGAGGAAGGGCCGAAAGGCGCCTTCTGGCTCGGGGGCCCAGCGACCCGAGGACGCGGCCCGAACCGCGGTCTCATTCGTTGTCCCTGTGTCGACCACGCCCGTCGTCGACCCACCGTCTGCGCCGGGCGTCGACCCAGCGCCCGCCTCGGTTGTCAACCCAGCGTCCACTCCGGTTGTTGACTCAGCGCCGATCCGCGCCGTCGACCCAGCGCCTGCGCCTGCGGCCGGCTCGACGCCCGCTGCTTCATTTGTCCTTTTTTCCACCTATCGCCTCCCGGAGGACCCTGTGGGGGCGGCACAAGAGGCTGTTCGCCAGGCGGAGGTGATGATGGGCCGGACGAAGGCGGCGTATGAGGCCAGCATGGCGGCTTACGACACCAGCTCTGCTCTTCGGGCCAACGTCCAGGTATGTTGCTTGTTTTGTTTTGTGAGGTATCACACCCACTGGGTGTTCTTCTTTTCCTGTTTTCCTTGCGCTCGCGCCGGGCTGGCCTTGGCCGAGTGAAACCAGTGGGGACACGCTCAATGCACCCACTGGGTGTAGCCCCCGAGACCGTGGTCGACTGATTGCAGTCGGCCATGGTCTTACTATAGAACTTCCATGCTGTTTTTTTTGAGCTCGCGCCAGACTGATCTTGGCCGAGTGAAACCAGTGGGGGCACGCTCAGTGCACCCACTGGGTGTAGTCCCCGAGGTTGCGGTTGTGTGATCTGACTCGACTGTAGTCTTATAATCTTTGCTTTGTCTTGTTGATGCAGAAATCTTGCGAGTTCGGGGCCAAGTTTGCAGATCTTGAGCAGAAGCAAATCCAGCTTAATCTTGACTTGCAGTTGGCCCGGGACCATCTGAAGAAGACGCAAGACGATGCGGCTGGTAACTTATTTCTGTCTCCCGTCGACTGACTTTTCGCTTAGAGTGTTCCTTCATGTTCATCTGTCCAGTGGCGGCCTTGGTAGGTCAACTGAGAGCAGCTTTGGAGCAAAAGGATCTTGACTTGGCGGCGGCGCAGCAGGCGGCCCAGGAGAAGTCGGAGCTGGCGGAGAAGAAGCTGGCTTCTATGGGAGCACTCGAGGCGGAGATTATCTGACTGAGAGGCTCACTCGACGCAGCCAACAAGGAGGTGGCTCGGCTGAAGAAGTCCAGGGCCGACTTGAACGACAAGTATGAGGCTTTGTTTCGGAAGAGGCTTGATCTTGAGGCGTATCTGGGCGACATCACCAAAAAATGGTACCTCGTGCTCAAAGGTATGTCCTCTTTGGATTGGTTGAAATTGGGCTGGTCGACCCGTGTTGCATCTGCTAACTCGACTGCTGCTCTTGGTGCAGAGTTCTATCGTAACTTCGGAGAGGAGACTAGCCGGGTCGAGCCTGGCTTGGACCCCACCAACTCCATTGTGAAGGACGAGGTTTCCATGAACATACTGAGGCTGGAGTCTCGCCTTACTGCGGCCACTGATTACCTGGGACGACTGAAGGCGGTGATGGCCCGAATCGACGCTGCACTCTGGAGGGGAGTCGTGCAGGAGAACGACCTCGAGTCCTTGATGACTTGACTCAATGAGGTCCCCGACCGAGTGCAAGAATGGAAGAAGTCGGCCGCCCGAGGAGGAGCAGACGTGGCGCTGGCTTTGGTCCGTGTGCACTGCAGGGAGGTGAAGGAGAGGAAGCTTGCTGCGCTGAAGGTCGCAAACACGAAGGAGCTCCAATTCCAGTCCTTCATGGAGACTTTCTTGGAGGCTGCCACTCGTATCGCCGACGGGATTGATTTGGACGAATTTGTCGCGCCTACAAGCCTGCCCCCTCCCGAGCCATGACTTTGATACATTAACCTTTATTTGCCGCGGAATGCCGCGTGGATTTGTACTCGTTAAACTCTGGTGGGTCAGTGGCCCAAGTACTCTTGCCCGAACCTTGCAGGGCTTTTATTTGATTTTGATCCTTCGGTTTGCCGCTCTTCTTTTGATTGCTTGAATCTTTGAGTCGACGTCTGTAGCCGAGTCCCCGAGTGAGAAGGTCGCTCTTCACTCGGAGTAGATAGTTGTAACTTAGGCGAGTCACGGGGTCGCAGCTAAGCCCCCGAGTGAGAGGGTCGCTCTTCACTCGGAGTAGAATGTTTATAACTTAGGCGATTCCAAGCTACGTTGTACTTGTGGCGGAGTTCGGAGGACCGAACCGCCTTGTGCTTGTGACATAGCTCGGAGGACCGCAGCTAAGCCTCCGAGTGAGAGGGTTGCTCTTCACTCGGAGTAGAATGTTTATAACTTAGGCGATTCCGAGTTACGTTGTACTTGTGGCGGAGTTCGGAGGATCGAACCGCCTTCTACTTGTGACGTAGCTCGGAGGACCGCAGCTAAGCCTCCGAGTGGGAGGGTTGCTCTTCACTCGGAGTAGATAGTTGTAACTTAGGCGAGTCATGGGGTCGTAGCTAAGCCCCCGAGTGAGAGGGTCGCTCTTCACTCGGAGTAGAATGTTTATAACTTAGGCGATTCCAAGTTACGTTGTACTTGTGGCGGAGTTCGTAGGACCGCACCGCCTTGTACTTGTGACGTAGCTCGGAGGACCGCAGCTAAGCCTCCGAGTGAGAGGGTTGCTCTTCACTCGGAGTAGATAGTTGTAACTTAGGCGAGTCACGGGGTCGCAGCTAAGCCCCCGAGTGAGAGGGTCGCTCTTCACTCGGAGTAGAATGTTTATAACTTAGGCGATTCCAAGCTATGTTGTACTTGTGGCGGAGTTCGGAGGACCAAACCACCTTGTACTTGTGACGTAGCTCGGAGGACCGCAGCTAAGCCTCCGAGTGAGAGGGTTGCTCTTCACTCGGAGTAGATAGTTGTAACTTAGGCGAGTCACGGGGTCGCAGCTAAGCCCCCGAGTGAGAGGGTCGCTCTTCACTCGGAGTAGAATGTTTATAACTTAGGCGATTCCAAGTTACGTTGTACTTGTGGCGGAGTTCGGAGGACCGAACCGCCATGTACTTGTGACGTAGCTCGGAGGACCGTAGCTAAGCCCCCGAGTGAGAGGGTTGCTCTTCACTCAGAGTAGATAGTTGTAACTTAGGCGAGTCACGGGGTCGCAGCTATGCCCCCGAGTGAGAGGGTCGCTCTTTACTCGGAGTAGAATGTTTATAACTTAGGTGATTCCAAGCTACGTTGTACTTGTGGCGGAGTTCGGAGGACCGAACCGCTTTGTACTTGTGGCGTAGCTCGGAGGACCGCAGCTAAGCACCCACTGGGGGATTTAGAGGACACCAATCGTTAGGGAATCATTGTTATCTTGCTTTTGAAACAAATTGGGGAATCTTTATTACAACTCGACCGTCGAGTGCTTCAAGTGAAATTACGGCGGAGTAGGTCCGCATTCCACGAATGAGGTTCATCTTTCTTCTGGGCTACATTGTAGAGGTGGTAAGCTCCGTTGCGCAGCACCTTCGTGATGATGAACGGGCCTTCCCATGCTGGGGCGAGCTTGTGCGGCCGTTTTTGATGCACTCGGAGGACCAGGTCTCCTTCCTGGAACGCTCGACTTCTCAAGTTGCGAGCATGGAATCGACGCAGGTCCTGTTGATAGATGGTCGACCGGATCAGGGCCATCTCTCTTTCCTCTTCTAAAAGGTCGAATGCATCCTGACGAGCTTGCTCTGCCTCGGCTTCGGAGAAGAGTTCTACTCTGGGGGCATTGTGTAATAAGTCGCTCGGCAATACAGCTTCGGCCCCATAGACTAGGAAGAAAGGGGTACGGCCAGTCGACCGATTCGGAGTTGTCCTCAGACCCCACGGGACGGAGGGCAGCTCGGTTACCCAAGCCCCGGCGGCATGCTTGAGGTCGCGCATGAGCCGTGGCTTTAAGCCTTGGAGAATCAGCCCATTTGCTCTTTCCGCTTGTCCATTCGACTGAGGGTGTGCTACGGAGGCGTAGTCGACTCATGTCCATTGGGAAGTACAGAAAGCTCTGAATTCATCCGAGTCAAAGTTGGAGCCGCTGTCTGTGATGATGCTGTGAGGGACCCCATATCTGAATATTAGTTCCTTAATGAAGCTGATGGCGGTGCTCGACTCGAGGTTCTTGATGGGCTTGGCCTCAATCCACTTGGTGAACTTGTCGACTGCCACCACAAGGTGAATGAATCCGCTCCTGCCTGTCCTGAAGGGGCCGACCATATCTAAGCCCCAAACAGCGAAGGGCCAGACTAGTGGGATGGTTTTGAGGGCGGATGCTGGCTTGTGCGACATGTTGGAGTAGAACTGGCACCCTGCGCATTTATCCACAATATCCTTGGCCATCTCGTTGGCGCGGGGCCAGTAAAATCCGGCTCGGTATGCTTTGGCCACGATAGTCCGAGAGGAAGCGTGGTGGCCGCAAGTCCCTGAGTGGATTTCATCCAAGATCAGTCGACCTTCCTCTGGATCGATGCAGCGCTGGGCGACTCCAGTGACGCTTTCTCTGTAGAGCTGACCTTGAATGACTGTGAATGCTTTGGATCGGCGGACGATTTGGCGCGCTTCTTATCCATCTTCTGGGAGTTCTTGCCTGAGCAGATATGATATATATGGCACCGTCCAATCAGGTGTGATTACCAGGACCTCCATGATCAAGTCGACCACGGCAGGCACTTCGACCTCAGTCGGATCGGTTGCACTGACTGGCTGCGGGGGCTCTTCCGTGAAGGGGTCTTCCTTGACAGAGGGAGTGTGCAGATGCTCTAGGAACACATTCTTGGGTATGGACCTCCGAGTCGACCCAATTTTTGCGAGATCGTCGGCTAGCTGATTCTTTGCTCTGGGCACATGATGGAGCTCTAAGCCTTCAAACTTCTTTTCAAGCTTTCGCACTGCACTGCAATAACTGGTCATTGCCGGGCTCCTGACGTCCCATTCTTTCATTACTTGGTTCACCACTAGGTCGGAATCGCCGTAGACCATCAGGCGACGGACGCTGAGTGAGATGGCCATACGCAACCCATACAAAAGTGCTTCGTATTCAGCCTCGTTGTTTGATGAATCAAAATGAATCTGAAGGACGTAGCTGAGCTTGTCGCCCCTAGGAGAGATCAGGACCACGCCTGCACCGGATCCGTTCAGCATTTTGGACCCATCGAAGAACATAGTCCAATGGTCCGACTGGACTTGAGTCGGAAGCTCTTGTTCTATCCACTCAGCCACAAAATCCGCTATGGCCTGAGACTTGATGGCTTTCTTCGCTTCGAACTTGATATCTAACGGAAGAAGTTCAATCGCCCATTTTGCCACTCGACCGGTTGCATCTCGGTTGTTTAGTATCTCTGATAATGGGGCGTCGCTGACGACTGAGATTGAGTGATCCGAGAAATAATGGGCAACCTTTTTTGCAGTCAAGTAAATCCCGTACACAAGCTTTTGGTAATGTGGATACCTTTGCTTGGAGGGAGTCAAAACTTCGGATATGTAATAGACCGGGCATTGGACCTTGTAGGCCTTGCCCTCTTCTTCCCGCTCGACCGTGAGTACAGTACTGACGACTTGTCCGGTGGCAGCAATGTACAGCAGAAGAGGCTCTCCGCTGACTGGGGCAGTGAGCACCGGCTGGGTGGACAGCAGGGCTTTGAGTTCCTCAAACGCTGCTTCGGCTTCAGGATTCCACTTGAACTTGTCGGATTTCTTCATGAGTCGATAGAGAGGCAGTGCCTTCTCCCCGAGCCGAGAAATGAATCGACTCAATGCGGCCAAGCAACCAGTAAGCTTATGGACGTCGTGTATACACTCGGGGCGTTTCATTCGGAGGATGGCGCCGACCTTCTCTGGGTTGGCGTCGATTCCCCGTTCGGAAACGAGAAAACTGAGCAACTTGCCACCAGGAACTCCGAATGTACACTTTGACGGGTTGAGCTTGATATCGTAACTTCTGAGGTTCGCGAATGTCTCAGCAAGGTCAGTCAGTAGGTCGGAACCTTTCCGTGACTTGACCACGATGTCATCCATGTACGCCTCGATGTTCCGACTGATTTGCTTTATTAAGCATTTCTGGATCATGCGCATGAAGGTGGCGCCGGCATTTTTGAGGCCGAAAGGCATGGTGACATAGCAAAAACACCCGAAAGGGGTGATGAAGGCTGTCTTTATTTCATCGGGCCCATACAGATGGATCTGATGGCATCCGGAATATGCGTCCAGAAAGGACAAACGCTCACATCCCGCAGTCGAGTCGACTATTTGATCGATGCGGGAGAGAGGAAAATGATCTTTCGGGCAGGCCCGATTGATGTGCTTGAAATCGATGCACATGCGGAGAGACTTGTCCTTCTTGGGGACCCTGACGACGTTGGCGAGCCACTCGGAGTGGTATATCTCGCGGATGAATTCTGCTTCTAGGAGTCGAGCCACTTCTTCGCCAATCGCCCTTCGCTTCTCCGCAGCGGATCGACGGAGATGTTCCTTCACAGGTTTCACCTTCGGGTCGACTCGCAAATGGTGCTCAGCCAGCCCCCTGGGCACACCTGGCATGTCCGATGGTTTCCATGCAAAGATGTCCCAGTTCTCATGGAGGAACTGGATGAGCGCTTCTTCCTATTTGCTGTCGAGGGTGGTGGAGATGTGGGTCGGCGCTGCATTAGGGTCGGTGGGGTGGATGTGCACGGGTTTTGTGTCCCCGGCCGACTGAAAGGCTGACTCGGAAGCCGGCTTCTTTGCCCTTAGCAGGTTGCCTGGATCCACTTGCTTCTGGTACTCCTCCATCTCTACTGCTGCCATCTGCTCGTCGGCGATCTTCGAGCCTTTCTGGAAGCATTCTTCCGCTTTCTGCCGGTTCCCAGTGATGGTTATGACACCGTTGGGTCCCGGCATCTTCAGCTTGAGGTAGACGTAACATGGTCGAGCCATGAACCCGACGTAGGCTGGCCTACCCAGGATGGCATGATAGGCGCTGTTAAAGTCCACCACTTCGAACGTCAGCTTCTCCTTTCGGTAGTTCTTGGACTCACCAAAGACGACGTCGAGTGAGATCTGACCAAGTGAGTCGGCCTTCTTCCCGGGGATTACCCCATGGAACCTCATGTTACTTTCCCTTAGCTTGGACATCGGAATGCCCATATCCCGGAGGGTTGCTGCATACAGGATATTCAAGCCACTGCCTCCATCCATAAGAACCCTGGTCAGTCGAGTGCCTTCGACCACTGGGTCGACCACCAACTCCTGCCGCCCAGGGGTGGTGATGTGCGCTGGATGATCGGACTGGTCAAATGTGATGGGAGTCTTCGACCATTTCAGGAACGTGGGGGTCACTGGAGCAACCATGTTCACTTCTCTGTTGATGATCTTCAGTCGACTCTTGCTCTCGACGTCCTCAAAAATCACCAAGGTGGAGTTGATGCGGGGGTATCCTCCGTCCCCTTCCTTGTCTTCGGACTCCTCTGATTCCTTCTCTTTCTCAGTGGACTGGTCCTTCTGGAAACTGTGGATCAAGAGTCAACACTGTCGAGTGGTGTGCTTGGGGTACACCAAGTTTCCCTCTTCGTCTTTCTTAGTGTGTATGGGACACGGCTGGTCGAGCATATCATCTCCAGCCTGACCCTTTCCTTTCTTGGGGGCCCAGGAGCCTTTGGGCTTTCCTTTTCCCTTCCCTTGGTTGACCACCGCGGCCTCTCCCTGAGCAGCTGGGTCGGCCTTACGCTTGTTCTTCCGATTGTGATTCTGGTCATCCTGCCCGACTGATTTCTTGCCGCTACGGAGCCGATCGGCCTCTTCGCCATTGGCGTACCGACTGGCGATCTCCATCATTCGCGACAGGGACATATCGCCTGTTCACCCAAACTTCAGATTCAACTCTCGGTTGCGCACGCCTTCCTTGAAAGCGCACATCGCCTGGTGCTCGGAGACGTTTTCCACCGTGTGATGCAAAGTGGTCCACCGCTGAATGTAGTCCCTCAAAGTTTCACTCGGCTTCTGCGTGCAATGCTGAAGCTCGGCGAGCCCGGCAGGTCGCTTGCAGGTGCCCTCAAAGGTCCGAACGAACACCCGAGCGAGCTCTTCCCAACTGTATATGCTCCTAGGGGCTAACTGGTTGAGCCACGCCCGACCGGAGCCTCCCAGCATCAAGGGGAGGTGTTTCATAGCCACGTCGTCGTTGCCTCCTCCGATCTACACGGCCACTCGGTAGTCTTCCAGCCACGTGTCCAACTTCGACTCACCGGTGAATTTGCTTACTCCGGCCGCCAGCCTGAAGTTCGGGGGGATCTCTGCAGCCCTGATTGCACTGCAGAAACACTCGGGCCCGGAGGCCGGCGCTCGGCTGCCGGAGGGTTGGTCTCCGCCTCGCTCGTCCCTGGATGCCCAGTTACGGTCAACCCGGCCCTGCACAAGGATGGACCTCGCGTCGAAGCCCGGCCGCCGGGGATCCGGGGGAATCCTACGCTCGTCGTCTCGCAGGCGCCTGCCCATGTGCCGCGGAGGCGAGTGTGACCCACTCCCCGGAGGAGGGGTAGGCGCTTGACAGCGGTCGTTGCGTCCGTGTCGACGGTCGAGTGGGTCGTCGTTCCGACCCAGGAGCCGGTCATGCCGCG
This sequence comes from Secale cereale, assembly GCA_902687465.1. Lineage (NCBI taxonomy): Eukaryota > Viridiplantae > Streptophyta > Magnoliopsida > Poales > Poaceae > Secale > Secale cereale. Next base: position 611,421,886 of record LR738709.1, on the reverse strand, counting down.
GACCATGTTCCTCACGCCTCAGGGGCGATCTTGGACTGTGGGCCGACCATACGGTGTCTGCAGCCACCGATCTGCTGTGAATCCTGTTACGCGACTGAGAGACAGCCGCGTTTTGCTCTTCAGCCGTTCGGAGCAAAGCTCGGATCTGCTGAAGGCCTCTTCCAGCTTCTTACTGGGAGGGCTGAATCGACTCCACGATACGGGCCGCGGCTTCGAGGTTTTGGACTGGTGTGCGGAACACCTGAGTCTCACGCTGACGTGATTGCCGCGGCCGTCGACTGGACTCGGGGGCCAGTCGGCGGGCCTGTTCGTCGAGTGAACGTTGGATGTTTTCCAGGCGCGCGCGCTCGGCCAAGGTGGCCATGCGCGTGGCTTCGAGGGCCAAAGCTTCTGGGGAATCGCCCACGATGGGGGTGAAGAGCGCATCTCCGTTGCGGCGACAGAGCTCAGCTCTCTGCTCGGAGGTAAGGGGCTGAGGGATGTAACCGTCGTTGTTGTGCGCCCGATCGCCGCCGCTGTCGCCGTTCTCCCCGCGAGGAAAACCTGGCGGGCTACGGCGCGGATCGACCATGAGGATTTTCGCCGTGGGGTCGCTGCTTCCGCATTCGGAAACGGAGCCTTCGAGCCCGGTCGACTGATCGGCCGGCCCGTAAAGGTAACCGTCGGGCTCAATGGCCGCGACTTGCGGGGTGGCCGTTTGACGAGCCACCGCGTGCTTTACCCATCGCTGGAGCCGTGAACGACCGGATCGCTTACGGCGGTGTCTAGCGGGGGTGGTGGACGATGAGTACCGGGTCGACGGCTGCAGAAGGAGGACGCCGCCGGCTCCGGCGCGAAAGTGAGTGGCTCCGCGGGCGGGTAGAGCCTCAACGTCGAGCGGGGCTTCCTTAAGCCACGCGGAGTCGTCGGCGACGAAGGCCAGTGCGCCGAGCCGGATCTCGTGGCCCGACGCCAAAGCGCCGCCTGACACCATGATGAAAGTGGTCGGGGAATAGAATGCAACTTCACCAAATGTCGCTAAGACGCCTTGCCCCACGGTGGGCGCCAACTGTTGTGGTTCTAAGTCTGACAGTGAGGGTAGGGGGTACGAATGGAGAGGCAAGGTTCTAGCTATGGCGAGGTTGTACACAGAGTGTTTAGCGAGTTCATGCCCTTCTCGAAGGAAGTAAAAGCCCTACGTCTCGATGCCCGGAGGCTTGGTCGATTGATGTGTGTATGTATGTGTTATAGAGGTGCGAACCCTTGTTCTGGAGGAGGGGGTGGCTTATATAGCATGCCAAGACCCCAGCCATGCTCCACGTTACCAAGGGCTTAAAGGTACATTAAGGCAGGCGTTACTGATAACGCCTGCAGTAAAGGGTAGTTAAGGGGTTTACTACAGTGAGTAAATATATGACCGTTGCCGTTCCGAGAGGCGTTTAGTCTTCGGAGGTCGAGTGCCTGATCCAGTCGAGTGGAATTGAGTCGTCCTGGGTTCATGAGTCAATCGAGTGAAGTGCCACCTTGGACCGCCTCAGTCGACTGTCTCCGATGTCATGGGTCTTGTCTTTTGATCTCCTAGGGTAGTGACCTTGGTTGGGGCCCTTTGGTCAGGCCTATGACCCTACCCTAGGTCCGTAACCTCGTCACTATGGACCATTCATCATGCTGCTAATTGAGAAGGCTTGGGATCATACCTCTCCCAACGTTTTGCTTGAGACTGGAGAGTTGGTGTCTCATGAGATCAAGCGTCTGAGGAGGAAGGACAACTGGGGCACTCAGGCACCCAAATCTGGGGGTTCATCCTCTGCTGCTGCTATGGACACTGAGGAGGCTGAGGCTGAGGCTGATGATGACGATGACTATGAGCCATCTGGTGCAGAGCCCTCGTGGGCAAAGAAGCTCAAGCTGAAGATGAAGAAGCTGTTTTGCATGGAGTCTCACGGTCAGTACATGACTCATGTGGCAGAGAAGAAGGCCAGGGGACATCACAAGGAGCTCATGCGTCAGTTGGGTGCAACTGTGGCCAGTGGTTCTGAGGAACAGATCACCGAGGAGGAAGAGTGGGTTCGGCAGCACTGCCCGTGGACAGATTCTGACGCCGAGCAGTTTCCGGTCGACGACGACGATGCAGATGACCGCTTTGAGATTTGATGTTCGAGACCTTCTCATGCTCTCACCTGGAGCCGTAGCTTAGCTCTATGCCCTTTTGGTGTCTCGATGCCAAAGGGGGAGAAAGATTAGGGATTTGTGTCGTTGCCTTTTTGTGTCCTTGTCTTTGTGCTTTCTCGTCTTTTGCTTTGGTTGGTTTTCGTGAGACCTAAGTTCCCGACATATGGTGTGAGACATATGCTACCTATGCTACCTTACTTTATCTTATCTATGTACCTTGGTACTCTATAGCGTGCATGCTTATCCTGATATTTACTTTGTTCTCATATATCATGCTTAGGTTGTTGGTCTCTAAAATATAGGGGGAGTGTTGATCCTAGTATGTGTGTCGTGCAGTCCAAAGCAATTATCTAGATAGCACACATCTAGGGGGAGCCCGTCTATATTTTAGGGGTGTGGGTTTTGCGCTTACTCTATGTCATTACTTTTTGTGCACATCCCGTATTGTCATCAATCCACCAAAAAGGGGGAGATTGTAAGGGCATATTTAGCCCGATGGTGTTTTGGTGATTGATGACAATGCTTTTGCGGACTAATCATGTGTTCTAAGCTCTTTCGGATATATCTCACTTAGGCACAATACGATTATATGCCCCTCGAAATCTATGGAAGACGGTGTTTCCTTTTGCTTATTTTTCGGTGGATCTGAGTAATAGGAAAACCGTACTATTAAGAAGGGATCCGCTTTGGTAAGGTTTGGGTGGAATCAACACGTACACTTCCTTATCGCACCCACCATACCTTCCCGCCTCAATGAAGTTCTACTTCCCCCTTCTCTGGTTTTCCTGGCCCCAACGGTAGTACCGCGGGCCTCAGCGGTAGTACCGCCTATGTGCCTTAAGCGGTAGTACCGCTTGTAGCACTCTGCGGCAGTACCACTGCTGCTCCGTTTTACTACCGCCACGACTCGAGAGCGCATTTTCTCATGTAGGGTTTTGCGGCACTAGGAGCGGTAGTAGTAACGGTAGTACCGCCCTACGGCCGCGGTAGTACCGCTCTGGGTCCCAGCCCCCTTGCGCGGCAATACCGCTGAAGGGAAACGGTAGTACCGCTTGATAAGCGATAGTATCACTCACTCAAGCGGTAGTACCGCTCTCTGCGGGGCTGAGTGACGGGGTAATGGTTGGATTGTTCCCCCCACTATATAAAGGCATCTTCTTCTTCAATGTTGACCTACCTCTTCCCCCAAATACTCCATTGTTGCTCCAAGCTCCATTTTCGCCCGATCTCTCTCCCTAGCCTATCAAACTTGTTGATTTGCTCGGAATTGCTTGAGAAGGCATCAATCTACACTTCCACCAAGAGATATTTGATTTCCCCCACTAATCCCTAGCGGATCTTGTTACTCTTGGGTGTTTGAGCACCCTAGACGGTTGAGGTCACCTCGAAGCCATATTCCATTGTGGTGAAGCTTCGTGGTGTCGTTGGGAGCCTCCAATTCGGTTGTGGAGATAACCCCAACCTTGTTTGTAAAGGTTCGGTTGCCGCCTTCAAGGGCACCACTAGTGGAATCACGGCACCTTGCATTGTGTGAGGCGTGAGGAGAATACGGTGGCTTCTTGGGTAGCATTGTGCCTCCACACCGCTCCAATGGAGACGTACTTCCCCTCAAAGGGAAGGAACTTCGGCAACACATCCTCGTCTTCACCGGGTCCACTTGTGGTTATTTCTTTTCTTTACTTGTGCAAGCTTTACTTGTTTATCTTATATAGCTTGCTTGTGAGGTTGTTATCTTTACTTCCAATAAGTTGTCATCTTAGTAGCATATCTAGACAACTTAATTTGAAGCTTAATTTAAAGTGGTTAAGAAAAGCTAAAAGTTGTTAGTTGCCTATTCACCCCCCCTCTAGTCAATCATATCGATCATTTCACTAACAAACAAAACGAACAAATTGTGATATAGCCACAGACGCACACCCAACAAAGATACCTTGTATGCTGGATTGGATATGAGGTTTGGACAGGGAAAAAAATCCTGAAGGGAAGAGCATTTGACATTTTACTAGACTCAAGAAGCTTTGCCAAGTCTACATTTTTTGATTTTTTGGAAACACCTACATCACAATCATTAAGGCTGCCCGCAATGGGAGTTCATAAGGCTGATCACAATGGGAGGTATCATATACTAATATCATGCATATGATATTAGTGCACGATACTACCTTCACAATGGATAATATCATAGTTTAGTATCATATTGACCACATTTATTGTCATGTATGACACATACCCACTTCACATATAAGTATTTTATTGTGAGAAAAGAGAGGATGTGGTATCATATCGTAATATCGTATCATATTAAATGTTGTACTACTTTCTGTTATAGTACATGACAATTAATAAAGCAATATAAGATACTACCGCTAGCACGAAAGTAATCATACAACAATAATACCATATGCACGATACCAATATATGATACTCCCATTACAGACAGCCTAATTCATTATACGTTGAATGAACAGAGTATATAAAAACATTTGAGTCCGGCTGGCCAAAAACGAATAGTTTAGGACCACGGATGAACCTGTCAAACACTCACACGGATGAGGAGCACAAGTGGCAAAATTCTCAGAAACGGTCCAAATAAAAAAGACAACCACAATAAGGTCCCCCGGAAAAACAATAAGAAAAAAAAGGTTTGAGGCCGGCTGTCCAAAACAAAAAAAGTAAAAACAATTCAGAGGTCAGGGATGAGCAGCACGTGACTCAGCGGCGGTCACACGCACAAGTGGCAGTGCCCGGATCCGCTTGGCAGAAGTTGTAGTAGTTGGTTGGGACCTCACCACCTCGGAGGTCAACCGGCACGGCAACCCTCGCCGGCCTATAAATGCTCCCGGCCTTCCTTCCCCATCCCACACTGCCCACTGCCTCCCCTCCCTTCCATCTCGAACCCATTAAACAACCGGAGCCGTCCTCCTCCTCCTCCTACCAGATCTCAGATCCGCGGAGCTCCAGCGCGCCTCCCATGGCGGTCAAGGTCTACGTCGTGTAAGCACCCGCTCCCTCGCTGCTAGTAGTACTACCTGTTTCGCTGTCCCCCATTACAATTCAATTCACACTCGTGCGTAATATGAAACTGGTTTCTAGACGTTGTTAATTGGACATGTTTGATGATTCCGTCTTGATTTTTTTTTTAAGGAATCCGTTTAGATTTTTTGAATTCGGATTGAAACGCATGTCCCGGCAGCAGTCACAGGCCATCAGTGTAGGAGTACAATTCTTCTTCGGGAGGCCCTCCGCCTCCATCTAGGACGGTTCTTGTAGTTTTGATCATTCGCGTCAGAGTTCAGTCCAGGTGCAGTGAACTGAAACGAGTGGTGGCGGTGAGGGTTCAGACTTCAGAGTCGCAGATAACCTGTGCTCGATTATTAGCTGTATGGGGTATCATCAATCATGGATTTAATCCGTGGTGGGTCTGGGGGTCCATGATGGGATCGATGCCGGATATGGATGGGGACCTGATCCTGCACTAATAATCCTGGGCTGTCCCCTTTATCTGAATGTTTTCCTCCTGCCGTGTGAAACGCGCACCTCTGTAGTATCCGCCGCCCCGGCAGACACCGGCGACTTCTCGAAGCAATTTCCGTTACCAGTGGTAGTGGATGCAGTCAACAACACCTTGATTACCAACTTTCCGAAGAACATCACCTAGATTGTTGACTGTCCCTAGTTTGTTGCTCTGGGCTACGTTTCCTATATGAAGTGTATCTTTACCATTTACCCTGTTCCCACCAACTAATAGGGATAGCTACTCATGGGTCATGGCTGCATATGATGCTCAGGTTTCTAGTGCGATGTATATCATAATATATGACAGACGGTCACAGCTCCTTAAAAAAAAGATAAAATGTAATCATTTCTGTTTTAAATAGGATGGGAATCATATACAGTAGTGTGATGCAAATCCAATTTGTTTTGTACTACTATCTGGAACTTGTGTATTAGGTGAGAACTGGCCTAAATGTTCAATCAAATTGTAGTTTACCCCTTCTCTCATTTTAAATAAATCTCTGAGTTTTTTCTTCTTTTTAAATGATATGTTTTCTTATTAAAAGAATCCGTTTATTAAAAAAAAATACTCTGTTGATTAAATTTTTGGTGGCCTTCTTTCAGATTACATATGCAAATTTGTCAGTTGCAGCACAGCAATTAAAAGGCCATTTTCTTTTGATGTGGATTTTCCACTACAACCCCACTGTCTCCTGTGATGGATCTTTGCTTGTAGTAGTGTTCAATCTTATTGCTTCATAGTGTCAACTCCACCAACATGGACTTTTAGCTTTTCCACAACTATGCCTGTCTCAATAAAAGCTTATTCGAAGCACAAAGTAACCAGTGCATAATTATTATGGAAAAAGCATGAGCAAGTCCACTGGCCTCCTGAATATTGTAATGCAATACAATTAATCTGTAAAGTGTGAGAACTCACATCAGCATTTGAAGAATGTCACTCCTGGTCAGAATCAAACTAGTAGTGTCTTCAAGCATCTTTGAGTGTTCAGTACCCGGTGCAATGGATGCATCCTGCTATTGGCAAGCAACATTTCTCTATCAATTCGCATCACTCGTCTTTCTTTGAAGTCACATCTATCAGAAACCATAAGCACATAACTAACCTGTATCACCCTATCACTGTCTAACATAAGCTATAATTAGGCCATGCCTTAAAATTTTGCTTGCTGAATGGGATTGCCCAACTACCAAAAAGTAAGCATCTAGAAGCCTTTAGATAAAAGATGGGAAACACCTGGGTTATTCTAAATATACCTTTGATTGACAGTTTGCCCCAAACCCTTAGTGACATTTTGACATCATTTTCAAACTTATAGTTTTGCCTGTACATGATTACTCTGTTTTCTTAGTGGCTGTGGGGCAAACTCTTTTCACCAATCACCAGATGTAGAACTTACAGCCATAAGTTTACTGAAGTAGTTATATAGAGTATTATATACCGCTGTGAAGTTCTTGGCCCAGGTGTTCTTCATTGTTCTCTAATTGATGAGCATTCGTGCCGTGCGTAATACACTAGTTGGTTCATGATGTCCTTTATTCCTTTTGTTAGCCAGCGCGTTACTAAGTTCTCTGAAACATGCGTAAACAAAAAGCAGCAGTGGTTGATGTTTGTGGGACAAAGATATACTCCCTCCGTTCCATAATGTAGTGCCTATAGATTTTTACAAAAGTCAAACATTATAAACTTTGACCATGTTTATAGAGAAAAGTATGTACATCTAGAATACCAAATGCACATCATTGGATACATCGTGAGTTATATATTCAGAATGTACATGTTTGGTTTTGTAGATGTAGATAGTTTTCTCTATACACTTGGTCAAAGTTGGCAAAGTTTGACTTTCACAAAAATTTATAGGCACTACATTGTGGAACGGAGGGAGTATCATTTTGTCTTGCTTCTTGCACGTCGATAGAAAGTAAGAAGTAAAATCATCACCAATTTTTGACAGGTACTACTCCATGTATGGTCATGTTGCTAAGCTAGCTGATGAGATCAAGAAAGGTGCTTCCTCTGTCGAAGGCGTGGAGGTTAAAGTGTGGCAGGTCAGTCTCAGCAAACCAACATTGTTTTTCAATTGACAACACTGCATGATAGAAACAGTGCAACCTCCCACTGCGATGCTCGGCAGGCTCAAGAACTATCTTGACACATCTTTGCTCACCATCTTAATTGAAGGTCCCTGAGATCCTGAACGAGGAAGTCCTTGGCAAGATGGGCGCCCCACCCAAGACCGACGTGCCGGTGATCTCCCCGCAGGAGCTGGCGGAGGCGGACGGCGTCCTGTTCGGGTTCCCGACGAGGTTCGGCATGATGGCAGCACAGATGAAGGCGTTCTTCGACGCGACGGGCGGGCTGTGGAGGGAGCAGAGCCTGGCGGGCAAGCCGGCGGGCGTGTTCTTCAGCACGGGCACCCAGGGCGGCGGGCAGGAGACGACACCGCTGACGGCGGTGACCCAGCTGACCCACCACGGCATGGTGTTCGTGCCGGTGGGGTACACGTTCGGCGCCAAGATGTTCGACATGGACAAGGTGCAGGGCGGCAGCCCGTACGGCGCCGGCACGTTCGCCGGGGACGGATCGCGGTGGCCGTCGGAGATGGAGCTGGAGCACGCCTTCCACCAGGGCAAGTACTTCGCCGGCATCGCCAAGAAGCTCAAGGGCTCCTCCGCCTGAGTGCATGATCATTGATCACCTGATCGCTGGTGGTGTTGCTGCTGCTGCTGCTATCTGTATCTGTGGAGCTTAAGTTTGATGTGTGATGTGGGCACTGTTATGTTAATTATTATGGCTTTGATTGAACCGGTTGTAAAGTTTGTAAGTGGATTTTGCGTATCATAGTTATTATTATATCACTGCCATTGATACAAGTGATCGCCGTGGACTGTGGCGCACTCTCGCGCTGTACACGTATAGGATTTACTGTACCTGCGGTCGTTTTTCTTGCGTGTTTGTTCTGCTTTGGACCAGCTTCCGTTCTTTCTCTTCTCTGATGTTTCTCACGCTTAACAACTGCTGTAATGGTCGTTTGGAACCTTTGTTTTTTATCTATATATTCACGTGCAGTCTTCCTGCATGGTTCAAAAAAGAAAAGAAAAACTCTGCAAGTTAACTTGTATTGTTCAGACAAGAGTAGCCTTCTACAAATGGGCGTGGCTATATGTAATGCCCACGATGGGATTATATCTCCTACGTGTCGAGGCACGACTTAGAGACATAACCCCATACTGGAATGATCGCAAGTTTGGTATCTTTGCACAACTCATGTAAAAGATGGGGATGGAAAACATAAAATAGTTGGCTTACAATCGCCACGTCACACAAATACAATACATGTCCAAATCATCATTCAATAAAACATCACAGCCCATCTAAGGGTAAAATCCAAATGACAAGATACCAAACTTAATTTAAATCCACAGGTCGGATCGAATCCTAGTAGAAGTCACCACTACTGATCATCAGGATAACGAACATAGTAACGACTACGCTCCTCGTCGAACTCCCAGTCTAGCTCGGTGCCATCACCTGGATAGCTCACCCTCGGACCTGCATCTGGTGTGGTGAAGTAACTGTGAGCCACAGATGACTCAGCAATCCCGTTCCCGGGCAACATGACTATCTAAGCCTTGGGTGTGGAACAAGGCTGAAGAAAGTTCAAGAATAAGTGGTTGCAGCAGCACTAGCCTAGCTTACGTAAAGAGAGCGAGAAGAGAAGGCGCCTCGGTCGAGAGGTGATCACTAAGTGATCCTACCTAAAGCTCAACAAACATAACCCCACCGTGTTCATCTCCCGAAACCCTTTTCGGAAAATGACAGTCACGGTACACACGCTGGTAGTGTATTGGAACATTGTGTCAAGTTTTCTACAACCGGATATTAACAAGCTCCCATCTGCCACATAACCGCGGGCACGACTTTTGAAAGTTCATAACCCTGCAGGGGTGTTCCAACTTGGCCCATGACAAGCCCACGATCCGCGGAGTCGCAACTCCAAGGTGGGAAGACCCGAGTATCCTCGGAATCCCGTGCTCAAGATACTCCGAACTAAGGGAAGGCTAATCCAGCAAATCCTCCCGGCGTGCCGACACCCTGATAGTAGCCGCGCATATCTAGTCTCAGGCCACGACCGGATGAGCACAACGTACAGTGACCAAAAACGCAAGTTGCCAAGGGGGGCCCCGCACACGACTCTAGTTTGGACCAACACTCAAATCGAGCACTGGCCCAGGGGGGGGGTGAATTAATTAATCCTTGGGTTAATTACTCCCTCGGTAAGTTTTAGTTGTTTAGGCGAATAGTACCAATGTTGGGACTTGCTGGAAAAGACTTAGCACCTAGCGGTTTATCGAGGGGGTCCCATAACCCCAACCGTGTGAGGAACGCATAATCAAGGAACATAACACCGGTTTAAACGGTTCCTAGCGGCATGAGTGGAACAAATCACCAAGCAAAGGCTTTGCCTTCCACCCATTGCCAATATATAGATGATTTCATTTAAGCATTTTTATAGTGTGATATAACCCAACAAACTTCAACATGAAGCAAGCATCTTCAACTTCACCTGCAACTAGCAACACTATAAGAGGGGCTGAGCGAAGCCTACGTATAGCCAATCAATGGTTTGCATAGGTGGGTGGTTAGACATGGACATGGTTACAAGTAGGAGGCTGACATGAAAGACATGGGCATCGAGGCAAAACTATAGATCGAGACTTCTAGCAATAGGCAAAAATAGTAATGGTATCCGGGTTCGGTCATCTTGCCTGAAGAGTAGTTGTTCGGATCGTAAGAGGGGTCCTCGTTCTCAAGCTCGGTGGTAACCTCGTGCTCGTACTCGTACTCGGTCTCAGCTTCCGGCTCTAATCAACACAACCACACAAGGCACGAATCAACAAGATGCAATGCGCACTCAAAAAATGATGGATGCATGTCTTATGCACTAAGGGAGCACAAGGAGCATGGAAAATATGCACTCAAGCAAAAAGCTTCAAAACAAGATAACAATAGGATATTATGAATCTATACGAAAAATCAATCAAGTTTCATATAAGACTTGCTGCAATCGGAGCTACGGGCTAAAAGTTACACACAAAACAATAAACATGCGAAAGCTGAAAATTACAGCAACATAGCAACTTCGGAGCACTAGATAAATAAGCTACAACACTCAAACATCATGGCAAAGGGCATGAACATAAACTAGACATATCCTACAGCAAATAAGTCCAAAGGTGCACCCCCAAAGGAGCCACGGATCAATAGCAACAAGCTTGGACATATTGAACTTGACAACAAAATCCTGACAGCAGTAATTTATTGCAACTCTGGAGCAAAAGTTAAATATGCTACAGCCACTCAAATAAGCATGTGAGAGCATGAATGGATAGCCAACTATATATAATACAAGGAACCATCAAGAGTCACCCCAAAACTATCATGGTTTGGCCTAGAACAACAAGCAAACATGGCATCTGGAAATTACAGATTCCAGACTTGGTGAAATTTCACTAAGTGTTAAAACAGCAGTTTCATCATGGCATCTTTGAGAGCAAGTTTAAGTCACCTCAAAACTAAACATGGCAAGTGGTAAGCACCACATCAAAGTACATATGATGGTGATTCCAAAACACCTAAGCATGCATCATGGAGATAAACACAACGATAGCAATGAGCTCAACAAGATGGCATCTCATAACAAGTTAAACAACTAAACAGCCACATGGCACTTTGCAACGAAGATAAACATGTCAAGAATAAATCTATCATGCAACCTAACACAAACAACATGTAGAGCATGGCAAGACGAACACGTGGACATGTCATTTGCATCATTCGGATAAACGAGCTAAAAGATATCACTATGCAAAGATGGCATAAAAACATCACTAACAGCAGTTTATATCGGGATGCACTCTTGCAACAGAAAAATAAGCATCTAGATGATCTCAAACATGCATGGCACAAATGAATGAAACGTAGTGCTAGTCACCACGAACGTCTGGACATGTCATTTGCGCAAAACGGAGCACCACACAAAAAGTTATCACAGTTTGAATATTGCATCAGACAACAAAAACACAAGGATTAGGGTTTGAAGTCAACCTAGATCTGGAAAAAAACACGGGCTCGGGCGGATCTATGGGCCACGGGAGATGGAGCGGCCCGTGAAGCGGCTCGGCGGAGAGCTGGCGATCCGGCCGGCTCCCTCGGGCCCAGGAGGCGCGCGACCCGGCGGCTGAGGGGAACTGGCCCAGGCGAATAGCTGGGCCGCGGGATCGGCAGCTGGCCCGGATCTGGCGACGCGCTGGCGGTCGCGGGAGGCGCTGGGCCGGCGGAGAGGGAGGCCGGCCCGGGGCGAGGCGGCTGGCCTGGAGGCGACTGGGCCGATGCGGGAGGCGCAGGCGAAGGCGGAAAGCGGGATCCCGCGGCGTTGACTCGACTGGATCGGATCGATCCAGCGAGCGAGCTGGCGGCGGTTCCTTCGAGCGATAGGGTGGCGGCTGCGGTCTCTGCGAAAAGGGACGGGCGGCGCGGGCAGCCGGCCGGCCGGAGGAGGCGGCGGTGGTGGCCGGCCCGGCCGGATCCGAGGCGTGGGGCGGCGGTGAGGTGAGAGGAGGGGCCGGAGGTGAGGTGAGGGGAGGATTCCGGCGAGGTGGTGGAGCTCCGGCGAACTCCGGCGAAGCTCCGGCGAGACTCCGGCGAGGTGGTGGTGGCTGGAGGAAGGAGAAGGTGGGGGCTAGGGTTTCCTTGATTTGAGGCAAAAATTGGGGGAGTGGACAAATATATAGGCACAAGGAGCTAGGGTTGTCCAAATGGAGTGCGGTTTTCGGCCACACGATTAGAATTGGATGGCCTAGATGATAGGAGGGGTTTGGAGTGGTTTGGTGGGCTGTTGGAAGGGTGTCTTGGGCCTCAAAGTGGAGGCACTTTGAGCCCACGAGAATAACTGTTGGGGTAGCAAACGGACTCGAAACGCGACGAGATTTGACAGGCGGGTTACACACACCAAAACAACAACACACGACAAGTCTCGCGCCAAACCGGTAACGTTACACGGCCAAACACCAAGGTAGGCCTACGGGACGCCACGGACACGTGAGGGAGCTCCGGAACGCGAAACGGACAACGGGAAGGAACGCGTGGAACCGGATGCAAACGACAACACAAATGCAATGCGATGCACATGACTACATGATATGAATGAATGCCACACACGCACACAACAAAACGACGAAAACCCGAAAGGCAAAGAACCCGAAATGGAATAGATGAAGCCAGAGATATATTATATGCCCAAAAGGGAAAGTATTACATCCGGGGCATTACAAACTATCCTCTACTACAAAAAGATCTCGTCCCGAGATCTAGGACTGGAAAAAGGAAGGGTACTCGGAACGAAGATGATCTTCTCGTTCCCACGTAGCTTCTCGGTCGGTATGGTGTGACCACTTGACTTTCAAGAATTTGATGGACTTGTTGCGGGTCTTGCGCTCGGTTTCTTCGAGAATAGCAACTGGGTGCTCTCGGTAGGACAAATCTTGTTGAAGATCAATCTCTTCAAACCGAATCATGCGTTCAGGAGTCTTGAAGCATTTGCGGAGTTGAGACACATGGAACACATCATGAACATTGGCGAAGTTGGAAGGGACCTCAAGTTGATAGGCTAGATCGCCTCTTTTGCCAAGGATCTTGAAAGGCTCGACGTATCTAGGAGCAAGCTTTCCTTTGATACCGAATCTTTGGGTGCCTTTCATCGGAGAAACACGGAGATAGACATGATCACCAATGTTGAAGGCCAAATCACGATGCTTGCCGTCATAGTAACTCTTCTGACGCGACTGTGCGGCCTTGAGATTCTCACGTATGACTTTGCACATTTCTTCGGCTTCTGAGATCAAGTCATTGCCAAGAAGTTGACGTTCGCCTGTTTCAGACCAGTTGAGAGGGGTACGACACTTTCTGCCATAGAGGATTTCAAACGGAGCTTTGCCGGCACTTGCTTGAAAGATGTTGTTGTAAGAGAACTCGGCAAATGGATGGCAATCTTCCCATTTCATGCCAAAAGATATGACACAGACTTTGAGCATGTCTTCTAGAATCTGATTCACTCTCTCGACTTGACCACTGGTCTGAGGGTGAAAAGCAGTGCTGAACCTGATCTTAGTGCCCATGGCAGACTGAAAGGAGTCCCAGAACTTTGAAGTGAACAAACTTCCACGGTCTGAGGAGATAACTTGAGGAATGCCATGTAAAGACACAAATCTGGAAGTGTACAACTCTGCCAATTGAGCTGCATTGATTGATTCTTTGACTGGAAGGAAGTGAGCGACTTTGGTAAGCTTGTCAATCACCACAAGGATAAAATCATTCCCTCTCTTGGACTTCGGAAAGCCAGTGATGAAATCCATTTCAATGTGGTCGAATTTCCACTCGGGAATAGGAAGAGGTTGGAGAAGACCGGCTGGACGTTGATGTTCTGCTTTCACTCTTCTGCAGACATCACATTCATTCACGAATTGGGCAATCTCCCTTTTCATGCGTGTCCACCAGTAAGATTGCTTGAGGTCTTGGTACATCTTGGAACTACCAGGATGAATGGAAAGGAGTGAATCATGTGCTTCTTCCATTATGAGCTTCCTGAGATCACCTTTGGGAACAACAAGTCTGTCCTCAGAGAACAAGGTATCTCTCTCATCAACGCGATAGCACTTGTATTTCGGATCGCCCTTTGCAATACCATGTTTCACCTTTTGCACCATGGCATCACTGAGTTGGGCCTCACGGACCTGATCTTCCAAGGTAGGAGCAACTTGAAGATTTGCAAGAAAACCTTGCGGAACAACTTGGAGGTTGAGCTTCCTGAAAGCTTCACAAAGCTCAGGCTGGAACGGCTTGATAAGAAGGTTGTTGCAATATGCCTTTCTGCTCAAAGCATTTGCGATCACATTCGCCTTGCTAGGAGTGTATTCGATGCTGGGATCATACTCTTGGATCATTTCAACCCAACGAGTCTGGCGGAGGTTCAGATTCGGCTGTGTGAAGATGTACTTCAAGCTCTTGTTATCGGTGAAGATGTCGACTTTTCTGCCCAACAACAGATGTCTCCACGTAATCAAAGCATGTACCACAGCTGCTAGCTCGAGATCATGCGTGGGATAGTTCTTCTCACTTGGCTTCAGCTGACGAGAAGTGTATGCCACAATTCTCTTGTCTTGCATAAGCACACCACCAAGACCTTGAAGAGAAGCATCACAGAATACTTCATAGGGCTTGGACTCATCTGGAGGAGTTAGGACTGGAGCAGAGACGAGATTTTCTTTGAGAGTTTTGAATGCCACTTCACACTCTGGAGACCAGTAGTACTTGACATTCTTCTACAACAAGTTGGAAAGAGGCTTGGCAATCTTGGAGAAGTTCTCAACGAACCTTCTGCAATAGCTGGCAAGACCAAGAAAGCTTCGGAGTTGCTTGACATTCTGAGGAGCTTCCCAGTTGACAATTGCTTCAACTTTCTCGGGGTTTACCGCAATACCGTCAGCTGAGATGATATGGCCCAGGTACAAAACCTTATCGAGCCAAAATTCGCACTTGGAGAACTTGGCATAGAACTTATGCTCACGGAGTCGGTCGAGAACAAGACGGAGGTGCTTTTCGTGATCTTCTTCATTCTTGGAAAATACCAGAATATCATCCAGATACACAAGCACAAACTCGCCGGTGTAGGGGTTGAAGATGTAATGCATCATTCTCGAGAAGGTAGGAGGAGCATTGGCGAGACCAAAGGACATGACCGTATACTCGTATGAGCCGTAGCTCGTTCTGAAGGCAGTCTTGTGGATATCCTCCTCGCGAATGCGAATTTGGTGATAGCCCATTCGGAGATCGAGCTTAGAGAACACTTTAGCTCCTTTGAGCTGCTCGAACAGTTCATTGATGTTGGGGAGCAGATACTTGTTCTTTATTGTCTTCTTGTTCAATGGCCGGTAATCAACGCAGAGACGCTCCGTGCCATCTTTCTTCTTGACAAATAAGACACCACAGCCCCAAGGAGACGTACTCGGCCTGATCAGACCCAAACGTTCCTGTTCATCAAGCTGTTTCTTCAACTCCTTCAATTCTCCAGGAGAGAGCTTGTACGGACGCCGGCATGCTGGCTCAGTACCTGGTTCGAGTTCAATGATGAATTCCACTTGACGGTGTGGAGGCATGCCTGGAAGTTCTTCAGGAAAAACGTCTTGATATTCGTTTACCACCGAAATTTGAGATATGGCATTAATCTCGCCCTTATCATTGAGAGAGAAAAGCCTGATAGTGTTATCCCTGGAGGCGAAGATAATCACATCTTCATCAGGATGAGTCATCTTGACTTCCTTCCGTGCACAATCAATGTGATCATCATGCTGAGAAAGCCAGTCCATCCCGAGGATGAGGTCAATGTCGGAATTACCAAGAACCACCGGATTAGCCAGAAAGCGATAATCACCCATGCGAATAGACACATTCGGAGCAAAGTTGTTGGAGTTCATAAGCAAACCCGGAGAAAGCACATACATCGATCTAGGCAAAGCTTGTAATGGCATATCATGTGACAATGCAAAAGGTCTTGACATGAAAGAATGTGAAGCACCTGAATCGAACAAGACTTTTGCAGGAAAAGAGTTAACTGAGAGGTTACCCAAAATCACATCAGAAGAATTCTCCGCTTGAGCTGCATTCATCAGATTCACCCTTGCAGACTTTGGATTATGCTTGACAATCGCTGTACTGACAGGTGGAGGTGGCGGAAGGCGCCTTGGGTTGGGACATCTGTTAGCATAGTGACCTTTCTGAGAGCACTTGTTGCAGACAACTTCTGACAGAGGACGGAAATGAGAACCACTTGACTTGGAACCTTGAGACAGAAACTGATTCTTCGACTGGTTGCTCGGGTTGGGTGGGTGGGAGAAACCACGTCCACTAGAGTTCTTGTTGCTGTTGGAATTGTTGTAAGGAGCTCGAATCACTGGAGGAGGATGAAGCCAAAATTTCTGTTGTTTCGAGACCATCTGAGACGATGAGGAGGAGTGAACGGCATCTCGAATCCTCTTTTTGGAAGCCTCCATCTTGAGCTGACCTGCCTCTTGTTTCAAAGCCATGTTATAGAATTTGTCGAACTCATCGGGCTCCAATAAGGTGAGAGCAAGTTGAAGTTCATCTTTGAGACCACCACGTGATACGTCCAAAACGTATCTATAATTTCTGCTTGCTCCATGCCACTTTTGGGTGATATTGCTATGATATTCATACACTTCCATACACTTTTGATCATATTTGGACTAACTTACTAATCCAGTGCACCCCAGTGCCAGTTTCTGTTTTCGGCTGTTTTTGTATTTCAGGTTTTCACGTTACGAGAACTGCCCAGAAAAATCCAGAAAAATTATATAAAAAAATCAGCGTTTCGGAAACAACC